>CAUYUJ010019807.1:157944-170429 GCA_963575745.1 Prorocentrum cordatum
CAGAGGAGGAGGAGGAGATCGGCTCTCCTGCGCCAGAGGGCACGCCGAGCACGGTACCGCAACGCACGGCGCCGGGGCCACCGCCTCGGCGCCGAGGGTGCGCGGCGGCGAGGGGGGCCTCCCCTCGGGCAGCGGCGCGGCCACACATCTTCGGGCCTCCGCCTCTTCCTCCTCCTTCTTCCTCCTCCTCCTCCGCCTCCTCTTCCTCCTCCTCCTCCCCCTCCTCCTCCTCCTGGCCGCTGGCCGAGAGTGGAGCGCTGGCCGCGTCGTCGTCGTCGTCGTCGTCGTCGTCGGGGTGCCCCCGCGGCGAAGGCCCGGAAGGCGCGGGGGGCGGGAGGCTCGGCGGCACAGGGAGAGGCGGCCTGGCCTCAGCCCCGGCGGCGGCCAGCTGTGGAGCGGCGGCGACTTGCCCACAGGCCCACTGCCGCTACCCTTCGGCCGTTTCCCCCTTTTCTGGGGGCCTCCTGGGAGGCCCTCGTCAGCGCCGTTGGAGCCGCCTCGACACGTTGGTCAGAGCGCACCCCGGGGTGTGCCCGGGGGGATGTTCTGAGAATTCTTGTGCTGTTTGCACGAAGGGTTCTTCGAACCCTTGTGCCTGAGACGGCCGTGCCCTACTATACCTCGGGCCCATGCCCCAAGAGCAGCGTCCTTGGTCTCAGAGCTTGTTTGGGGCTCCGAGAACGCTCCGTAGCCAGCCCCCAGGAATGCCAGGGCGGCCGCTCCGTCTGCTCACGCCCGGGACCCGCGGAGCCGCGGGCGCCGCGCCCGCTGTCGGTTTGGGACAACAATTGGTGTTAGGCATTGTACCCATTGTTTCCGTGCCCATTTCGGGCGTCCAAACACATCCTGGAGGCCTCGCGCGGCGCGTAATACGTAGCAGTATTGGTAAGTCGGGCCTGTCCCTCGACAGGAGGGATACATTCCAAAATAGTGAAAAAATAGTCGTTGGTGGTGGTGTTTGGCATTGTACCTATTGTTTCCGTGCCTATGTCGGGCGTCCGAAACAGAGGGCGGCGCGCATCGACCCCCCAAACCGCCCAGGGATCGCCGACGGGGGCCGGTGAGCCCCACACCCTGGCATCGCTCGGGCGTGTGCATTTTTTCATTCGGCGAGGGCCATCGAGAAGCATCCTTGATCATTTAGCGAAACAAACACGCACGAAACCGAAAAAAACAGGGAATGGACGTCCGAGCGATGGCCAGCTGTACCCATTGTTTCCGTGCCCATTTCGGGCGTCCAAAGCGGAAGGCGGCACGCATCGACCCCCCAAACGCCCACTGATGACGCCGACGGGGGCCGGCCTGAGCCCCACTCCGCCCAGGAAGGGGCGGGCTCGCTGTCGGGCGCCCATCGGCGACGCACCGCCGGTGCCAGGTCGATGCCTCCCCCCTGTGCCGATCCCCCCTGTGCCTGTCCCCCTACAGGGGGATCTTCGACGAAAAATAATGGATATCCTGGATACCCCAAACATAGTCTTAAAACAGTGATCCACAAGTAGTCTGGGGGCTATTCTTTTGTTGCCCTTTTGGTGCATTTTGGGGGTATTTTTTTTCGTCGGAAGCCTCCCTGTAGGGGGACACGCCCGACATGACCCTATCGTTGCCCCTCACTGGCAGAATCGGCGAGCTGGGTGGCCAAGGTCGGCGGCACCGGCTGACCAGCGCGTCCGCGTCCGACTTAGGAGACATCTTAGGCTTGGAGTCCTCCTTCCCACTCGCGTCCCAGAAGAAACAAGTCCGGCGGCATTGGCTTGGTGCATCGGGGGGGCTGCCCCGAGCCGCGGATCCGGCGCCCACGCGCCAGATCCACGGATCCATAATACAGTCAGCAGGGAAAACACCACATACATAATGAATCGTCGATCCCCCAGAAAATATGGGAAATATGTGAAGTGGGGGCGAAGACGCGAAGACAAAAACCCAGAAAAAAATAGATCTTTTTGGGAATCCTATTTTTTCTGTCTATCTATTTGTGTGTCCCACGGCTCCTTCAATGATGCAGGGCAGGCTTCGATTCGAGGAGGCTCGAGGATCGAGGCTCCAGGGCAGGCTCCGCGTGCCCCGAGGAGGACCGGGGGTCGAGGCTCAGGGGCACGCGTCGATTCGATCGGTCCGAGCCGATCCTGGCCTCGGCAGGGCAGGGCCGCTCCTCGGGAGCGGCAAAGAGGGGGGTGATGACCAGGGGGGGGTGGATTTCATGGCGCGGGCCATGATTTTTCCTCAGATTTCGTGGCGCCTCTTCTTATCTCATTGCGTCCCAGGCCCCCCCGCTGGGCCGCGCACGTGCCGCCGGTCATGATTTGCACCCCCGCCTCTTGGACACCCCCCTCTTGGCCGCTCCCGAGATCCGATCTCGGCGCCCAGCGATGCAGTGCCGGGGAATCGGAACACTCGAGTGCTTTCTTTGACGAGCGCGTCCTCGGTGCAAGATCCACGGGCTGTTTTCAGCAGGAGCTCGCCCCAAACTTCAGGCTGGGTCTCGTGCTCGGCGATGCCTGCATAGCCTTGCCGTGCATCCCGGCGCAGCACATCCGATCCTGGGCCTGAGGCGACGACAAGCAACACGGCGAGCCCGCTGCGCTCGTCTCCTCGATTCTAGAGGGTCGAGGGACGATCCCTGTTTTCGGGCCTTGACGATGCTTCTTTGGGCCTCCGGGAGCCATTGCCGACCCCCACAGAGCTCCAGAGGCCTGCAGAGCCTGCTGGGGACCTCGGGCTACCCAAGGGGGCTGTGTTCTCCGCGTAGGGCTCTCGTTGCCGCTGCGTTCTCCTCCCCTCTGCCAGAGTGCGCCGCTGCCTGTGCCTGCCAACAGGACAGGGTGGTCAAGCAGAACCAGCTGGAAGCCTTCGAGGTCGACATGGATGAGGAGCGGAAGGCTTTTACGGAGGCCCGCGAGGCCACCCGATCACTTCTCCAATCTTGCCCTGGTCGCTCCGATGTCATGCTGCACTCGGCCCCGAACGCGGGAATCGCGGCGGGTCCCCACGGGGAAAGGAGCACTTACAGCGTCGGGCCCCTGATTGTGATTTGGCTTCGAGGCCCTCTTGGGATCTGGCCTCGGGGCCTTGATTGTTATTTGGCCTCTTGGGATTGAAGTGTGATTTCATCGGGGCGCCGTAAGGCTCGAGTGCTCCGGAACTCGGGTTTGCCGACGCTCTTTGACGAGTGCGTCCTGGATTTTGACGGTGCAGTTTTCGTGGGACGCCTGCAGCGGGAAATCGCGTCAAATTTCAGATTGGGTTTCGTAATTTTCCTGATGGCCCTTGTCAGGCCAACCTAAGTCCCCCGAGCCCGAGTCTGATGTCTTCCCGACTTTTCAGGAGGGAAAAAACGGGGACACAATCAATCGTCGACACCCCAGAAAATATTAGAAAACATGGGAAGTGGCGGGGGAGACGAAAACATTGAAAATCTGTGAAAACATGGGGAATCCTGTTATCGGTGTGTATTTTTTGGTGTGTCCGAAGGCCCCTTCAACTTCAGCGTTCCCGCTGCCCGTGCCGCGCTCCTCCAGGCCTGCACGGATGCCACGGCCAGCCTCCGCAGACGGTGCCTCGCCTCCAGTCCCCGATCGGGGCTCAAGAGACGGGGGTCAATGCAAACGGGGGTCAGCCAGGGCACCGGATCCTGCAGGATCCTGCGAAGACCCCCTCTGGCTGACCCGGGTTAGCGAGCCGCTCGTGGCCGCAAGGCGGCCGCGCATATTGGCTGACCCGGGTTTGCGAAGACCTGCGTTGCAATTTTGGTTTTTCTTGCATCGCAGTTTTTGGGTTTCTTGCTGACCCGGGTCTTGAATTGACCCAGGTCAGGAGATCCCCGACCCGAGCCCCCCCCTCAAAAAAATCTAGTCGCTCAGATCACAAGGAAAGCTCGGGGATACACCGCCAGGAGGGCAAGTCGGGCGCACCCGTCGCCAGGATGGGCGCTCCGAAGCGTACACCTCCGAGCTGGGCCCCGAATCCATGCGGCCAGCCGGAAGTCCCACGAGGTCGGGGCCTTGGAGCCGCCAGGGCTTCTCGTGGAGCCGCGCTGCGGTCCCGGGTGCCCTCTGGCCGTCGAGATCATGCGCCTGTGAGCTCTGTCGCCCGATGGTTCGATGCTCGTTTTGGGGACCTTCCTGGGGCCCACCTAATGGATCTGTTCGACTCAGGTTCGACTCAAGTTCGACTCAGGTTCGACTCAGGTTCGACTCAGATTCGACTCAGATTCGACTCATGTTCGACTCAGGTTCGACTCAGGTTCGACGCACGAGTGGAGCGAGGGGCTCCAGGAAGGTCCCCAGAATGAGCATCTAACGATGGAACGCGAAGCGCGTGTCGCGCACCGCGGGTCGAGTTGAGGTGCCCCTCTCCAGGACGGCGCCGCGAGGGCGCGAAGGTACAGTCAACCCGCATTGGGAGGTTGAACGAGTCTCCTAGATTACCTCGGCGTCCTTCCCCTTCGACCCATCCTTGGCCGCTTGCGCTGGCCGCGCCCCGCTCGCAGAGTGGAGAGTCGAAGTGGCCTTACAAGGCCCTTGCATCCTTATCGCGCGTCCTTCCTCTGCGGGTTGACTGTAGGCCGCGCGCGTCGCGGGGCGCGAAGGACGAAGTGAGGTGACCCAGGTGTGGGGTTGAGGCCCCCGACGCCGTCTTTCACCACCCATCAAATCAGCCGGACCCAGCCTGGAGGCCCCGAGCTGCCCTCGAATCCTGGTGCGGGGGGGGGGGGGGGCATGCCGCCACACCGAACAAAAAGCACAGGCGGAACCCGTGCGGTCGGACCGAGGTGGAAGAGCGCGGTCGGCCCGGGCATGGGTGCCCTGAGCTCTGCGTGCTCTTGGGCTGCTCTTGTGCATCCAGGGGGCGGGTCTCAGTGGGCCCCGGAAACGGCAGGGCCGTTTTGTCAACGTTTCCGGCAAAGTGTCCCTTGAAACTGGAAACGGCAAGAAAACGGCGACCGGAAACGGCAACAAAAACGGCTCCAGGAGTGGAACCGGAACGGGAAGCTCATAAAAGCACGGCGACGCAGCCGGTAACAAAAACGGCGTCGGAACGGGCAACAAAAACGGCAAAACGGAACCGGTAGATAAACGCCGCTGCCGTTTCCAGGGCCCACTAAGGTTATGTCGGGCGTGCCCCCCGATAGGGGGATTTTCGACAAAAAATGGAAATACACCAAAAAAGGCAACAAACAATTCAAAAAAGAGTCCCCAGAGTAATTATGTTTGGACGATGTTTTGCCTGTCTTTGGGGTATTCTTTTCTATGTTTCGTCGAGAATCCCGCTGTAGGGGGGCAGGCCCGGTTTGACACTGAGGGCGGGGTGCCCTCGAGTGTCCTCCCGCGGGGCAGGCGGGGGGCCTCGCGCGCCCTCGGCGGGCCTCTCTCTCTCGCTCTCCCGTGCCGGGCCCGGTCGTGGGCCCCCCCCCGCCCGCAGCCTTATGTCTCTGGACGCCCGAAATGGGCACGGAAAGAATGGGTACTATGCCCAACAGCAGTTCGTGTTCATTTTGAACAAGATCCGCTGTCCACGCCGCCGCGGCCTGTGTCCATTCGGGACAGAAGGCCGCCGGCCCAACAGCGGCCGCTGTTGGTGTGGGACAGCATTTGTTGTTGGGCATCGTACCCATTCTTTCCGTGCCAATTTCGGGCATGTCGGGCCTGTCCAGACTACGTTTGGACATTTTTGTTATATATTTTTTTTTTTTTTTTTTCGTCGGAACTCCCCCTGTAGGGGGACAGGCCCGACCTAGCCGCAGCCTGGGGCAGCGGGCGGGGCTGGCCGGGCGGCGCCAGGGCGAGTGCAGCGCCGTTCCAGGGAGTGCCGGGGCGCTCCGAGGAGGCCGCGGCGCCCGAGACCTCCTTCCCCTCCCCCTCCGCCTCCCCCTCCCCCTCCTCCTCCTCCTCCCCCTCCCCCCTCCCCCCCCTCCTCCCCCTCCTCCTCCTCCTCCTCCTCCTCCTCCCCTCCCCCTCCTCCTCCCCCTCCTCCTCCTCCTCCTCCTCCCCCTCTCCTCCTCCCCCTCCTCCTCCTCCTCCCCCTCCCCCTCCTCCTCCTTCCCCCTCCCTCCTCCTCCTCCCCCTCTCTTCCTCCTCCTCATCTTCCTCCTCTTCCTCCTCGTTTTCCTCCTCCTCCTCCCCCTCCTCCACCTCTGCACAGCATAAGCACTACCCTTAGTGGGCCCTGGAAACGACAGGGCAGTTTTTTCACCTGTTCCGTTTTGCCGTTTTTGTTGCCAGTTCCGACGCCGTTTTCTTATTTGCGCCGTCGCCAATAGTTTGATTGACTGGTTCCGGCTCCGGTGCCACTCCTGGAGCCGTTTCTGTTGCCGTTTTTGGTCGCCGTTTTTTTGCCGTTTCCATTTTCAAGAGGCAATTTTTTGGAAACGGTGAAAAAACGGCCCTGCCGTTTCCGGGGCCCACAAAGCCCGAGACGTCCTCCAGAGCCTCCAGACTCCAGAGCCGCCGGATCGCAGAGATGCTCGTGTCATCTTCGCCCGATTGGGAGCAGGGAGCGCACCGCCACCACCGCCAGCATCTCGGGGGGATTCAGGATGAGCTGGTGTGCGGTGTGCGGTTGTGCGCGATGTTCCGCGAGAGCGCCTTAAGCGCTATACACCACCCTTGACCACCCTCCCTCTGCCTTCTTCATTTTCCAGATGGTGGTGGTGGTGGTGGGGCGTTTCCTCCTCCCTACACGATTTGATCCTCGTGCTGGCCTCGTCTTAGCTGGGGCTGGGGTGGTCTGGGTAGGTTCGGACGGGGCTAGGACGAGGGCAATCCGTTCCAGAGCGTTCTGGAACGCTCCGAGATGGCCACGTCGCCTGAGACATCCTCCAGAGCCGCCAGATCTCAGAGGTACTCCAGTTATCCTCCCCCGATGTTACCCTCGGCCTGGCTTCATCTCAGCTGGGGTGGTCTTGCTTCAGGGGTTGCTAACGGTGCCCCTGGCCCAAGGTGCCCCCAGCTTTCCTTTCAATGTTTCGGGCCCCCTCAGCCCTCTTGAGCCACGCGCAAAGGGGGGTGGGGGGAGGGGGGAGGGCTTCTTAGAAGCACCCCTGCTTCTTAGAAGCCCTCCCCCCTCCCCCCACCCCCTTGTGCGCGCCGCCAACCTCTGGCCCCCGTGACGGGTGCTCTGGAAGCCGTGGGGGCCCTGCCCGCGCGCAGCAGGGGTGGCCGGCGTCTCGATGGGCGCGCCCGGCGGCGCCGGTGGGGCCGTGCCCCTGGCGGGCAGTCGCAACGTGGAGACCATTTCTTCATGGTTTGGAGCATGACGGGCGTCATGGCCCCCGCTTCCCCCCCCCCCCCATGACGTAACGCTCTAAAACGACGCGAAGATCGGGACAAAATCGGATCGGGATAACTCGAAATCTCTGAGAATCGGCGGGTTTGGAGGATGTATTGGGCGCCGCGGCCGCTCCAGAGCGTTCCGGAACGCTCTGAGAGCGCTCCGGAACGCTCTGGAGCGATTTATCCCGATCCTAGCCCTGTTTTACGCTCCCCTCCCCAGTGCGCTCTGGGCACTGCCGCCGTGCGCGCTGGGATCCGCGTAGGTGTGCGCGTAAGACTCCGCATAGGAGTCTGGTCTGCAGTTGTCGTCGTCGTCTTCGTCGTCGTCGTCGTCATCGCTCGTGGCTCGTCGCTCATCGTTGTCGTGCGCACGGACGCGGCTGGAGCCTGTTGCTTGTCCCGGGCCGATCACGGCAATGATCTGAGGGGGTGTGGAGGGGGTCGATGACATCATGTTTCGCGCCGGCGGCGTCTGGGAATGCCCAGGAATGACGGAGGACGGGTAGCACCAGCATGTAGGTGGCGATCTGCACCTCAACGCGCGTGTACACCACAGTGCCTGCGTTCACCACAGCACATGTGTACACCACACCGCCTATGTACACCACGGCAGCCGCGTGCAACACAGCGTCAGTTTGTGCCACCGCGCTCGCGGGCACAACAGCTGTTGTGTACACCGCAGCGCCTGCGTACACCACATCAGCCGTGTGCAACACACCAGTGTACACCAGAATGCCTGCGTGCATTGCAGTGCCTGTGTACACCACGGCGCTCGTGTGCCCCACAGCAACCGTGTGCAACACAACGCCACACTTGCATTTCGAATGGTAGGAGGAATGCGTATGACAAAATGGAGCGCTTGTGGATTCCATTAAAAACAATACAAAGGAATCCTTTTGGGCAAAGGAACGCCGCTGGAATCTACGAGTTCTCCCCAGTCCGCCCGCATCACCCTAACTTCTCCCATCTGCGTCCAGGAGGCTCCAGCTAACTTGGCCGTGCGAGAACCAAGTCGGCCGATTAAATCGACCATTATGCGGTGCATTGCGCGCTGAATTGCGCCCGCTGCAGCGCCACCCCGCACGACTGGGGGCCAGGAGGGGGGAGAGGAGGAGGAGGAAGAGGAGGAGGAAAAGGAGGAGGGGGAGGAGGAGGAGGAGGAACGGGAGGAGGAGGAGGAGAAGGAGGTGGAGGTGGAGGAGGAGGGAAGAGGGAAGAACGTCGCTTTCGATTATCAGCACTGTCCTGCACGCAGGCACTGGTGTACAGTCGCGCTGCGTTGCACGCTGATGCTGTGGTGTAGACAGGCGCTGTGGCGTGCACAGGCGCTGCGGTGCACTCAAGCACTGTGGTTTACACAGGCGTTCTGTTGCACATGGTTGCTTCGGTGTACACATGTACACCGGCGCTGTAGAATACGCAAGCACTGTGGTGTACACAAGGGCTGTGTTGCACACGGCTCTTGCGGTGTACGCAGGTGTTGTGGTGTTCGCGCGCGTAGTGGTGCACGCGAGCGATGTGTACAAAGGCGCAGTGGGGAATATCGCCACCTACATTTTGCTCGCGTCGTCTTCGTCGTCGTCGTCGTCGCTCGTTGCTCATCGCTCGTCGCGTCGTGCGCGCGAGCGCGGCTGTGGTGCCGGCCGGAGCCACACGGCGGGGGGGGTGTTACGTCATACCCCCCCCCCGCCCCTCCCCACGACGCCCGCCATCGCCCAACATAAAGAAACGCTCTCGTGGAAGGGCGAGGATTAATGACGCCACGAGCATACATTTAAGGGGGTCCAGCGCAGCTCCAAGAGGTTCGCGCGGAACGCCACAGGTTTATGCTTACGGCGTGTTCTCTGCTTCTGGGAGGGCGAGGCGGCGCGGGGACGGCACTCGCTGCCGCCCATCCTCCGTCTCGCCCTCGACGGGGTGCGTCGATCGGCACGAGCGACACGGGTGCGGGGGAAGAGCACGATGCCCCAGAGCAGCTCCTCTTCGCTTGGAAGGGGGCCTGTTGTCCGCGCCGCCGCGGGCGCTGTCCACTGGAGCCGGAAGGCGGCCTGCGCAGCAGCGGCCGCTGTCGGTGTTGGACAACACGTGTGGTTGGGTATCCCACCACCCACCAACCCACCCCAACCCAACCCGAAGGCCCCGGTTTGCCCTCCCTTTCCAGTGTGGGGGGGGGGGCGTCGGGGAACGTTGGAAAAACCACGTGGAACCCGTACCCCCCCCCAACCCGAAATTGGGGTCAAGTTCGGGTCTTCGGGTTGGGCTGGGGTGGTCTGGTAGGCAGTCAGTATCGTGTCCGTCTTTGCTGTGCCTGCTTCTGGCGCCCAGGAACGAGGCGCGGGGAAGCCAGCCGCCCGCGGCTTCAAGGCTCCGTGGGCGGGCGTTGGCTCCATGGGGCTTTTCTTGGGGCTTCGGGAGCCCTCTTGGGGCTTCTCTTGGGGCTTGGGGCTCTCTCTTGGGGCTTCTCTTGGGGCTTCTCTTGGGGCTTGGGGCTCCCTGGGGCTTCACTTGGGGCTTCTCTTGGGGCTTGGGGCTCCCTGGGGTTTCTCTTGGGGCTTCTCTTGGGGCTTGGGATTCTCTTGGGGTTTCTCTTGGGGCTTCTCTTGGGGCGTCTCTTGGGGCTTGGGACTTTCTCCTCGCGCCCCTCTTGCCCTCCCTTCGCTCGGCCTTCCCTCTTCTCTTGGGTGCTGCCTTAGTTACACGTCGCATGTTTCCTGTATGTCGAGCACCGTTTGGCGTTCAGACCCATGAGCGTGACCGTGCAACCGAGGAGCACGCGGGCCGAGTTCCGGTGGCACTTGGATAAGAATCGAGCCTCTGGGGACCGGATACAGTCGGGGCCCTGAAGAAGGAACCCTTTTCGTTGGGGAGGGGCTCCGCGTTCCTTAAGTGTTTCGCAGCTTGCCTCAGGTTTTCTTTATGTTTTCGATCGGAAATCGAAGTTTAGCTCATGGGAAAAAGAGGCCTCGTTCCTTATTTTGGGTTCCTGAGGTCAAGCCCCCGACTGTACTTATCAAAATCCACTGCGCCTCTTGGTGTCCCGGGGAGCCGACATTTGCAAGATGCGGTGGCCATGGACGCACCGCTTGCCCGCAGGGCAGGGCGACTGGACACGTCGAAGGGGCACCTCCTCCTCGCGGCGCCCGCGGTCGCGCGGCGCGCCGCGGAGAGGTCAGTCGCGCACCCAAGGTCGGGGGGGCCGAGGAGGACGGCCGCGGCGGAGGGAGTGGGGCAAAAACACACACACGCGGGGAAACAAACACAGTGGGAAACCACACACACACTGTGTGTGAAACACACACACACACAAAACACACAAACTGTGTGTGTGTGTGTGCGTGTGTTTTTTTTTCCCGTGTGTGTGTGTGTGTGTGTGTGCGTGTGTGTGTGTGTTTGTGTGTGTGTGTGTGTGTTTGTGTGTGTGTTTTTTCCCACAGTGTGTGTGTTTTGTGTGTGTGTGTGCTTTTGCCCACAGTGTGTGTTTTTGCCCACAGTGTGTTTTTGTTCCCACGGACGGGCGGCGCACTCCGTGAACTGCTCGTGCCTCGTTGCCTGCGCTGCGGCCTCGGGCGATCGAGGCAGAGGCAACCAGGCAGCGGACTGACATTTGAGTCGGGCCTGTCCCTCTATAGCGGGAATATTCCAATATATTTTTATATTAAAGAATATACATATATATACACATATATATATATAGAATTTTAAAACTGGTGACTATTTTTTTTAAACAGTGTCTGACCATTCTGTTGTTTTTTGGAGTATTTTTTATTTGTCGTCGAAAGTCCCCCTGTAGGGGGACACGCCCGACTTCAGACTGACAGGGGCAGGCCCTGGTCCGGGCGGGCGCGGGGGCCACGCGCTGACAAGCCGAGCAGGGCGGCGGAGACGGAGGCCGCGGCGGGCGCGGCGGCAGGTGCTGGGGAGATGGCACACTGTTGGTTCGGAAGGGGCTCCCATGTTCTTTGGGGTCCTGCCATGATCAGCCTGGGACACATCCCTATCCCTAGGCTGGGCATCGCCTCGTCACGATGCCAGTCTTAGGGATTCCTTGAGTCTTCGAGGGCGCATCCCTAAGATTGTCGTCGCCCTTGGGCGTGTCAATCTTGGGGATACGGATAAGTTCGAGGCTGGTAATTCCATGTGTTTCTTCCTCTGGCGCTCATCGTGGGTCTGGCCGCAGTTGAGTCCCAGAGGGGACCGCGTGCCCTGTCCGAGGTTCACTGTGGCGAGACTGGCGGCTCACTAGGTTGCAACTCCTGGATGGTTGACTTCTGAATTGGCGCGCGTATATCTTTGGTCGAACTCTGGCCTTATCCCGTTTGATCCTGAGAATCTGGTCTGATCTGGCTGATTTATCGTTTCGATCTAGCCCAGTGGCCCCTCACGCGGGCTTGACAGTTCTCAGCCGCACCTCGCAGGTCTCCCAGCAGTAGCATCCCGAGTCAGATCAGTCTATGATATTCTGGACGTGTGTTGGTCCAGAGAATGTTTATCCCGTTCTGCTTCACACAGCCGTCAATCATTCCGTGGCATGCTACGCATGTGGGTCTTCGGTAGACAAACACACGTTGGCGCCTATACACGGTCGTGGGGAAACCCAGAGGTACCGATACCGCTATCCCCCGAACCTCTCCCGGGGTGCGTTCTGACCAGGATTTCGATGCGAATCCAGCGGTGGCGACGAGGGCCTCCCAGGAGGCCCAAAAAGGGGAAGATGAGGGACGTGTAGCGGTATGGGTATCTTCTTTTCCTCCTCCGAGGTCAGGGGACCGATGATCACCGAATCAGGGCGAACGCGCTCCTGGAGCGGATCTTGCCTCCCCTCCCTCCGCTGGCCTCTCTGGCTGCTTCGTGGCCTGTCCGTCGGTTCGCGTCGTCGCCCTGGGCGATCCTCGTTTGTCCTGGCCCAGGTCAGCGCGTCCCCGAGATGGGACATGGCAGAAATTAAAGGAGGAGGCGGAGGAGTAAGCAAAGGGTTAAAGGAGGAAAAGGTTCAAAAGGGAAAACACACAGACACAGTTCATCGTCGACCGTGTTCCCCTTTTTGTGGCCTCCTGGGAGACCCTCGTCGCCACCGCTAGATTCGCCTAGAAATCCTGGTCAGAGCGCACCCCGGGAGAGGTCTGGGGAGCAGCGGTATTGGTACCGTTCGGTTTCCCCTGCGGGGTGTGGGGAGGCGGAGGGGGAGGTGGAGGAGGAGGAGGAGGAGTAGGAAGAGGA
>CAUYUJ010019808.1:0-7500 GCA_963575745.1 Prorocentrum cordatum
ATATATATATATATGTACATATATATAGACGTATACGGTGACAATCGAAAGTTGACGATTCGTCAAAAAGCGCTGCGACAAAAGAAACGAAAACCATCTCTTCCAACGTTCGCCACGTGGCAACGACTGCAGGTGGTAAAACATGCAATTATACAATACATTCCGCGTGGCAACGCAGAGGGCGGAAACAAGTAGGAATCACGTCAACCCGTCACATGGCAACGGCGATGGAACAACTACTGCTATGTATTCTCTACCCGCCACATGCGAACCTGCCAGCCTGCATGACGACAACGACAATGACGACAATGACGGCGACGACGACGACGACGACGACGACGACGAGGAGGACGGCATATACGACGACGAAAACGACAGCGACGACGACGAGACGTGGTGGCGCAGATCCACAAAGGTAAGGGGGGGCAGCTTCCGAAGCGCCGCCCCCTTCAAAAGGGGAGCCCGGGCGCACCCCCAGCCCCGAAAAGGGGGGGGGGAGGGGGAGGTAGCTTCCGAAGCGGCCCCCCCCCTTGACCAGCGACCCCTTGATTCGCAAAGGGAGGGAGGGGGAACTTCTGAAGACCCACTTCGAAACGGGAGCCCTGGCCCACCCCGGAAGCCTGAAGGAGGAGGGGGGTCTAGACTTCCGAGCACCCCTCCTTTACAGCAGTGGGGGGAACTTCCAAAGCCCCCCACCACCTGCAAAGGGGAGCCCCTGCTTACCCTTGCTTCGGAAAGGAGTGGAGGGATCGGGCAGCTCCCGAAGCCCCGCCCTTGCACAGGGGGCCCCAACCTCCCAGAGGGAGGGCACCCCACCCTTTTGGAATGAAGGGGGGGGGGTAATGTGAAGAGAAGCCAACATGAGACACAAAGACAAACCATCATAATGGCGCGCTCTTCCAGAGAAATCAAAGCAAAAGATAAACTCCCAGAGTCTGCGCAGACTGCTCGCGTCGGCGCTGGGCCCCCCGCCCCTGGCGCGCGGAGCGCGCCCCGGGGGCGGCACCGCAGGCACCGCCAGGGAGGCCTGGCGCCCATCCGCGAAATCCTCGCAGACCACCGAACGCTCCGTGTCCCCCCTGGCGTGGCCTTGGCCCCCCTCTCTGGCTCGCCCACCGAATGTGGGGACCTGCGCCTGTGTTCCTCCCGGCTTCGCGGGGACGGCCCCCCTTCGGGAGGCTGGGGTGGTGTGGCTGGGATGCCATGGCCCAAGGTGGGCACGGGGACGGGTTGGACGATGCTGAAATTTCTCCTCCTTGCCGTCGCTCGGACGTCCATTTCCCGTGCATGGTTCTGTTCCGTGCGTGGTTTTTGTCGCTCGATGATCCAGGATGTTCCTCAACGGTCCTCCCCGAGAAAAAAATGCACACGTCCGAGCGATGCCAGGTCCCGGCTTCGCGAGGACAGCCCCCATTCAGAGTGGGGTGGTGTGGCTTGGATGCCATGGCCCAGTGGGCACGGGGACGGGCTGGACGGTGTCGAAGCTTCTCCTCGAGCCTCGTCCAGCTCCCGCTGCCAGCGCTGCCAGTCCGGGGCCAGCTCCCTCAGGAGCCCCTCGGTGCGCAGCGCGCGGTCCTGCGCGGCGTGCGCGGCCTCCTGCTGCCGCAAGAACTCGGCGTACAGCCCGTCCAGGCTGCGGCGCTGCTCGTGCCACCTGCCGATCTCCCGGCAACGGGTCTCTCCAAGACGGGTTGCTGCAAGCACAGGATCGGTGACTGCCCATCGGTCGGAAGACGTCCGTATTTGTTCGTAGGTTCGACGGGAAATCGAGTTTGGGGCAAAGCAATTATGTAGTCGATCCCTTACTCGGACAAGCAGCTCCGAATCAGGAACGAAAGGGCCCTTCTAGGAACGGCGAGCCTCGGACACGAACAGCTAGCTTCCCCGACCTCGGCATCTAAAGGAACGGCTCGAAAGTCGGGTCGGGCGAAAGGGGGGGGATAGCAAAGGGAGGGTTTGAGAATCAGCTCACGTAGCTGATTTTCCCGGCGCCGCCCGGCGCCGGGAGGCGCCCATGCATCGAGGAAGGGGCCCCTCGGCGGGGCCGAAACCAGCTGCATGCAGCAAGTTTCGTAACCCCCCCTTTCTCAGTCCCCCCCTTTCGTCCGGCCCGTGGGTCTCTCCAAGACGGGGTTCTGCAAGCACAGGATCGGTGACTGCCCACCGGTCGGAAGACGTCCGCAGAAACATTCAGCAGGAAGGGGTCGAGGGCAGATTCGGTTGTTCGCTCGCCCACCGAAGAGGAGGGGAGAGAGGGAAACTCGGTCGACACCTGAAGTAGGAAGGCGCCTAAAGCGTGTTGGAATATGGGGATCGAAAAGCATCGCACTTTAACGACCGATGGGTATCCTTCCCATCAGGCAATCCAGCCCGCAACATCCGCCCAGCTATATGCTCGAGCTCCGAGAACGAAAACCATGGACAGCGCTGGGCAGCCCTGAGATACGAAAAATTGGTCCGCGCGGAGCGCCAAAAGTTTATGATTATGTGGTTTGTTGTTCTTCGATATTCTCGCCCCCTACCTCGTTGCCCCTGAGAAGTCCACGGGCCCAACAATGTTGCCGCCTCGCTTCTACCTCCGCCGCCGTCCGCCGGCCTGCCGCCAGCGAACCCGCCGCTGCTCAGCCTCCGCGGGGCCCCCCAGCCAGCCTCCGCCGCTCATGATGGGCCGAATCTACCATATAGCTAGGAAGGGGGAGGAGAAGGAGGAGGAGGAGGAGGAGGAGGAAAGGGGATGAGGAGGAGGAGGATGAGGCGAGGAGGAGGAGAGGAGGAGGGTGGAGGGGGAGGAGGGAGGAGGAGGAGGAGACGGAGGAGGAGGAGGGGAGGGGGAGGGGCGGGAGAGGAGGAGGAGGAGGAGGAGGAGGAGGAGGAGGAGAAGAGTAGGAGGAGGAGGAGGAGCAGGAGGAGGAGGAAGGGGCAGGAGGAGGAGGGGGAGGAAGGGGAGGAGGAGGAGGAGGAGGAGGAGGGGGAGGAGGAGGATGAGGAGTAGAGGAAGGGAGGGGGGGAGGAGGAGAAGGAGAAGGAGAAGGACAAGGAGCAAGGAGAAGCAGGGAGGAGGAGGAGGAGATAGGATTGTATGTACTTAAAAAATTATATATATAATATATTATATAATATATATATATATATATATATTTATATATGTGTATCGCACCGTGCCCTGGAGGTGCCACTAGGGGAAAGGCCAGTTTGTCTGGCACAGAAAGACCTGGGCGGTGGCCGACGCTGTGGACGGCGACACCAGGACCAGTCAGTCAGAGTCGCTAGACTCTGAATCCCTTACGCGAGCAGCCGCCTGCACCAGTGGAGCCACAACCTCCTCGGGAAAAGGCTCCTGCATTGCAATCAGCTGCCCGCGTTGGTTCCTATCCAACTCGTTGGCGGGAGAGGGCCTGGCATGTGGGTCGAGTAGAGGCCGAGCGGCCTCCTCCTCACCTTCAAAGGGGTCTGAAAAAACGGCACTCCGCCCCCAAAAAGCAGACCCCGATGACGCTTCGACTGGCCTCGGGACCTGGGGGGGGGGGAACTCAGAGCAGGATGCGGATCAGGCACAGCCATCGACACAAGACGGTCCACCCCACCCGACTCAACCGACGGCTCGACGATAGGATATATGGGCTGGCCTTCCGCTTCCTGCTCCAAATCGTCAGGCTGAAAAGCTTCGCGTGTTACACCTGAGAGCTTGGGGTGAAGTCCGCTCACTCAGGGAACCTTTGGCCTCTGGCTTGCACTCAGCCCCAATTTTCTTGAATTCGCCTGCACAAGTGTACCCATAGCAATGAAGGCACAAATACATGATGGTGTCATTCGAGCACTCCAGGCCAATCACACGATGACCGCGTTCGTGGAAGCCGAGGGCAACAGAAGGCAGCTTGCCAGAACAGTTGCCAGCAGGAGGCCGAACCTGCTGTCGCTTGAACTTCAAACAGGCCTGGCAACGCCAGAAGTTCGGCACCAACGCCACTGGTGGGCAACTGAATTAGCCTCCTCCTTAGCAGCAGGCTCTGACTTGCAGATCCAGGGAACGTCTGTCAGGTCAAGCTTTGGCCAGAGGGGCAATAGAGTATAAGCTAACTTACACACATTCCGAGCTGTAGACGTGAGGCGTTCGACCTCCTGCAGCTCATTGGGTGTGGGCTGAGGGTGTGACGCCGCTCCTTGTTCGGCGGCCTGATCGGCAGCGTCATTCCCTCTTTTACAGAAGCGTTCTTAGTATGTGAGTCCGTCGCTGTCCAAGACATGCGCACGAACCTTCTCAACACGAGTAAAGAGGGATCGCCTCTTGAGAAACATGCCAGCATATGGTCGTTTATAATGAGTCTGTCGAACAGGAGGCTGAGCAAACTGCTTGACTACGTTACTGCAATCACGATAGCCCACTGATGGGCCCACCAAAAACTCATTCGCGGCACCGTAGGCGCCAAACTCCCCGGTCTGGGACGTTTGGGGCAAATCGGCCCATATCGGGCACAACATAGAACAGACATGTTCAAAATCGTCATTGAAAACCGCCAACCCCCAACCAGCCCTGTTTAATTCAGGAATGTCATACTTGGTCTGGGACCCATCAAAAAACACGTGCCCTGAAATCTCAGTACAGGTCGAGGAGGAACCAACCCAAGAAACTGAAATAGGGGACTCCTTAGCTGGCGGCGGCAGTGTGTCACCTGGGTGCGGGAAGCAGGCCTTGGCGTACAGCTGGAACTCAGCCTGATCAGGACGGACCTCCAAGGCTCGCTGAACGAAACTAGGATCGACGATCTCCAATCTCAGATCTTCGACGACAGGGTACTGATACAATATATGCTGGATCGTGTCGGGTGCGCCCTTGCATAGAGCACACAGGAGATCGTCACCCTCTAAGGGGAGGAGGAGAAGGAGGAGGCGGAGGAGGCGGAGGAGGCGGAGGAGGAGGACCTCCCCATCCTCCCTTCTCCCCCGCGCAACCTATGGCAGCGGTGGGGGAGCATGGGCCCATCAGCTCAAGGGCCAAATGGCGCGGGCCATCCCCCGGGGCGCGCCGCCTGATCTCGAGGTCCTTCACGGCGGCGGCCGTGCTCGTCACCTCGTGGCCGCGCCGAGCCTGCTGCTCCGCGAGCTCCGCCACCAGGGCCTTCAGGGCCGGGATCCTCAGCGAGGCCGAGGCCAGGGCGTAGAGGGGGAAGACCTGAGGGGGGCAACGATAGGGGGGGACTGGCACAGAGGGGGGATGCATCGACCTGGAATCGGCGATGCATCGCCGATAGATCGGCGACGGGCCTCCGATAGTGGCTCCGCACCTTCCTGGGCAGGTTGGGGCGATCGGGCCCCTATCGCCGATCAATGTGCGATTGGGGGTCGATGCAGCCCCTCTCACAGGGAGGAGGAGGAGGAGGAGGAGGAGGAGGAGGAGGAGGAGGAGGAGGAGGAGGAGGAGAGGAGGAGGGAGGAGGAGGAGGAGGAGGAGGAGCAGGAGCAGGAGCAGGAGCAGGAGGAGGAGCAGGAGGAGGAGGAGGAGGGTTGCCCCCGAAGACCACGTTGGCGATGGTCGTCAGTATGCCGGCGCCCTCGAAGTCCGCGCGGCGCACGGAGCGCAGGATCCCCTTCATCGCCTCCACGTGCGCCTCGCCCAGGGAGTCCTTTTCCGAGGACGGCGGCGCCCATGCACCGCACCGCGTCTGGAGCCTCCTCCTCCTCCTCCTCCTCCCCCTCCTCCTCAGCAGGGTGCGGTGCACAGCTCTTCGGCCGAGGACGCCGAAGAGCTGCGCACCGTCACCAGTTGCGGGCCGAGGATGGGCGACGCCTCTGGAGACGCCAGCGCGATACGGTGAGCACAGCAGAGGCCTCCAAATGGGGTCCGAGCAAACGGGGTCGGAGGATCGCACGGCGTCGCCGATGCATCACCGATGCATCACCGATGCATCACCGATGCATCGGCGCCGACGGCGTGGAGAAGATCGCGCGCCACACCGAGCCACCTCGCCGAAGCATCGGCGATGCGGCGCGGTCCTCTGATCTCATCTACTTGGACCCCAATTGGAAGGCCTGGATGTACACAGAGCGTCCGCGGATCGGGCCTGGTCGCTGTTGGGTCACAAGTCGGGTCTCTGACAATCGTAAGGGACGATCGGAGCACCCCCAGAGAGCTCTCGGCGAGGCGCAGCTGCTGGAGAACATCCCGAGGCGAGAAAACCTCCAAGACGAAGAAGAAGAAAAATGCGCCGTATGTCCAGCAGGTACATGTGCAATCAGGGAGTTGCAGCGGACGGCGGGTGTTCGGCTTCACCGCGCCTCCCGATAACGCTATTCAAAAAACAACTGACTACGCCGGAGAGGAAAGAGGACGAGGACGAGGAAGGGGAGGACGAGAACAAGGAGGGACAGGAGGAGGAAAGCTCCAAGAGCCAACCAAAAAACGTCCAACAACGAGACGCCAAGACGCGGTACGGTGCACACGCGCGTCGTCCGCAGATCCTTGTCCACCGCCGCCAGTCGCGTGGCGAAGAGCGGGTCGCCAACGGCGCCGCGCACGTCCTCACGCGAAGGCCGCGTGGACACGCGCTGGGCCACGCAGCACAGCTCGAGGAGCGCCAGCGCGGGGTGCGGCTCAAGCGGCTCGGCCCCCGCTGGGCACCGCTGCCGCAGGGTCGCCTCTCCATGATCCTCAGAACGTGTGCTGGCGCCAGCATGTGCCTGTCCACCGAAGGCCTTCGATGCCACGCAGGCAACGTAATGAGGCCCGACACCTGCCACGAGCCTTCGGTGGATCTGAACGAGGCAAAAACACGTGCGCGCGCGCGAGCACACACAAACACACACACACACACACTCACACACACACTCACACACACACACACTTTTCCGTCGGCGGCTAGGCAGAGCCACTGCGCTGGCGATGGGGCCAGACACCCCACACACACACACACACACACACACACACACACACACACACACACACACACAGACAGACAGACAGACAGACAGACAGACAGACAGACAGACACACAGACAGATAGACAGACAGACAGACAGACAGACAGACAGACAGACAGACAGACAGACAGACAGACACACACACACACACACACACACACACACACACACGCACGCACGCACGCACGCACGCACGCACGCACGCACGCACGCACACACACACACACACACACCACACACACACACACACACACACACACACACACGCACACGCACACGCACACGCACACGCGCACACACACACACACACACACACACACACACACAGACGCAAATGCGCGCTCATTCACTGGGCTAACACACGCTCTGAGGATCAGTCACCCCGCCTTGAGCTCGGCGACGTCGACCTTGGAGAGGTTCAGCAGCTGCAGGCGGCTCACCTCGAGCTCGTCCGCCGCCTCGAGGGGAGCAACAGAGCGGCACTTACAGGAGAGCTCAGAGGCCCGCCCGGATGTCCTGGACCCGCGCTGCCCTCCCCCCCTCTCCCTGGCGCGGGGAGCGCGCCCGAAGGGCGGCACTCTGGAG
>CAUYUJ010019808.1:12500-17500 GCA_963575745.1 Prorocentrum cordatum
CGCGGGGGGCTGCGCCAGCCTGCCGGGCTTGATAGGAATTCGCATTTAGGGTGGACGATGGGGCGGAGTTACATTTAACTTGCAAAAAAAGAAGAGGGCGGATAATCCCAGGGGGACAGAATCTACGCGGCACAATGTTTTGACCCATGAGTTCACACATCCCGTGCTCTAGCAACCATCCCAACCCACCCGACCACAACTTGGTTTGCAAAACCCACGCGGTGGCGATTGCGATGCATGCTTGGCGTCGGCTGGTGCATCTCTGCGGCCGCGCCAACCCTAGTACGCGCGCGCAGCGGCCACCGAGTTTGGCGCGACCGACGCGGCCGCGGTGGCGCTGACCGCTGGACGAACCCCAGCGGGCACTTCACTGCGAGTCGGCGACTTGGGGCGCGGTACCACGGCAACGACGACTACGGTAGACACGACGATGACAGTGGCGATGCTGGCGACGATGTTTGCACCGACGACGGCGCGGCCACTGCGGGCGCCGATGCTGATCACGCCGACGGCATTGACGGCGTCCTCGCGTCGGCAATGAAGGTTTTGGAAAGAGCTCGAAAAGCGCGCGCGGCCGACGCGCGAGAGTGCCCCGCATGGCAGTATTGGACACGGATCGCGCTCCCCCAGCACGCGCGCAGGGGCGCGCGAATGATGTCGGCACGCGGCGCCAGGGGCCCGCTCGGAAGAACACCATGAAATTATTGAAAAATCGCAAGAGCGCGCGGGTAAGCTGTTTTGAAAAACTGCTGTTGCGAAACATTGTGTGTATGAGTGTGCGTTAGACGTTCGGTTTTGAAACCGCTGCGAAGCCGATGCTTTGTCCGAAGGAATCCGGCATGCGCGCGCGACGACGCGCGCGCGAGCACTTCGTCTCACTTTTTGCAAAAGGATTATCGCGACGGCACGCGCAGAGGCGCTCGAACGATTTCGACGCGCGCGCGCGAAGCCCGTTTATTATGATGTTTTGAAACGTTGAAAAAAACGATGGTCTCCTTAAGAATTTGCGGGTCCGCGCGCGCTTTTTATTTTGAACATCCGCCCGCACGGCCGAGGCGCCCAAGTGAACCTGCTGTGGGCAAAGGGGGGCCACCTCCACAGGCCGATTGTGCTTAGCCCCCCAACCCTTGCTGCAGCCCCCAGGAGGTCCCCCGCGAGCTCGCTGGAACTGGAGGTCGCCAGGAATTCCCCAAGGTCTCCAGGGGGTCTCGCCGCCTTCAGGTCTCTGGGCCCCAGGGCACCCAAAAAAACAAAGCCGGGACCAGGACAACATCGGATCAGGACAACATCAGGGATCCTTGAGATCCGCTGGCTCAGGCGCCGTGCCTTGGGAGCGTTCCGGAACGCTCTGGAACGGTTTATCCCGTTCGTGACCCGGCCCGATTAAAACCTCTCGACCCCTTCCACAGGACTGGGCTCTTCATCCTGACACATTTTCGGACTTCTTTATTTTCGTGGTTCGTTCGTTCGTGGTTCGTCCTCCTCCCCTGGTTCGTCCTCTTTCCCTGGCCTCCTCCCCTGCCTTACTGGGCCCTAGACCATGGCCTCCCGCTGCCCCTCCCGCCTGGCCTGGCTTTCCTCTGGCCTGGACCACCCGCTGACCTTCCCCTGCTTCCCTGGGCCCTGGACTTTCCACCCTGGGCCTCCCACGGCGAGTCTCCCCTGGGCCGCGGAACCCTGTTATTTTCCGGGTTCCTTCGTTCGTGGTTCGTCCTCCTCCCCTGGCCACCTCCCCTGGCTTCCCTGCCCCCCCCCCCCCCCGGGGCTCCCCTGGGCCGCGGAACTCTTTATTTTCGTGGTTCGTTCGTTCGTGGTTCGTCCTCTTCCCCTGGTGTCCTGGCTTCCCTGGGCCCTGGACCATGGCCCTCCTGATTTGGCTTCTGGGTGATTCTCCCTGACTTCCCAGGGCAGCCCCTGGGCCGCGGAACCCTGCTATTTTCGTGTTCGTTCGTGGTTCGTCCTCCTCCCATGGCCTCCTCACCTGTCTTCTGGACGAATCGTCCTGTGCTCTCAGGGCAGCTCCCCTGGGCCGTGGAAGCCTATTTCTTCGTGGTCTTTCGCGGTTCGTCCTCCTCCCCTGGCCTCTTCCCCTGGACCCCCCTGAGAGAGATGACCGCGCGCCTCTACATTGCCCTCCAACGTGCAAGAGCCAGGGCACGCGTGCCACTTGTTTGACAGACATGGGGCCCCCCACCGAGACGCCCACAGCAGCCAAAACAGCATGATTCAAATGAGTCCCAACGCCTGAAAGGTTCCAGTTAGAACTTCGAAGGGTGCCCAGGAGAGATGTCTCCATGCGGCATAACAAGATCAAAGAACATTCCGAAACGTCGGCCCTCGATGTCAACCAAAAAGGTCAATTGACCATCAGAAACCTCTCGAAGATCCAACAACCTCATCCAGCACGCTGGCCCAGGCGAGCGCTATCCCCATCAACCAGGGCTATGTCGCGGGCCTGGGCTGGCCCCAGCCCCTCTTCTCGGGGACCTGCCTTCCTGCTGGCGATCTCTTCCTCGAGGGTCAGGCCCGATCCCTGGACCTGTCCATAACCAAACTCGAACTTATCCCTATCCCAAAGATGGGCAAGCCAAAAGCGATGACGATCTTAGGGATGTGCCCTCAGAAGCTGCGACAATCCTTAAGATCGTCATCGAGGTAAGGTAATGCCAAACACAGGGACAGGGATGTGTTGCAATCCGGTAAGTCCAGGGGTGCGCGTTGGCCGAGATAGCGCGGGGAATCCGGCCGTGGCGACGGGAAGCCCCCTGGGGCCCCCGCATGATCAAGAGAGAAGGCCCCGGAGCCTCGAGCCTCGAGCCCTCCGCGGTTCCGTGCGTCCCGATTTCGTGGCTCGCCAGGGTCCTCCGTGAGCACCTGCAGCTTGTTCTTCTGCTCCCTGTCCAGGTGTCGCCAAAGGTGCTCTTGGCCCAAGGCGCCCCCGGGATCCCCCCAGATGCCCACGTGGCATCTGGGACGCCCCCCGCAAGGGCCAGAGGCACCTACGGCTCCAATGGCGCGAGGAGCTGGGGACATCCAGACAGCCAACGTCGTGTTCTTGCTCGCAACATGTCTCCCCAGAAGTTGGACCTCCTTCCAGAGAAGGTGGGTTTTCATGCCGAAGCATTGTTTTACTGCCACGGCGCCTAGTCAGGGCCCTCAGAGGCGGAAAACGAGAACAGAGCCCGTGGTGATGTTTCACGGATCCTGCATACGGAGCTCGTGTTCTCACTGTCACACCTCCGCCTCATTCACCTCGCTCGCCAACCTCCTCCATGTCTCTCATAGTCAGACTCACGCATACTCATACCCCCCGTAGTCAAAGCCACTCAAGTCTGGACTCTATCGAAATCTGCCACACTTGTACTTGAACCCGCTCCATGCCCCATAATTAATCAGATTCCGACACACACGTATTCTGACTCACCCATACACAAAAGATCTCACATCGAGATTCAACCACCTTCACACTCACACATAATCTCACGCACGCGCACCTCAACACAGTCGCACGCAGACTCAATCATACTCAGGCTTGGTCAGACTTAAACCCATTCATACTGAAATTCAATCCCATACACAGACTTGCCCACACTCATACTCTAGTGTACTCATACCACTTGCACTCAAACCCACTGGCACTCGAATTCGCTCATAGTCTGGCTCGTTCACACACAGGCTCGCTCCGACCTACTTTTTTTTACACTACGAGCGCCCCTCATCGGGTTGCCTGGATAAGTACCATGAAACTGGTACTGGTTGAAACTTGCCCGCGCCCACATGCATTCACACACCACGTATCACTTTGAGCACAATATCCAAGGCAACCACCTCCGCATGAAAGGCCGAATGCAAAGACGGCATAAACTTGCCGAGCACGCCCTGAGCAGAGCAGACTCGAAGCCGTCCAGGACTTTGAATACCAAGGTGATAACAGCAGCCCCAGCGCCGGCGCCATGCACGAAGCCGCCGTCTGTGAACACGTTGTACACCGCCAGCTCGCGACATTTCTGACCGTAGCCGGCGCATGTCCAAAGTATCAAAGTTGCTGCTGCGCGCTACGCGGTCCGCAGCAGCATTGTACTTCCTCGGTCTCCAGTCCACGGGGTCGAGGACCCTTCTTATAGTCGAAGCGGGCGCTGTACAAGTAATGCAGTCGCGTCCGGATTCGGTGAAGCGGCGCCCTGTAGAATTCGTGCTTCACCAGAGCGATACCGCTGGCAATAGCTGCGAGAATCCGGTTGTCCACCACGAACTCCAGGTGTGGCTCATCCTGATCCCCACAGCGTGTCCCGACCCAGCTTCGGCGGCGTGGGCCTCGCTGACATATCCAACGCCTGCGCTTTCAGCGTCTTCGGCTGCGTCTGTAAAGCGCTCAATATACTATCAACGTTGTCCAGCTTCGGCATGCCGCAAGCCCTGAACATATCTTTCGCGAAAGCAATCACCCCCTGCACCCATTCTTCCGGGGACCTGCTCGAATTTATTTCTACAATCGGCGCTCCAAATAATCTGGTGAAATATTGCATCTTCCACTGGCTAGCGACATGGGTGCCGATAAAGACCAACATGCTCCCGACGTGTTGCCGAAACACTTTTAACGGCGTTCCACCACCTGCGGTCTCTGTCCGAGCAGAGAAAGGATGCATGGTGCGTTGTACCTCGGTCCCTCCACTAATATTAATACACGCTCTCGAATATCAAAACATGGATAGGCTTGACACCGAATTGCCAGAACCACATGTCAAGTTTCACCCCGCAAGCAATCGCCTCTGGATGCAGCCTCTTTAAACAACATGCCCCATTATTCATGATCACCACGGCCCAGCAGGCACAGCATTTGGGTACCCAAATGGGGTCCTGCCGAGACCTCTCCATTCGAATAGCAGCTCTGCGAGAGCTGGGCTTGTCTCGCTGCAGAGCTCGAAAACAACCGCGACAGAGCAGGCGTGGCACCTGCACCTCCTCAGGGTGAGCCGACCAGGGTGTCCCCAACGCTCTTT
>CAUYUJ010019808.1:22500-40000 GCA_963575745.1 Prorocentrum cordatum
GGGGGGGGGGGGGGGATTTTCGGAGGGGGGGGGGGAGACCCCCGGGTTCCGGAGGAAAAGGTTGGCAATTTTCCACAGTAAAGCGGCGGTGGATCACGCTCTCTCTTATGTTTAGACACTCAAGGGCGATCATAATTCTAACACGGTTGATTATCCTTGTGCTTGAGGCGGAAGACAGATATCCACTGCCCACAAGCACAAACTTGCTAACTGCGAACTCCACGACTGCGAACTCCACGACTGCGGGCGTGTTCCCATTGCCAGTGCATGAACTCCAGAGTTGGAAGGGCCGTAGCTTACTGGTTTGCTCAACCACCTTGATCAGAGGTTGGATTGGAGCCCCCACGAGAGACCCGTGGAGGTTTGAGCCAAAATGGCTACGGCCTCCTCCTCTTCCTCCTCCTCCTCCTCATCATCATCATCCTCGTACTCATCCTCATTCTCCATCTCCCTGCCTCCCCCCAGCCTCTCTCCCAGGCGGCGGGCGACTGTGAGAGAGGAAAGAGGTCGAGGACGGGCTGACCCGGCTGACCCGGGTCAGCCACGTCCCCGTCGCGAGCCCGGGTCATGCGCGAAGCAGCTCCCAGGTCCATGCCAGCGAAGGGCGGAATTTCGGTGGGGGAGCTCCGCTCAGCCAGACAGAATTGGCCGACCCGCCCCGAGGGCTGGATTGGCAATCGGGGTTAGGACAGTAAATAGACGGTGCGTGCTGCGGTGGCTCAGGCCGCTCAGCGAACAGGGGCAATGGGCAACTTCGCCGAGTCTGCCCGAGCCAAACAGAAAATAATCGGTCGGTGCCCCAGACGCCCGAAGATCGCTCCACGACGCCCAAGATGGCCTCCAGACGGCCCAAGAGGCCTCCAAGATGGCCCAAGAAGCATCTAAGAGGCCTCCAAAAACGGCCCCAAGAAGCAAAAATCGTTGATTTTCCATTGGTTTTTGAAGGTTTTTGGCGTTCTCGCATTTTCAGCTTCCGACGCTCCAAGACGCCCCAAGAGGCCCCCAAGACCGCCCCAAGACGGCCCGAGAGGTCTCCAAGAGGGCCCCCAAACGGCCCAAGATGGCCCCAAGACTGCCCAAGAGGCCTCCAAGACGGCCCAATACACCCCCAAGACGGCTCCAAGAGAGGGCACAGACAGGGGACCCGAACGGGCATTTCGACATCTTTGCCCGAAGAGGCCCCTAGGAGGCCCCAAGAGGCCCCCAAGAGGCCCCAGGAGGCCCCAAAAACACCTCCAACAGGCCCCCGAGAAGCCTCCCAAGAGACCCCACGAAGCCTCCCAAAGAGGCGTCTTGTCCACGACCAGGGTTGGCCCCAAAAATACTCCAAGAAGCCATCGAGAGACCGCCTCCTCGTCCTCATCCTCCCCTCTTCATCCTCCTCCTCCTCCCCCTCCTCCAACTTCTTCTCGCTCGCCACGAACACACAAAAATATAGCACCAGCGATACAATGTGGGCCGGCGGAATGAGCGAAGCGATTAAATAATCGGTCGGTGCCCCCTTTGTGTTCGGGCCATAACTCGTCTTTCCAGCGGCCGTCCTGGACGATCAAGGCACCTCCAGAACGCGCTCGGCGAGGCGCAGCTGCTGGAGAGCATCCACAGGCTGGAAAACCACTGCAGACCACAAAAACGGCCCAAGACCTCGAACCTCGGACCTCCGCGCCGTTCTGGGCCACACCGAAATACATTCCTCAGATGCCCCTCAGATCATACGTCAGGTTGGTTTCCAACGCGGGTCTGTTACTATAGAGAGGGTCATGAAACAAACGTTCAAACACATATTATGCCTATCTGTGCATATGCGGTCTGGCAAATCGGGGCGGCATCAACGCGACGCCAAGGGGCGTCGTCGACTCGAGCCTGTGGCCTGGAAGCACGAAGCGCACGATTACCCATATCATGAAGTTCTACAACAGGTCACTGTGTTCTGGGGGGGGGGTGCGCGTATACGCAGAACACTGTTCAGCTAATCGTTAGCTGGCGCCCGCCCTCAAACTCATGCCCCATCCCCCGCCGCCTTCCAAGATCCCTTCGCTTAGGCCCCACTCTCCTCATGCCCCTCCGATAACCCCCGGTCCTCACCATGCCCCTCATCCACATTGTCACCCCCCCATGTGCCAATTCATGTCGTTCCTCGTCGTCCTCCTCCGCCGGATTAATTCCCCTTATCGTCCACATGCCTGCCCTCCTCCCATCCTCGACGCCCTAGTGCACATCATGCCCCCTCCATGTGCCCCTCCCCGCCCCCCTCGTCCATGTGATGGTGACACCGATGATGCAGCTCCTCCTAGGCCCGTTTCCTCCCCTCTCGTCCATTCCGGTTCATCCCTGGCCTCTTTGGCCGCCCCTCCTATCGAACCCCTTCCTTCCCACAGCCCACCATCCCCACCCCCCCGCGCCTTTGCATGCCCAAACTGCCCCCTGGTGGACCAGCTGGGAGACTCGCGGAAACTCCCGCCCAGTGACCACTCCGCCGAGCGGCGCGCGACAGATGCACAGTTGGAAACACGAACTGTGTATTTCGACTGCGCACGACACCCCCCCTGGACCACCGAACGAAAAACGTGTAAGTTCCCGCCCAGTCAACACCCCCCGCGAGGCGCACACTCCAAATACACAGATGGGAACGAGATCTGTGTACACAGATCACACCACGATCTGTGTAAACAGTGGGCCCACACACGAAAATACACAGTTGAAGACACAAACTGTGTACACAGATCACACCTTGATCTGTGTATTCCGGAAAGGTGAACGCTCGCCACCTCGAGGGTGCCCCGACTTTGCCAACCCAGAACCGAAGTCGACATGCCCAGCTAGGGGGGGATGCAAATACACACTTCCCCGGCCCAGGGCGCCCCCGAGGGAGCTGCAAATACACGCTTCCCTGGCCCAGGGCGGCCGCGGTGAAACGCGGCAACAAAGCGACCCCCAACGGCCCGAAGATGCCCCGAAAAAGGCCTCGAATGACCCCGAAAAATGCCGCGCAGCAATCCCAAAACACGAGAGGTGTCACATGCCACGGACCTCTTAACAGTCAAAGCTCCCCTCGTCGCCATACAGACCGCTGCGCTGGTAAAGGGGCGGGCCTTGCCGCAGGCACCTATAATTTACATGTTAGCGATGCGACTGTGTTCGGCGGCCGTGCCGCCCGCGTTTGGAGTGCGCCCCGAACGCTCACGTTGTCAATCGCCTCTGTTTGGTTGCTCCGCTGTGCTCGGATATCGAAAAGGCGATCTACCACTGATGCGGGCACGCGGCACCAGGGACTCCGCTTTTCGAGCATGGATGGAAGACGAGGTAGGACGACGGACGGTGGAGCAGGGAAGCAAAGAGGAACAAGGAATAATGAGGGAGGTGATCAGGGGCTCTCCCCCGCCCGAGCCGCGGACGCTTTCGACATCATCCAGGGGAGGGAAGAAAGGAAGGGGAACGGAGCAAGGGCGAGGCCGACGACGGGAAGCAAACTGTCCTGGGTCCGCATATAGCCATATGATTGCGATTCGGGCGCGCGCGCTTTCTTCGAGGCGTTTCAAGCCCGACCCATACTGAATTCACGAATTCCTCCAAACTGTGTAAACACTCCGTCCTCTGTTCCCCCTCCTATACAGCTGCATCAGACCAGAGGGGCAGTGGATTCCAAACGTCAGGTGCTGTCCGGGCTCCTTGACCTGCTCGAGGGCCTTGAGCGCGTCCGCCATCAGCTCGCGGCGGGCCCCCAGCGCGTGGCCGCGGACGGTGCACAGGCTCTGCGCCAGAGTCAGCAGGTCCACAATGCCACCGATCGGCTGAAAGGCCTGGCCTCGGTCGGGGGGCGATGCTTCCTCCCCTGTGCCAACCAACCCTCCCGCCGCCAGCCCTCTAAAAAATCTCCGACCAACTGTTTGCTTCAACCCGGGCGTCCTGACTCGATTTCGGCCTCTGGGCCACGCTATTGGGCCCTGGGACCATGAAACATGAATCTGGTACGGAAAACTACCCCCAGGGTACAGTGCGGGCGCGGCCGCAAGAAGCAGTCGCAAGAAACCCAGCCCTGAAAACCCGCGCGAGGTGCACCTGAGGGGTAGCCCAGAGCACCCTGAGCGCAGCCGTTTCTTCCACGGCTGTGGCAAGTCACGGCGCAGCCCGCGGAGCGAAGAGATCCAGGCTGCCCTGACGAAAAGCAGACGGATTCTCGATGCGCGCCCCGACTGTAAGGGGTCGGGAGCTCTGGGGCCGCGGATTGAAAAGAGTATCTCGGCGAATGTCAAAGCCTGTCGGCGCCCCTGACCAAACACCACCGCCCCGCCCGGCCAAGGGCCGCCCTGGGGCCTGGCACGATACACGCGCCCTCCTGGCACGGTGGCGGTACGGGTGCCTTCTGCGGACATCCTCTTCCTCCTCCGCCTCCGCCTCCGCCTCCGCCTCCTCCTCCTCCTCCTCCTGCTCCTCCTCCTGCTCGTCCTCCTCCTCCTCCATTCCGTTTCCTTCTAAGTAAGTTCTCCCTGTCGCACCCCGAGGCCCGTCGAAAGGGCGGGCCGGGCGTTTCGCCTGAAGCTTCCTCACCATTTAAAACCCTGACGCCTAAACATTGGCAACAGCTTCACAGACGGAGGGCGGGTCGTTTTCAAAATGTGGTTCTCGCCTTAGCGCCGCGCACATTCGTTTTGAAAACTTGCAAGAGCTCAACGCATTGAAAGCGGGTCGTTTTCAAACTGTGGTTCTCGCTTTAGCGTCGCGCACATTCGTCTTGAAAAGTTGCAAGAGTTTCACGGGTTGAGGGCGGTTCGTTTACAAACTGTGGCTCCCGCTTTAGCGCCAGGTACCTTAAAATTGTAGGAGTTCCACGAATTCCCATGGTCAACGTACCAGAAATCGCGTTCTTGAATGATTCCGGATTTTAAGGGCGCAACAATTACGTTGATGTTCGATGTTAACAGTCCAAGAACGGCGTTCTGGCACGATTCAGGATCGTCAAGACGCAACAATCAGGTTGAACCGTGGCGTTGGAGTTCCGCGGCGAATGTGATGGAACGCTTCAGTTGTGTGCCAACATCGTTGGTGACTCTTGGGTTTACACTGGTCCTCCTCCTCCGCCTCCTCCTCCTCCTCGTCGTCCTCCCCCTCCTCCTCCTCCTCCTCCTCCTCCTCCTCCATTCCGTTTCCTTCTAAGTAAGTTCTCCCTGTCGCACCCCGAGGCCCGTCGAAAGGGCGGGCCGAGCGTTTCGCCTGAAGCTGCCTCACCATTTAAGACCCTGACGCCTAAACATTGGCGACAGCTTCACAGACGGAGGGCGGGTCGTTTTCAAAATGTGGTTCTCGCCTTAGCGCCGCGCACATTCGTTTTGAAAACTTGCAAGAGCTCCACGCATTGAAAGCGGGTCGTTTTCCAACTGTGGTTCTCGCTTTAGCGTCGCGCACATTCGTCTTGAAAAATTGCAATAACTTCACGGGTTGAGGGCGGTTCGTTTACAAACTGTGGCTCCCGCTTTCACCAGGTACATGAGAAGTCGCGTCGAGGCTGGGCCCGCGCTAACGCAGGGCACAACCGTCGACTGGCGCAGGCCCAGGCCAGGCGGTGGGGCGAGCGCGAGTCGGCGTCGCGGAGCCGAGCAACCTCGCCGACGCCTCCCCCAAGCCTGGCGCTGGGTCAGCCCAGCCTCGACACAACTAGCAGCCACTGCGACGCCAGTGCGCTCGCGCAGCAGGGTCGGGCGGGTGGGGAAAAACGCATCCCGCCAGCGGGACGGCCACGCGTGAGACAAATCCCATTCACCTGCGACGAGAACGCGCTCGCGGGCGCGCAGGGTGGGGATCCGCCTCAGCCGTGAATAGCCGTCCCGCAGCATTAGAGACAAGCAAGAAGATAGCCAATAGGGGCCACGACGCTCGCGCGACTTCTCCCCGCGCTCAAATGCTGCCCAGAGCGCCCATGAGAAGTCGCGTCGAGGCTGGGCCCGCGCTAACGCAGGGCACAACCGTCGACTGGCGCAGGCCCAGGCCAGGCGGTGGGGCGAGCGCGAGTCGGCGTCGCGGAGCCGAGCAACCTCGCCGACGCCTCCCGATGCATGCTCGGCGGAACGACGCCCAAGCGCGCTCTAAGCAGACCGCAGATGCCTGGTCTGCTTGACTCACGGCCTGGGCGGCCCCTGCACCGCTTCCGCGGCGATCGGCGCGTCCTGCGCGCCACGCGCCGCCGCGGAGCCCCGACCCCGATGCCTGCAGGGCGGCGCCTCGTCGGAATCGGAGTGCGCGATGTCGGCTTCTGCCGCCAGCACCATGGCTCGCGTCTTTGCGGCCGGGCACCTGCGCGCCGCCAAGCGCCGCGCCCTCGCGACCCAGGCAGCGCGGCCGCGCCCCCCGTCGGAATGGAGTGCCCGAACGCGGCCACAGATCTCCAACCCCCTTCGAAGAACAGCGCTGCTGGCCCCCGGTGCGGAGCGCCTGCGTGCGAGAGACACGAACTGCGCGCGGGCCCTGGGTAGGCAGGGGACGGCAAGGGGAGCCCATGCCTGGCCGGCCCGGCCGCGCCTGAAGCAACGCGCCCCCCACTCCAATGCCCTATGGAGCCCGAGGTGGGCAGCGGCGAGCTTGACGCAAGCCAGCCCGTCCACGTAAGAGACGCCCGGCAGGAGCTGCTCGCCGGGCCGGAGCGAATGCCGAATGATGCAGACCGCACACAATCGTTTGCCCTGGAGCTGGCATACGCATACCCTCCAGACCTCGCGACGCGGGGAGCCCGGGGCGCGCCCCGCCGCGCGCGCGCGCTCGGCCCGCCGGGTCGGGAGCCACTCTCCCCTTCCGCTGGCGGAATTGCACCTGCACCTGGTGCTTTCCTTCGTCTACGTGGAGCGAGACGGCACTATGCCCAGGCGCATTCAGCCCCACTACTTCGGAGCCGAAACGCAAGCAGAACTGCCAGCATATGACGAAAGCGTCGGCCATATCGCCGCGTCCGATCTGCCAAACGCCAGGCCCGCGGGCCGGCACGCACGGCAGGCCGCTTAGTTAGAAGAGCGCGCGGCCGCGCCTCGCGCAGCCAACCCGACATCGCGCGCACGCTTTCGGCCGTGACGCGCGCACGAAATCTTTGCGCACCAGGCGGTTCCGCCTGCCGCCGATATCATGGGCTCGCGGCCGACGCGCGCGGCGGCCGTACCTTTCGGGCACCGAATACCAGGGCCCGCGTGTCCGCCAAAGACCCTGTGTCTGCGCGGAGCAGATGCAGGACTGAGCGAATGCCCTGCAAATAGTTCGACAGGGTCCCCGGGCGGCGACAGAGCGCCACCATCATGTCCCGCGCGATGGCGCACGGCGGCCAGGGCGGGACGCCTGCCGCATCGCACGCCTGGCCGTACAACTCCACCGCCGAGGCATACGGGTATGCCGAGAGCTTCCACGCGTGGAATTCTCGCCACAGCGCGGCCATCTGGATGCGGCGCATGCACTCCAGTCCTGCTCCTGACACCCGCAATTCCTCGGCGCGCCGACGAGGTGTTCCTGGCACCCGCCGCGCGCCGATGTCCTGCCTCGCGCGCACCTCCCGCGGAATGCCGCCTTCGCTTATGAATATCGCGGGCGGAGCCTGGAGTTTCGTCAGCTGGCGGATTGCCTCTGCCAGCATCGGCGGCGCTGGTACCTCCGCGCCGCGCGCGGTGCACGAGGACGGTGGCGCCGCGCGGTGGTGCCTGCCGTGCCTGCCTTGCCGCTGAGAGCAACGCGAGGGCTTCTTGAGGCGTCAAACCCCCGCCGGGCCGGCGTTTCGCGCGCAAGCCCGGTGCCGGTGCCGGGCACTTGGCCGCTTTCTCGAGTAACGTTTCCGCCGCCTTCGCGCCCACGGGGCAGCGGGCGGCGGCCGGCCTTGCTTGCTCCGCCGGATGGGGCGGAGTGGCGCGCGCGCGCTCGACCTGGGAGAGCGATGCCGCTGCATCGTCCTCCCGGGGCCGCTTTGCCTTTTCGTGGGTCAGCTTACGCGCGTGAGTAATAAGCGTCACGGTGAAGCACTCTGACCACTCCCGGAGGCACGGGAACACTTCCCTCGCCTCCTTCGCCGTGAATCCGGACAGGTCGGGGGGATACGCCGCTCCTTCGGCTGCGAGCATGGATGTCAGACACTGCAGAGCTTCCGCGCCTACCGGATGCGAATCATTTTCGGGCGTCCACCGCGACGCGTGTGACAAGCACGCAAGCATGGCGCCCGCGGGCCCCCTCTCGCGGCGGGCCTGGTCGTCACGCGCTCGCCGCGCAAGCCTTTGCGCCCCCTACAAATTGCCCTGTGCTACTTGCTATGCATGCCCGCGCGAATGCCAGGGCGCCGCGCGGGGCCATGGCCACGCCACTCGGGTGAAGCCCTCGCGGTGCATGGCCGCAATCGCGGCCGCCTTCGTGGCGGGCCGCGTAGGGGCGTCTGCCACGTTGAGCGCGGATGGCACATACCACGCGCTCAGGAGGCACCGCGCGGTCGCTGCTGCGAACCAAATATCTGCCACGAGCGCGTTATAATCTGCCTGGCGCGAGGTCCCGCGTAGGAGCACCCCGAGCGCGGCCTGGCGCGGTCAGCGGAGCATCGCACGGGCAGCTCGGCGACCCGCGCCCGGCCGCGCCTTCGAATCGACAAACAACACGATTTCCGCATCGCGCAGCGTCGCGAGCAAATGATGCAAGGCGCAAACGGCCGCGACGAGTTCCCATGCCGCGACCTTTCGCAACACGGCGGGCTGTCCGCCAGGCTACGCGTGGCCGGGGCGCCCCCGCCTGCGTCTTGCGGTGCTTCGTCCACCGCTTGATCGACGAAGGCACATCAGCCGCTGCATAGCGCTTACCGCTGGGCCCAATGATGACCCACGCGAGCCTGCGGAGGCGGGGCGGGCCGGGCAATGCGGGCGCCGTTCCAAACAGGCGCGCGCGTATGTCGCCTGCCGCCGCCCGTCGCGTCGGAATAGACGAGGTAGCGTGGCCGCTCCGGGGTCACCCGCAGGGGCACCGCTCGTTCCGGCGCGCTCCGGAGGAAGCGCAGCCACCATTCCAATGCCCCGCGGAGCCGCGACTTCAACCTCCATCCCCGCTGCTGCGCGTGCCAGAACAGCGGGGCGAGGTATACCCGGGCACCTGCCGTCGCTCTCGCGCGCGCGCGTCGCTCGCGCGCGGGAGCTTGGGCGTGCCTTTGCCGAACACCGCAGAGGCGCCCCATCCGAGTCTGCCGGCAAGTTTTGATGCCGCCGCCGGCGACATTCTCCCTGCCTCCAGCACCCACTCGATCTCTTGGATCCATTTGTGGCGCTTGTCGCCACCGATCGCGAATACTAACGAGAGCTCATCGCCCGATCCGCGCACTTCCGCGTCGACGCCGAGCACAGTGGCCCTCGGCTCGGCAACAACGCGTTTGCCGGCGTCCAGGCGCCAGCCCAAAAGGTCTTCGACGACCGCCCTCAGGACCTCTGCGGCATCGCGGGGGCCGCCCGTGCCGGGCCCCCTGTCCGCGTCGGCCCGGAACAGATCGTCCACGAATCGGCCCGAAGCGAGCGAGAACAGCTTGGCAAGGATGGCCTGCCGCGCTCGCGGGGCGCTCGCCGTGCCGCCGCGGCGCTCGCGCCTCGCGCCTGGAGCGCCGCCCCAACGCGGCCCCAAGCGCATCCGCTGCCCACGGCGCCGAAGGGGCAGCTCAAGAGTTGCAGACAGTAGCCCTCGCGGGCTCCCTTGGCCCATACCGAATGGGCCAACGGGAGGTCGGCGCCTCGCACGGGCAACGTTTTGTAAGCACCGATGAAATCTTCTTTGCTCAGCACCGGCGTGCCGGCCGCGGCCGCGATCCGCGCCAGCTCGACCAGAGCATCGAGAGAATCCACCCTACGCGCGGTCGCGGCGACACGGGAGAGCGGACAGCGCGCGCGAGGGGCGGGGGGGGGGGGGAAAGGGCCCGCCTGCACCTCTCGGCTGCGGCGGCGCAGTCATTAACGCCCGTGGCAGTGAAATCGTCGATCGCGCGTACCTGGACGCGTTGGCTCCCGGCGCGGCGCCCAGGGGAGGGGACGGTGCATGCCGCGGCGAATGCGCCATTCCTTGCGTATCCATTCTTCCAACTTCCAGCGCCATCCCTCGTCTACAGGGAATCGCGGGTTTAACACCGCCCCGCGTGGCAGGTCGGACAACCGGACCCACGCTGCCTGGCCCGCGGCCACCTGCACGCTCGCGGACGTCGCAGCATGGGCGACTGTCCCCGCTGGCTTGCGCGGCGCGCGCCTCTTCGTATGCTTTATCATGCAAAATCTGGGTGACTTCCGCGTCGGTCCCCAGATCCCGAGACACGCGCTCGAGGGTGGCGGCGTTCAAAGTGTCCGCTCGGCTGCGCAACTCGGATGGGCATTCGGCTCCCTTGGGGGTCACGGGCGCGTTCATGCCCGAGCGCGGCAGGACCCCCACTAGCGGGAAGCCCCGCTCCAAGTCACGCGTCAAATTCTCGTCGGACGCCTCAAGCACGGAGCCGCGCCCCGCTGTCGCGCGCGCGCTGCGTCGCTGGTCACCCCAGCAGCTTGCATCATTTCGGCCAAAAGCAACAAGTTCTTGTCAGGCCCAAGGACGGAGCGCACATGCCATGGTAACTTCGCATAGCGTGCCTCGCCCGACCGCGCTCTCCGCCGGTGCTTCGCGGTAGCGGCGTGCCGGGCGGCGCCTTCCATTCTGATGCCGTCGCACGTTTGCGCTCTCCCCAAAATTGCAACGCCGCCTCGCGCCTCTCTTGCAAGAGTGCGTCGCTCGTCTGGCTCGCCGCCACCGCCGCATCGCGCTCCGGTCCCGCAAGCGGCGCTATCTCGCGGACCCGCGGCAAGCGCGCCGCCCAGGCGGCGTGGCAAAGAGGGCTCATGCCCGCCCTCTTGTCTTCGTCGTCGAGCAACGCATCCACGGCGGCTTTGATCTGCGCGCGCGCTTCGCGGCTCCGCCCCCGTAGAGTGGCGGGCAAGGGCCTCTTCAAATGCGCAGCCGGCATCGTGGATTTGCTGGGGGCAAAGGTCGCCGCCCCCGCCTTCGGCGCCGTCGTCGGAATCAACATCCGCGTCCTGCGCTGCGCTCGCCGCGGGCGGGGCGGTCTCGCGCGCGGCGCACTGGCGGCGCCCCCTGCCCCTCGGGCGACGGCCCGCGCCACGCTGCGCCCTCGCCGCTGTCGGCAGGGTGCAATGGGGAGGCCCCGTCGTCTGCATCACTGGCTGGCGCGGCGCCCCCGCGGGGGGGGCGCGCGCGCGCGCGCGGAGCGCGCCTCGGGCGGGCGAATAATTAGCATGCACAGCGCCGGCGCCCTGGCTTCACCACCGCCAGGACTCCTTTCGCTCAGGCTTGTGCCACGAGCTCCCCGCGCCCTTGGGAGCCCCGCCCTTGCCGGCCTTTCCGCCCCCCTTCTTGCTGAAGGTATCGCGGCGGGGGCTGCGCGAGCGCTGGCGGAGGACAGGGCTCACCGGGGTCCGTGGCTTCGCCGCCTCGCGCGCCGCGACGCGTGCTCGCGCTCGCGGGGCGCGCACGCGCGGGCTCGCGCCTGGTCGCGCCGGTCGTTGCCGCCTTTCTTGCCCCCGCCCTTGGCGAACGCCGCCTGGCGGTCCGACTGCTGGACTCTCTCCTCAAGCGCGCAGCGCGATGCACGATGCCAGGGTGGCGGCCACTCAAAAGCGCCGCGCTCCTTGGCGGCGCGCAGAATGTCCCACGACAACGCAGTGAACGAGGCCGTCGCATCCTCGTCGCCGTGTTCCAGGTCTTTCGCCACTTTCTGGCGGAGAAGCAAATCGTACGTGTAGGAAACCTGGACGCGGCGCGGGCTCCCGCGCGCGGCTCCCTGGGCTTCGGGCCCGCCGCTCCGCGGACGCGCCTTGACGCCCCCGTGCTCCTCGCTCACGCGCGCGAGCTGGTACATGTATCCCAATAGCACGACGGGATCAAACACTTTGGACAGGATGCAGCGAAGCCCCCACTCCATTACGTGGGCCTCGCGCCACGGGGCGCGCGTGGGCGCGCGCGCTGCGCTGCGTCGCGCGCGACCTGGAAGTGCGCATAACCGAGAAAATCCATTCGGTCCAGGGCCGCACCCGCGCGGTTCGCCGCGGTGACGGCCGACGCGCGATCGCGCCACGAGCCCGCCCCCGCTGGTACCGAGTCCAGCTTCGGCATTCGCGCCCATTGGGGCTTGCAGTGGTCCTGTGCGCGGAGCAATCGGCGAAACGGAAGCTTGTCATTGCACGTGCCGCCGAGCAGGGAGCCTGCAGGCTCTCGCCCTCGGCGCTCCCAATGCATGAGCGGCCATGGGACTGGGCCGTCCGGCCCGCGGCCGCGAATTTGCGCATCGACTCCTCGGTCGGCAATCCCTCACGGGGGAACTTGCCGAGCCAGACCTCGCGCACGCGGTCCTGCCGAGGCGCGCATCCCCGAACAATGCCGCCCGCGCATGCGAAAACGCGGCGCGCCTCCATGGCAAACGCCAGCGGCTTCTCCCGCTTTCCTTCGAGCAATTCCTTGCTGGCCTTCACGTATTCTTCCATTGCCGCCGCAATCCGCGTCGTCTCCTCCGCGGGCTTGGCGGCCGCCTCCGCCGGGGCCGATTGCTGACCCTCCTGGCGGCACGCCGGGCGGCGGCCCGCGTCCTCGCGCACCAACGGGGCGGGGGCCTTCCGCCCGAAGGCTTCCATCGCTCGCGACTGTGTCCGCAGCGCCATATTGATGCGGCACGGCTTAATCGCGAAATCGCGCCACTCCGCGGAAGAATCGCCCGCAAACGGCTTCGCGCCTGGCTTCAGGGCCGCAATCAACATATCGCGCATGGCCGCATCCGAGTAATCAATCGGGCGGACCGCCCCGATCGCTTCGGCCATCAGGCGCGCGACCGTGGTGCACAGCACCAGCTCGGGAGCTGGCGATGCGCCCCCCTCCGCCGCGTTGGCCGCTGCGACGAAGAGGACCCAATCGGCCTTGCGCGCCGCTGCGAGTGGGCTCATGCCCGCGGTAGACGCACGGAGACGCGCGCGCGCGCCCTGATGGCATTTTTGTCGGTGCCGAATGCGCCAGCAGGCAGATCGCCAAGCAACTCAACGATGTCTGAGCGAGCCAGCGCCATGGATGCTGCGCGCGCGTCGGAAAGCGCCGTGCACGCACCCCCCTCGGCGCCCTTATCGCGCGCTGGCGGTTGCACATGACATAGCCCGCAGGCACCCAGCGCAAGAGGGCAGGCAAACGCACGCCGCAGGCATACTGCGCACCGGGGCTGACAGGCAGCATCCGCAGGCATACTGCGCACCGGGCCGGCATACGGCAACCGCAGGCGTACTGCGTACAAGGGCCGGCATACGGCACACACTTGCAGGCATACTGCAACGCACGCAGGCATACTGCGCTATGGGGGGGGGGGGGCCGGCATACGGCACTCGCAGGCATACTGCGCTTAATGGCCGGCATACGGCGCCCACTTTCAGGCATACAGCCGCACGCGCAGGCATACTGCGGAGAGGGGCTGACAGGCAGCAATCGCAGGCATACTGCGTACAGGGCCGGCATTCGGCATTCGCAGGCATACTGCGCACAATGGCCGGCATACGGCACACACTGCAGGCATACTGCACAGAGGAACGATTGCCGGCGCACGGCATCCGCAGGCATACTGCGCACAAGGGACCAGCATACGGCGCGCACTTGCAGATCAGCGCAGGGGACAAGTGGCCGGCAAACGGCATCCGCAGGCATACTGCGCACTGGGTCGGCATTCGGCCCAGGATGACCCGTACTCATGTGTGTCCTGACCTTCGAGCCGCAAAACCGACGAGGGACGCAGGTGCTCTCCACGAAGTAGACGCGCGGACCTGTGGGGGAGGAGGGGAGGGGAGGAACCTGCAACGGGAGAGAGAGGCGGCGGAGCGGCCAAGCGAACGCGCGCGCGGGAGGAGGGGCGAGGGGAGGAACCTGCGACGGGAGAGAGAGGCGGCGGAGCGGCCAAGCGAACGCGCGCGCGGGAGGAAGGGGGGGGGGGGGAACCTGCGACGGGAGAGAGAGGCGGCGGAGCGGTCAAGCGACGCGCGCGCGGGAGGAGGGGGGGGGGGGGGGGAACCTGCGACGGGAGAAAGAGGCGGCGGAGCGGCCAAGCGAACGCGCGCGAAAAACGCATCCCGCCAGCGGGACGGCCACGCGTGAGACAAATCCCATTCACCTGCGACGAGAACGCGCTCGCGGGCGCGCAGGGTGGGGATCCGCCTCAGCCGTGAATAGCCGTCCCGCAGCATTAGAGACAAGCAAGAAGATAGCCAATAGGGGCCACGACGCTCGCGCGACTTCTCCCCGCGCTCAAATGCTGCCCAGAGCGCCCATTAAAATTGTAGGAGTTCCACGAATTCCCATGGTCAACGTACCAGAAATCGTGTTCTGGAATGATTCCGGATTTTAAGGGCGCAACAATTACGTTGATTTGCGATGTTAACAGTCCAAGAACGGCGTTCTGGCACGATTCAGGATCGTCAAAATGCAACAATCAAGTTGGACCGTGGCGTTGGAGTCCCGCGGCTCTTCTGATGGCACGCTTCAGATGTATGCCAACATCGTTGGTGACTCTTGGGTTTACTCTGGTCCTCCTCCTCCTGCTCCTCCTCCTCGTCCTCCTCCTCCTCCTCCATTCCGTTTCCTTCTAAGTAAGTTCTCCCTGTCGCACCCCGAGGCCCGTCGAAAGGGCGGGCCTGGCGTTTCGCCTGAAGCTTCCTTAGCATCTAAGACCCTGACGCCTAAACATTGGCGACGGCTTCACAGATGAAGGGCGGGTCGCTGTGGCTCTCGCCTTAGCGCCGCGAGCATTTTTTCCCGGAAAGGGCTCAGGCCCAGGGTTCTCTTTTAGTATGTAAACATAATCCCCCGTGCCCAACTTGAAGGAGGCCGGCGGATTCTTTCCCTGATAAATATCGAGGTCGAAGGAGGCCGGCGGATTAAAATTTGAGGATGTCTCAGGCGAAACGCTTGTTTTTGAAATCCCGATCGATAAATCACAGGGTGCGGGACACCTCAGCACGACCACACCCCAGCACGACCACACCCCAGCACGACCACGCCCCAGCACGACCACACCCCAGCACGACCACACCCCAGCACGACCACACCCCAGCACGACCACACCCCAACACGACCACACCCCACCACGATCACACCCCACCACGACCACACCCCAGCACGACCCGATCGATGAATCACAGGGTGCGGACCACCCCAGCACGACCACACCCCAGCACGACCCCACCCCAGCACGACCACACCCCAGCACGACCACACCCCAGCACGACCACACCCCACGACCCCACCCAGCACGACACCCCAGCACGACCACACCCCAGCACGACCACACCCCAGCACGACCACCCCAGCAGACCCCACAGCGACCACACCCCAGCACGACCACACCCCAGCACGACCACACCCCAGCACGACCACACCCCAGCACGACCCCACCCCAGCACGACCACACCCAGCAAGACCACACCCCAGCACGACCACACCCCAGCACGACCTCACCACAGCACGACCACACCCCAGCACGACCACGCCCCAGCACGACCACGCCCCAGCACGACCACGCCCCAGCACAACCACCCCCCAGCACGACCACCCCCCCAGCACGACCACACCCCAGCACGACCACCCCCCAGCACGACCACACCCCAGCACGACCACTCCCCAGCACGACCACACCGCCTTGGTTGAGTGGTTGCCTGTCGTCGTGGAATGTTTCGTGGGGTGTCTCGTGGAATGTTTCGCGGGGTGTCTCGTGGAATGTTTCGTGAGGTGTCTCGCGGAATGTTTCGTGAGGTGTCTCGTGGGATGTTTCGTGAGGTGTCTCGTGGGATGTTTCGTGAGGTGTTGCCCCGTTGGGTATCGTGAAAACGTGCCCATGCTCCACATGTCTATATCCCTTTCCGGGTTCGTGGGTCCATCATGTTCTGAACATTTGCGAGAATTCCACGGATTGAAAGCGGGTCGCTTTTAAACTGCGGTTCTCACTTTAGCGCCGCGCGCATTCTTTGCAAAAATCTGCAAGAAATTCACGGGTTGAAAGCGGCTCGGTTTCAACATGTGGCTCTCGCTTTAGCGCCGGTTACATTCGTTTTAAAATATGAAAGAGTTTAACGGATTGAGGGCGGTTCGTTTACAAACTGTGGCTCCTGCTTTAGCGCCAGGTACATCCGAATTGTAGGAGTTCCACGGGTTCCCATGGTCAACGTACCAGGAAACGTGTTATGGAATGATGAAGGAGTATAAGGGCGCAACAATTACGTTGATGTGCGATGTTAACAGTCCAAGAACGGCGTTCTGGCACGATTCAGGATCGTCACGACGCAAAAAACAGGTTGAAACGAGGCGTTGGAGTCCCGCGAATAATATTATGGCATGCTTCAGTTGTATGCCAACATCGTTGGGGACTCTTGGGTCAACACTGGTCCTCCTCCTCATCCTCCTGCTCCTCCTCCTCCTCCTCGATTCCGTTTCCTTATAAGTAAATTCGCCCTGTCGCACCCCGAGGCCCGTCGAAAGGGCGGGCCTGGCGTTTAGCCTGAAGATTCCTTAGCATCTAAGACCCTGACGCCTAAACATTGGCGACAGCTTCACAGATGAAGGGCGGGTCATTTTCAAAATGTGGCTCTCGCCTGAGCGCCGCGCACATTCGTTTTGAAAATTTGCGAGAATTCCACGGATTGAAAGCGGGTCGCTTTCAAACTATGGTTCTCGCTTTAACGCCGCGCACATTCATGATAAAAATCTGCAAGAAATTCACGGGTTGAAAGCGGCTCGGTTGCAAAATGTGGCTCTCGCTTGAGCGCCGGGTACATTCGCTTCAAAATCTCAAAGACTCTAACGGATTGAGCGCGGTTCGTTTTCAAACTGTGACTCTCGCTTTAGCGCTGGGCACATTCGCTTTAAAACTGTAAGAGTTTCACGGATTCCCATGGTCCACGTACCAGAAATCGCGTTCTGAAAAGATTCCAGACTATGAGGGCGCAACACTTTCATTGATTCACGGTGTTGAAGTTCCAAGAGCTGCGTTCTGGCACGATTCAGGATCGTCAAGACGCAAAAGTCAGGTTGATCCGTGGCGTCGGAGTCCCGCGAATAATGTTGTGGCATGCTTCAAGGTCTTCAAACGGTTGTCTTCAAACGAGGCAGTTCCCTCAGTGGAAATGAACCCTTGTAGGAGCCTGTGAAGAGGGAGCCTGGAGCGAGGCTTTATGCCAACATCGTTGGTGACCCTTGGGTTTACACTGGTCCTCCTCTTCCTCCTCCTCCTCCTCCATCCCGTTTCCTTATAAGTGACTTCTCCCTGTCGCACCCCGAGGCCAGTCGAAAGGGCGGGCCTGGCGTTTCGCCTGAAGCTTCCTCACCCCTCACCATCTAAGACCATGACGCCTAAACAGTGGCAACAGTTTCACAGATAGAGGGCGGGTCGTTTTCAAAACTGTGGCTCTCGCCTCTTCTCCTGCTACTGCTGCTGCTCCTCCTCCCTTACCTCCTCCTCATCCTC
>CAUYUJ010019808.1:45000-52500 GCA_963575745.1 Prorocentrum cordatum
CATGGGGGCGCCGTTCGCAGTGAAGAAGAAAGCCTGTCTGTAGGGGCATCAAGAGGGGAGACTTTGGCCAGAGGGGTGCATTGCAGCATCGCTGATGCATTCTGGATTTACTGTGTTCCTCTTCCTCCTCCTCCTCCTCCTCCTCCTCCTCCTCCTCCTCGCTGGGGAAGGTAGGGGTGGATACGGATAAGCCACCGTTTCCCCCGACGCGTTGAGGCGTGGTGGAATGCCAGGTGCCGCCTGGCATGGATTCCGTCGTCTTCCGGGGGACCCCTCTTAAAGGGGCCCAGGGACACACGAACAGATACAGACACAAGCCCCAGGATTCCCCCTATCCTTCTTTATTTTTTGGATGTTCGTCTTCCCCCCCACTTCCATACAGTCAACCCGCAGAGTAAGGATGCGCGATAAGGATGCAAGGCCCTTGGACGCCCATCTCGAAGCGTTTCGAGCGGGGCGTGGCCAACGAAAGTGTCCAAGGATGGACCCAGGAAGCAAGGATGCAAGAGTACCCTTGGGAAGGTCGCCCATCCTTTCTCTGCGGGTTGACTGCATGTTCCATCATATACTCCATATTTTCTGGGGAATCGACGATGAGTTGTGTCTGTGTCTTTCCCATTATGACCTCTTTCTTACTTTTATGGCTGTTTGTCTTCCCCCTACCTTTCTTTATATCCTTTTGGCTGTCCGTCTTCCTCCCCCAGTCCCAGATGTTCCATCTTATGCTCCATATGTTCTGGGGAATCGACGACGAGTTGTGTCTGTGTGTGGCTTTCCCCTTCTGACCTCTCTCTTATCTTTATGGATGCTTGTCTTCCCCCTGTCTTTATTTATCTTGTCGGATGCTCGTCTTCCCCCCCCCTCCCAGATGTTCCATCGTATGCTCCACATTTTCTGGGGAGTAGACGACGAGCTGTCTCTGTGTGTGTCTTTCCCCTCCCGACCCTCGCCCCGCCCCCCCCCCCCCCCCAGGGCACGGGGCGCTCCGCGTGCGGCTCGCCTCTCCCCTCCCCGGGCGCCCCGACGCCGAGCCCGGGGGTCCCCATGGGTTGCTGCGCCCCTCCTCCTCCTCCTCCTCCTCCTCCTCCTCCTCCTCTGCTCCTCCTCCCTCCTCCTCCTCCTCCCTCTCCTCCTCCTCCTCCCTCCTCCTCCTCCTCCCCCTCCTCCTCCTCCCTCCTCCTCCTCCCCCTCCTCCTCCTCCTCCTCCTCTCCTCTCCTCCTCCTCCTCCTCCTCCTCCTCCTCCTCCTCCTCCTCCCCAAAGCGGCCGAGGGGGCCACCAAGGCAGCCGAGACGGCCCAGGATGGTGAGCGTTATCTTATTCGGCGTTCCGACATTGGGCGGAAGGGGGGGGGTAGGGGGGGAGGGTCTGGCTCCCGGCCTCTGCTTCGTGCGACTGTGTGCAGCAACGCGTCCTATGGGGGAGACCCCACCCGCTCGGAACAGGCGCCCCAGACAGCCAAGATCTACTCCACGGGGGAGGGGCGGGGCGGGGGTACGAGGGCCCGCGCCGATCGACAAAACGATGAGTAAGAGAACTATCACATGCCTGCGAGACGGCTCAGGATGGTACAAAAAACGTCCAGAGATCGCCTCAAGAGACTCCAGGAGGCCCCCAAGACGGCCCAGGAGGGCTTCAAGAGGACCCTCGGGAGGCCCGAAGAGTCCCAACTCATTGATCACCCTGAGGGTGTTCAAACAATTTTCGATGTCACCTGTTCGGGATTCCTTGAGCCCTAGACAGTCCAAGAGGCCTCCAAGGTTGCCCCAAGAGGCCCCAAAGAGGGCCTCAAGACGGCCCACGAGGCCCTCAAGATAGCCTGAGCGGCCTCCAAGACGGCAACATGAGGCCCCAGGACAGCCCGAGAGACCCGAAGAGGTCCCTTCAGACCCACTCGGGCCCCAGAACGGCCGAGGAAAGCTCCCAAGACGGACTCCGAAGGAGCCATACTGTCCACAAAAGCGCCTCAGAGCGCTCCAGAGAGCCCCCAAGAGGCCCCGAGGGGGCCGAAACATCCCCGAGAGGCCTCCAAGGGCCCCAAAGAGGCCCCAAGAGAGAGGAGGCAATAAGAGGAAGGGAGGAATATCATTGCACCGGCCTTGCAGACGTGCTGCAGCGGATTTCTGCGTGGATTTCTGCGTAGATTTTTGCCCGAAGCGGCGAGTGAAAAACGAAGTGAATTTCACGTGGATTACTGTTGGTCTTCATTCCTGGCCCAAAAAAGTCCGCACGAAATTCACCTCGAAATCCGGAACGAAATTCTCTAGGACACCCTGGACCCACCCTATCGTTTTCCGAACGAAATCCGCTCTGCGATGTTGGCGCCATGAGGAATACGACAACAAAAACATGGAGGGACACCGTGGCACGCGTCGGAACAACGAGTCACACGCTATACGGACGGCCATCCCTGGTCTCGGGACACGAGGTGTCACACGAGTCACGGCTTCTCGCGCGCTCCTCAAAAGGTTCACCACCCAGTGCTGGGCTGGCGGGGTGGCGGGAATTGCCGCGGTTGACGCAGGCAGCTTGATCTGGATACGCATGGACGCGGAGGTGTACATGTGGCCGTGGATAGCGGTAGCGGTAAAGAGAACGATGTTTGACAAGAATAAGAATGGGCAACGGGACATGGAAACGGGTGGGGCAGGGACAGGACAGATAAGTAGAAAGATGCTCTCTCGTCCAATGCCAACGCGACAGCCAGTACTCTAATGCCTGACATAAATCCACCCCACGAACCCAACGCACCGCTGTGACAGTGAACCCCTCATCAGACTTCCAGGACGACAGGGAGGTTCGAGAGAGAGAGAGAGCTAGTGAGAGAGCGGTAATAACACGAGGAAGAACATTTCGAACAATATCGAGTGCAAAATTGCTCGAGGATCTGGAGCCCGCGAGTCTAGACACTGGGGAGCATGTGCGGCAGACGTGGCAATTCCAGAGCGCTCCTGGACGCTCTGAGAGCAGTTCAGAACGCTCTGGAACTATTTGCTCGTGAACTGGGGCTGCTTTAAAACGTGCGGAGTCCAAAAATCCGGGGACGTATTTTCTTCACGATGTGGGCCCTCCCGATTCCATCCCTGGGGCTGAATTTCCGCCGCGGGCCGCTTGAACAAAAAGTACGTGCAATGCTGTGTTCCCTAGGTCACCTGATTTAGGTCGGGCATGTCCCCCTACAGGCGGAATTGGGCAACAAAAATAAAGAATATTCAAAAAATACTCAAAAACAGCCAGAACAAATAATCATAAAATCGTCCCCTATACTAGTTTTTACTATTTCTGAATATTCGTCCTGTACAGGGACATGCCCGACCGACTTAACACCTGATGTCGTGCTCGTTGCGCGCCGCGATGCCCGACGCGCGAGTACCTTCTCGCCCTCGCGCCGCCCCTGGAGAAGGGCGGCCGCTCTGGCCCAGACCGCGACGCGCTTGGCGCGAGGACCTTCGGGTCCGCGCGGGTGAACTCGTGGCCACCCAAGTAGGGTCCAAGCACAGAAGATTGGAGGATCGCGCCGCATACCGATGCATCGCCGATGCATCGGCGATGCATCGGCGATGCATCGGCGACGTCGGCGTGGAGAAAACGCGGTTCCACATAGAGCCGCATCACCAATGCAGTGCGATCCTCCGACCCCGAGTGCTCGGACCCCATCGGGGAGGCCTGGAGAATCGGTTGCCATGAAAGAAGCGGGTCCTGAGAAAAATGGGTCCTAGGTCCTGGACCCTGGCGCCTATCCCCAGGACTCACCCTGAGTCTTCATCTGACAGGCAGAGAAAAAACTCTGTATCCGTTCCCTCAGGACTCCTTTCCTTCATTCGACGAGCGTGTTCCACTACGCGCAAAGTACCTACTCGCAAATGGCCTGGATCCGCCGCGGGGGATCTACGAGAAATCACATCAAAGCAGGCATGTGTTTTTCGAGCGTTTGCGAGCAGCTACTTTGCGAGTAGAGGAACGCGCTCGGTGATTCATTGCGAGTCCGGGAGGAAGCAACCAGCAGACCGGGGCGTATTTTCCGCACGGCTCTCTCTGGGCTGCCGCGGGCACTCGAGGCAGCATGGGGCCCGGCGTACGAATACGCCGGGCAACCCTCGACAGGGGAGGGCCCGTCGAGACATCGGCGGCATGTCATCTTCCCTCCCGCTCCTGATCGTTATGCTTACGAGACATATTCTGATCCGTCCATGCACTTCCTCCTCCTCCTCCCCATCCTCCTCCTCCTCCATTCCTCTCCTCCTCCTCCTCCTCCTCCTCCTCCTCCTCCTTCTCCTACTCCTACTCCTTCTCCTACTCCTACTCCCCTCCACGCTCCGTCTCAATCCGTCTCCGCACTCTTCCTGCTCCTCCTCCTCTTCCTTCTCTCCCCAGCCAACCCCGTGCTCCTCCTCCGAATCATACCCCTCATAATCATCCTCCTCATCCTCATCCTCGTTCTCTTCTCTCCTCCCTCCTCATCCTTCCTCCTCCTACTTCTGGATCCCCCTCGTCCCCCTCCTCCTAGTCCCTACTCCTCACTGCTTCCTCCCTCCTCGTCATCCTCTGTTGCACTGTTGCACCCCTATGTCCCAAGCTCAGAAGAAACCCGACTGAGGCGACCCAATCTTTGACCTCGGGACCATGGACGCACGGTGCTACTCATCGCAAGGCACGGCTAGGACAACCATACGAAAAATGGCACATCAAAAACACAGAACCCCTCGCGGTTCGCGTCGCGATGTTACCTTCGTGGGCTGGAACCGTGCCCTGCGGACGACACAAATTATGCCTTGCGTGGTACGTGTGACTGTGCGTGCTGGCAAATTGCCCCTCAGGGGGATTGTTGTCGTTCGCCTCATCTAATCGTCGTCAGCATCATCAGCGTATTCATCATCACCAGCACCACTGCCAGCATCACCATCCTCGCCATCATCATCATCATCATCATCATCATCACCACCACCACCATCATCATCATCATCATCAGCATCATCATCAACAGCAGCAGCATTATCATCAGCAACATCATCATCACCAGCAGCATCATCATCAGTATCATCAGCATCATCATCAGCATCATCATCAACAGCATCATCAGCATCATCATCAGCATCAACATCAGCATCGTCAGCATCAGCATCAGCAGCATCATCAGCATCCTCATCATCAGCATCATAATCAGCATCATCAGCATCATAAGCAGCACCATCAGCATCATCAGCATGATCAGCATAGTTATGAGCATCACTATCAGCATCAGCATAATCATCATCATCATCATCATCATCATCATCATCATCAGCATCATCACCATTATCAGCATCGGCAGCATCATCGCCAGCATCGTCATCAGCATCATCGTCATCAGTATCATCAGCATCAACATCGTCACCATCAACACCACCATAACCACCCTCATATCATCATCGTATTCGTCATCACCTCAACCACCACCATAAGCAGCATCAAGTCTCTCGTGAGCCTTATCCTCTTCCTCCTACTACTACTACTCCTACTACTACGACTACTACTACTACTACTACTACTACTACTACTACTACTACTACGACTACGACTACTACTACTACTACTACTACTACTACTACTACTACTACTACGACTACTACTACTACGACGACGACGACGACGACGACGACGACGACGACGACGACGACGACGACGACGACGACGACGACGACGACGACTACTACTACTACTACTACTACTACTGCTCCTCCTACTCATCCTAAGCCTATTCGTACAACTCCTCACCGACCACGACATCCTCCTCCTCTTCTTCATCAGCATCCCAATCCTGTTTGTACAACTCCTCACCGACCACAACCTCATCCTCCTCCTGAGAAACCTGCTGCACTTCCTCATCCACCTCGTCCTTTTCCTCCTCTACATCGTCCCCCTCGTCCTCCACCTCCTCACCCTCGCTCGTCCTCCACCTCCTCCCCAGGAAGACACCGCAGTGGGGCCAAAAGAAAAGGCTGGATCTGAACTCAAAAAAATTGGGAGATGTCAAGAGAACCACAATGGCCGATTGCTAGGCCGCAGAGGCTACGCAAAAAGCTCCTGGAGAGGCCTGCCGGGCGCCCCCCCGGCGCGTCGGATGGACCTCAAAGCTGGGGACCAGCGGCTGTGGCGCGAGCCTGAGGCATCTGTACAAGAGCGGCGAGGCTGCACGCCGCGGGTGGGGAAAGCCAAAGACTTGGCGAAACAGCTATCAGCGCGAGACCGCCTCTGGAGCGGGGCAAGGCCGAGGAGAGGACCTCCACACAACTGCGGCCCCCTGGAAGCGCCTTCTCTGAGGTCAGGTTCGCCTTGTGCTCCAGCGCAGAAGTCGCCGCGTGGCCTACCGATACCGCTACTCCCCGGACCTATCCCAGGGCGCGTTCGGACAAGAATTTCGAAACGAATTCCGCGGGTGGGCGGCGAGGGCCTCCAGAGAGAAGGCCAAAGAAGGCGACTACAAGGGAAGGGTAGCGGCATGGGTGCCCTTTCCTCCTCCGAGGCTGTGGCGCGAGCCCAAGACATCTGTACGAGGGCGGCGAGGCTGTACGCCGCCGGCCACACGCCGTGGCATCCGAGGCACCGTGGTGGGCGGCCACGTGCAGCTGCTCTGTACGGAAGGGAAGGGGCGCGGAGCGCGAGCGGCGAAGGGGGACGCGGCGGCACCGCCCAAAACTCTACGCCGCGCAGATCTACGCCACGCTGTCGTCGTCGTCGCCGTCGTCGTCGTCGTCACTGGGTTCTCCTCCTCCAGAGCGCCAGCCGCAGCGAAAGCGGACCGAAAACGTAAGGCCTTCCCGATATGTACAGAGACTCCGCCGACGAAGTTCGCCTGTGCCTTCGGGGAGGGCGGCGGTGTGTAAAATCGCTGACTCTCAGTGGTGATGTATACACCGCCGCCCTTTCCCGAGGCCCAGGCGAGATCCTTTGGGGGGTGTCTGTGTACATAGCTTTGTGACGGATAGATCGGGGGTCTTGAGAAAAGACGGGTAAAAAACGTCGCGGGAGATCACGACCGAAGCTCTCGACCCTTACGTTGCATATTCGGGGGACCCTGTCTATCCCGTCGTGCCACTATTCACGTCAGATCCATGTGGAATCCTCTCCGAATCCAATCTGAATACACGTCGAATCCGCGTCGAACCCACTTCGGATACCAGAAAAGAACGCCAATTATAGGACAAGCAAAATCCCACGAAGACGCAACGTAACGAGCCCACCTGTCGGGGCCTCGGTTCTCGCGCCAGGAACACGGCGACTCCAGGGCCCGACCCAAGCGAGGCAGAGCATCCGTCGTACTGCGTTTTGGGTCACTGCGCCTGACTATGAGCCGGTTAACCGATCCCTATCCCCACTGGCGTGGCCTGGGCCCCACTGGCCGAGGTACCACCCTAGATGGGGATACAGGCTGTTCCCCTTGGGTTTTGAGGGGTATATCCCCAACTGGGGTGGTGGGATGATGGGGTCGAGATGGGGATGGGCATGGGGATAGTGAGAATAC
>CAUYUJ010019808.1:55000-57500 GCA_963575745.1 Prorocentrum cordatum
CGGAGAGTCGACCCCTGGACCCGGTCTGGGGTCTGGGGCGAGCCCTGACCAGAACCCCGGGGCGGACCCAGCCGTGGCGGCGAGAAGCCCGCCTCAGAGGGAGGCAAGAGAGACCACCAAAGACGCCTCCGGACCTCGAAGCGCTCCGAGTCGAGGGGACGTCTGGCCGTGCTCGCCTCGCGGCGCCGAGGGCGGCCGCCGTGGACCTCCCTCGGCGCCCGCGTGGCCGAGGCCGAGGCCGCGGGCGAGGGCTGGGAGGCCTGGGGATGGGCACCAGCACCCACTCGGGGGCGGCAAAGAGGGGGGCGTCCAAGAGGGGGGGGTGCAAATCATGGCCAGCGGCATGTGCGCGGCCCAAGGGGAGGCCGGGGACGTATTAGAACAAGAAGAGGCGCCGTGGAATATGTGGAAATATCATGGCTCCCGTCATGAGTTCCATCCCCCCGCAGTCATCACCCCCCTCTTTGCCGCCCCCGACTGACACAGGGGGCTGCCCCCGCCGGGTAAAAATCATCCCAGGTCTGGGCGCTGGTGGTGACCTTCAGGCCCCTTGGGGAGCCCGAGCACTACCGCCCCACCGAGTTCGGAAGCATCTTCAACCTCTAGGCTCAGGTCGCGCATGTCCTCCTACAGGCGGATTTTGGGGCGAAAAATTCAAGATAGTCAACATACCCAAAAATTGTCCCAAAAGATCGCAAAATCGTCCCCAGACTACTTTTGACTATTCTTGAACACTCCTCCTGTAGAGGGACACGCCCGACTCAACTCTGGGTGGGCCTCCGCAGGGCGCTAGGCCGCCGTGCACGGGGCGCCGCCGCGGGCCCGCCCCTGGAGCCGGCACCGCCCGCAGCAGAGGCAACCGAGCGCGCCGAGGCAGCACAGGGGCGCGAGGCACCCCGACGCGACGCCCAGGAAGAGCCACGGCCGCCGCACCGAGCAGCCGCCGTCGCCGTAGCTGCAGCCTGTTGCCGGGCGGCGCCGGCGGAGACGAGGCCCGAGGGCCAGCGACGGCGAGGACGGGGACGGGGACGAGGACGAGGACGAGGACGAGGACAAGGACAACAACAACAACAACAACAACAACAACAACAACAACAACAACAACAACAACAACAACAACAACAATCATTTTAAGACTGTTCGCCCTTATCTGCTCGAGTGTCCAATTACGCCTATTTCCAAAACCCTCGATACCCGCCCTCTTCGTCTTCGATCGAACCCCTTTTGGGGGGTATACCTTTCTTCCCTGCAGGCCGGGCCCCGGCAAGCGGCGGGGCGGCCGCGGACCGTCGGCCTGGCCAGCGGCAGCGCTGATCGGCGGGGCGGCCGCGGACCGTCGACCCGACCCCAAGAGGGACGGACAGGGGACCGACCACGACGACGACGACGACGACGACGACGACGACGACGACGACGACGGCGACGACGACGACGACGACGGCGACGACGACGACGAGCGAAAGCGAGAGCGAAAGAGAACGACAGCAGGGCCACAAGGACACGAAGTAGGCCACGAAGGGCAACAGCGGGGACACGAAGGGAATGCGTATGGGGCCACGAAGAGCGCGAACGAGCGGGGGCCACGAAGGGCAGATAATGCGGAGCCACAGAAGGCACCGATGGGGCCACTGAGGGTAGCAACTGGGCCACGTAGGACAGATGCATATGGGGCCACCACGGGCGCGAACGAGCGGGCGCCACGAAGGGCATACAGATGTGGGGCCACGAAGGGCAGCGAGGGGGCCACGAAGGGATGCAACGGGGCCACGAAGGGCAGCGAGGGGGCCACGAAGGGCTGCAACGGGGCCACGAAGGGCTGCGACGGGGCCACGAAGGGCAGCGAGGGGGCCACGAAGAACTGCAACGGGGCCACGAAGGGCAGCGAGGAGGCCACGAGGGGCTGCAACGGGGCCACGAAGGGCAGCGAGGGGGCTACGAAGGGCTGCAACGGGGCCACGAAACAAAGCGAGGGGGCCACGAAGGGCTGCAACAGGGCCACGAAGGGCAGCGAGATCCCGATTCCTATGTAATCAGTGAGGGAGTCCGAAGCGTGAGCACAGTCCTGGGTGCCTGGGTGTCGGGAGCGCGGCACTTGAGTAAATTGCAAGAAATTCCATCGCAAGAGCGCTATTCTTCAGTAAATTGCAAGCAAGTCTCCAGCGAGAGCGCGACTCCAGAGCGCCGGGAGAATAAATTCTGAGGAAATCCCCAGCGAGAGCGCGATTCCTGAATAAAACGCGAGGAAGTCTCGGGCGGGGCCAGGGGTCCTGGCTAAGTTGTGAGGAAGTATCCGGCGGGAGCCGTTGTAAACCGGGGGCCAACGACACAGTTTGGCCCTCAAGACTTTCCCTGATAAAAAGCAGGGTGCGAGCCCCGGGAAGGGCAGTTAAATCGGAAAAAACAATGTGCACCGGACGGGGGGGGCAACAATAATTATCTTCAGAAATGAGAGTTCAACAACAACAACAACAACATCAACATCATCAACATAAACATCAAC
>CAUYUJ010019808.1:75000-89968 GCA_963575745.1 Prorocentrum cordatum
GACGGCTTCTGAAAAGGCAGCAATCTGCCCCCTGCCTTCGTAGAAGGCCTCCCCCTTGGGTCAGCCCCTTCTGCGCGCCACCGAAGATTGGCCTGGAGGATCGCACCGCATCACCGATGCATAAGCGACGCGTCAGCGACGTCGGGATGGAGAACACCGGAGCCCTGATTGCGCCGCACCGCAGATGCATCGGCCACGCGGCCCGATCCCCTGACCCGATCAGCTTCAGCCCCATGTGTAGAAGAAAAAAAAAAACATATAAACAGAAACGTTTGGCGCTCCGCGCGGATTTCTTGGCGCGGAGCGCGCCAGGGGCGGCGCCGGAGGCGCCGCCAGGGGGGCCCAACGCGGCCTGGGGGACCCAGGTTGGCCCAGGGGAGACGCACAACTCGGGCCCGGGGAACCCAGGTTGGCCCGACCGTCGGGAAGCTGACGGCGATGGCGACGGCGACGGCGGCGACGATGGCGGCGACGGCGGCGGAGTCGGCGACAGCGGCGACGGCGGCAGCAACGACGGCGACGGCGACGGCGGCGGCGGCGGCGGTGGCCCCGGCGGCGGCGGCGATCCGCAGGGCCAGGCCGCCGCGGGCCGAGCGCCCGGCAGCACAGGCCGACGTCCACGCCCTCGCCCCGCCAGAGCGACACGTGGGCCGGGAGCTGCGGCAGGGCCGACTCGCCCACGCCGCCGAGGAGCCCCTGGGGGCCCAGACCTCCCCGGGCCGTGGACGAGTCCGGCGGGGGGGACGAGTTCGCAGAGGTGTCTGCGGGCCCCACGGGCTCGGCGCGCCGCGGAGAAGTGCGGTGGGGGCGTCTCGCACGGCTTTTTGCTGAGACGTCTGCGGGCCCCGAGGGGGCCTCACCCCGCCGCGGCAGCGCCAGAAAGCGTCCCAAGGGCGGGGGTCGAGGCCTCCGCGCGGGCAAGAGTTGCATCCATGTCCGCTGCGCCTTGCATGCTTGAGGAAGGGATGCCAAAAAGCCAGAGACGCAGCAGATATTGATAAAAGTCTGGCCTCGCTGGAGGCCAGATTCTTTGATCCATGCCCACCGCATCTCGGGCTTCTGGGGAAGGGAATCCAAAAACCCGGGAGGCATCGGATCTGGATAAAAAAGTCTGGCATCGCTGGAGGCCAGATCGTTTTACCCACACCCACCACATCTCGGGTTTCTGGGGAAGGGAGCCCAAAACCCGAGACGCAGTGGACATGGACACGCATCTATCTTGCCCGCACTCTGGGGGGCCCACGTTGAAAAAAACACAACGTCGGAGGTCTGGGCAGGCCTGAAAGGCCCCCGAGATGGGGTCGGAAAAGATGGGGTCCGAGGATCGCGCCGCATCGCCGATGATCGCCGTTGCATCGACGATGCATCGGCGAGACATCGGCGACGTCGGCGACGCATCGCCGACGCCTGCGTGGAGAAGATCAGTCTCCACATCGAGCCACATCGCTGAAAGAACGGCGATGCGGCGCGATCCTCCGACACCACCTGCAGTCAAAACGCATGATGGGGATGCGCGGCAAGGATGCAGGGGCCTTGGAAGGCCATGACGATGTTTTCCGAACGGAATGGCCAGCGCAAGGTGCCAAGGACGGACCGAAGGGGCAAGGATGCAAAGGCACCCTGCGAGCAGAAGATCGGCTATAGACTTGCTTTACCCCAACATTGACTCGCTCGTCGCATCCACGGGAACAGCTACCGAGACAGCACGCGTATCTACGGACATTGCACGTCGCTGTTCCGCAGATTCAACAAGAAGACAATGTTCGGGCGAGTCCATTCTGCAGTGCTTGGGCGGCACGTCGGAGGTCTGGGGGGGCCTGCAGGTCCGCGGGCGCCCGCAGCACGCCAGGCGCCAGGCCGGGCGGGCGCGCCGCGTGCGCGTGGCACACCTTGGCGGGGGGGGGGGCCGAGGCCACGTCCGGTCGCAGAGGGCGCGCGAGAAAACACGGGCCTCTGCCAAACTCCAGGCACGGACAGCTCAGCAACAGTGGCGCTGGAGGCCGTGATTTCTGGAATCGGCGATAAGCCGGGTCATCCGTGGGGGGGGGGGAGGGCGGCGGATCACCTAACCTTCGCGCTGTGGGCAGCCCTGCACATGCCCGCGCCCCCCCACCCCGGACCTGCACAACCGGCAAGGCTAGGTTATCCTGGAGTGGGGGGTGAGGGGGAGCAAGCCCGATAACCCGGGTTATCGCCGGACCCATCCTCCTCCCACCGTTTCTCATTCCCTGCTTTCCTGCGCTCTCCTGGATGAGCTCCCTCGCCCTCACGCCAATATTCCTATCGTTTCACATTCCCTGTTTTCCTCCGCCATCCTCCTCCTCCTCCTTTTCCTTTTCCTCCTCCTTTTCCTCCTCCTCCTCCTCTTCCTTGACCGTTTCGTCATTCCCTGCTTTCCTGCGCTCTCCTGGATGAGCTCCCTCGCCCTCACGCCAATATTCCTATCGTTTCACATTCCCTGTTTTCCTCCGCCATCCTCCTCCTCCTCCTTTTCCTTTTCCTCCTCCTTTTCCTCCTCCTCCTTCTCCTCTTCCTTGACCTCGTTTTCTTCCTCCTCCCCCTCGTTCTCGTCATCCTCCTCCTCCTCCTCCTCCTCCTCCTCCTCCTCCTCCTCCTCCTCCTCCTCCTCCTCCTCCTCCTCCTCCTCCTCTTCCTCCTCCTCCTCCTCCTCCTCCGCCTCCTCATCGACCGCCCTGGACGACCGTCACGGATAGCGGTCGCCCTCAGATACCACCCCCCCGCGCACACCCTATGGTGTCGAGAATCTGCCATGCCTGCTGTGCCGTGGACGACCGTCACGGATAGCGGCCACGGTGAGAGACCATCCCCCTGCGCACCCCCTTTGACCGTGTCGAGAATATGCCACGCCTGCCACGCTTTGCGAGCCCGCAACGGACAAGGAGACCACCCCAGCGCACCCCCTGCGATGTCGAGATGGCGCCACGCCTGCCACGCTCACCGACCCTGGCAGGCATAGAGGCCGCGCTGAGAGACCACCCGCTGCGCACCCCCATGATGTAGAGAATGTGCCATGCCTGCTACGCCCTGGACGACCGTCACGGATAGCGGCCGCGGCGGGAGACCACCCCCTGCGCACCCCCAGCGGTGTTGAGAATACGCCACGCCTGCTGCGCCCTGGACGACCGTCACGGATAGCGGCGGCGGTGAGAGACCACCCCCTGCGCACCCCCTTACGGCGTCGAGAATATGCCATGCCGGCTGCGCCATGGACGACCGCCACGGATGGCGGCCAGGGGTGTGAAGGGTGCCTAAGGTGTCAAAGGGGCCTGATGTTTTTTGTTCGTGTTCTTATATTTCTGTATATAAATATATAAATAAACTACGCAAAACTATCCCTGCGACTCCCTCTCTATATCTCTCGTTCTCTTTCTCTTTCTCTATGTATTTCCCTTTACCTCTCTCTCTCTCTCTCTTTCTCTCTCTTTCTCTCTCTATCTCTCTCTCTCTCTCTCTCTCTCTCTCTCTTTCTCTCTCTCTCTCTCTCTCTCTCTCTCTCTCTCTATTTCTGTCTCTCGTTATGTTGTTCTTTTCCTGCGTCAAAACTGAGCCGAACCTTCTCCTGCCTAGCCACGAGCACGGCTTCACCTTGGAAGATCCATGAAAAGACACCGCGCGCGCCTGAGCGCAGAAAAGCTGCATAAGATGCATCGCCCGTATATTCAATCATTCGAGCGGCTTGCAGGCGTCGGCCATCGCGGCAAACGGCGCGAAGTACGTGCGCCCCCAATCCAAAATCTGGCGCGCGTTCATACTGCGCCACTGCAGCTCCGCCAGCAGCGCGCGCCACTGTTCACGGCCCGAGTGGCCCGGCACTCCACCAACTCCACCAACGCAGCGGCGACGAACCCAGAGTTTGACCACGGACCACACGGCCTCGACGCCGTTGGTTGTGAACCCGTTCGGGCCCACAATCTCGCGCGCAGAATGCACAGCGAGCTCGCGCCGCAGGCCCTTCGCCGCCCAGCGCTCGGGTTTCTTGAACTCCTTCGCGGGAAAGATCGCGGCGCCCCAGGAGTCGCTGACCAGCACGGTGCCCTTCTCGAGGCCGAGAAGGCGCATGTTCGTCAGCATCTCGTCGCGCACCCGCGGCTCGCCGCTGCAGGCGTCCAGGGGGTGATCGAGGACTCTTAAAAACCAGACATCAGGGCGGCCCAGGACAGCTGCACCCCACACCCACGCCTGATCTTTCTGGGGACGCGCCGCTCGCACAAGTCGACCAGGCTTCCGCGTGTTCAGGTGCGCTCCATCCACTTGGACGACGATATTGTAGTTTTTGATATCGCTCTTCTTGCGGAGGCCGACACCAGCGCTCCTCCGACCGGCGGCCGCTCTGGCTACCGCTCGGACCCTGGCGCGGGATTTTGCCTGAGCGTTCCTCCTGAACTGACCGCTCGCGCCCCTCTTCCGCTTCGGTTTCTTGCTCGTTGTCGGCGGCTGGACTCTCTCCCTATGATCAGCTCGGGGCAGTCGATCAGCCACATCGTCATCGCACCCAAGAAAGCCACCCACGATTTACACTGCACGCCCTCGAAGACCGCCTCACGATTTACACTGCCTCCACGATCGCGTAACGCTGAGAACCAAACCTGCTACCGACAATGGACGGTACATGTTTCGTCCTCTCGGGTCCCGAAAGCTGTTCCTAATCAGAATCTGAAGAGGAGGAGCCACTACCCTCGACCACCGACTCATGCGTCGAAGACGAGCGCGCGGAAGAGGACGAAGAAGAAGGTTTCTTCATGAGTTTGTTCTGCGCCTTCGCCTTCGCCTTCGCCTTCGCCTTCCTCACTATGTTCCTCCGAAGGCTCTCTTCGTTTTTCCTCCGCTTCTCCTCCTTCGACATAGGCGTCCGCGTCGAGATCAGGGGGGGCGCCTGCTTGCCGCGCAAGCGCTGCCCCGCCCCTGGACTGTTCCAGCCGCTGTTGCTCATCCTCTGCTCTACGGTACGGCTGCTCGTCTTGCTCTCCTCCATAAGAGGCACGCGGGGCATCTTCTGCTCTACGGAACCGCTGCTCTATCTCGAAGCTTGAGCCTGGAAACACCTACGGACAGGATGGTGATGATGATGCTGAGGATGATGATGATGATGGTGATGCTGCTGATGACGACGAATATTGTTATCAACGCGTTGTCGGTGGCGATAGCGGTAACAACCATGTGTTTCAAGACAGCGCCGATGACGATGGTGATGACGAGTATGGTCGTCAAGATGCTGTCGTTGGCGATGATGATGTCATGCATCAGCCTGAGGATGATATCGATGACGATGCCGATGACAACTATTACTCTCAACGCGTCGTTGGTGACCATGGTGGTGACCAGCATGTGCTTCAAGACAGTGCCGATGGCGATGGTGATGACGAGTATTGGTTTCGAGAGGCTGCTGATGACGATGCTGATGACACGCTTCAGTCTGATGATGCTGTTGGTGGCAGTGGTGATGACGAATGTGACTATCAAAACCTTGTTGATGGCAATGGTGGTGACGAGCATGTGCTTTAAGAGAGTGCCGATGACGATGATGATGACAACTATTATGTTGAAGATGCTGTCGATGACGACGCTGATGCCACGCATCAGTCTCAAGCTCCTGTCGATGACAACGGTGGTGACGAGCATGTGTTTTAAGAGAGTGCCGATGACAATGATGATGACAACTCTGCTTTTAAAGATGCTGTCGGTGACGATGTTGATGACATTCATCAGTCTCCAGATCCTGTCGATGATGATGGTGGTGACGACCATGTGTATTAAGAGAGTGCCGATGGCGATGATGATGACAACTATGCTGTTCAAGATGCTGTACCGATGTCGAACAACTCTTCAGCAGCCGCGCCTCTCCGAGAACGTTCCGCCCCGACCTACGACCCGAAAGTGGTCCGAGGGTGGAGGAGAAGGCGGAGGAGGAGGGGGGAGACGATGAGGACCAAGGGAAAAGAGGAATCTGAGGAGAGGAATTCGGAGAACGAGGAGAAAGTGGAGGAGGGGGAAGGAGGACGAGGAGAGCGAGGAGCAGGGAGAGGAGGAGGCGAACGAGGTACCGCCGACGCCCACGGGCTTGCCTCCTCGCTCAGGGCCCTCGGAGGAGCAGAAGGAGGTGCTGCCGACGGACTCTAGCGATGCCAGTTGTCTCAGGGGGCTGGGCCCTGGAGGAAAGGCCCCAGAAACAAACAAACAAAACAAACCAAAACAAAAAACCCTGCTGCACGGGTCTCGTTGTTTTTTTTCGGGCGGGCCCGAAAAAAACTGGAGCAGTGGATTCGGAGGGGGCATTTTTTGTTGGTTGTGACCTTCCCCCAGGACGGCCAGACTCTCCCCTCCTCCGCCACAAAGGGGTTAAATTTGCAATTCCATCACAACCGCCACAAAAGGAATCGACATGTAGGAGCCGCAGAGAGGGAGAGACAGAGAGAGAGAGAGATGGAGACAGAGAGAAAGGGAGGGAGAGTGAGAGCGAGAGAGAGAGAGAGAGAGTCTGGAGCTGAAAATACGAAACACATTTTTTTAAATAATAATATGTTTTTTTGGAAGAGGAAGAGAAAAAAAAAAAAAAAAAAAAAAAAAAAAAAAAAAAAAAAAAAAAAAAAAAAAAAAAAAAAAAAAAAAAAAAAAAAAAAAAAAAAAACGTTGCACCCCAAGCCGAGAGACCACCCCCTGCGCACCCCCTATGGTGTCGAGAATATGCCATGCTTGCTGCGCCATGGACGACCGTCACGGATAGCGGCTGCTGTGGGAGACCACCCCCTACGCACCCCCTATGGTGTCGAGAATATGCCGTGCCTGCTGTCCCATGGACGACAGTCACGGATAGCGGCCGCGGTGAAGAACAAAAAACAATACAACAAACTGCGCACCCCTTTTACGGTGTCGAGAATATGCCATGCCTGCTGTGTTATGGACGACCGTCACGGATAGCGGCCGCGGTGGGAGACTACCTCCTGCGCACCCCCATTATACCATGCCTGCTGTGCCATGGACGACCGTCACGGATAGCGGCCGCGGTGAGAGACCACCCCCTGCGCACCCCCTTATGGTGTCGAGAATATGCCGTGAATGCTGTGCCATGGACGACAGTCACGGATAGCGGCCGCGGTGAGAGACCACCCCCAGCGCACCCCCTACGGTGTCGAGAATATGCGACGCCTGCTGCGCCATGGACGACGGTCACGGATAGCGGCCGCGGTGGGAGGCCGCCCCCTGCGCACCCCCTATGGTGTCGAGGATATGCCATGCTTGCTGCGCCATGGACGACCGCCACGGATAGCGGCCGCGGTGAGAGACAACCCCCTGCGCACCCCCTATGATGTCGAGAATATGCTGTGCCTGCCGTGCCATGGACGACCGTCACGGATAGCGGCCGCGCTGGGAGACCACCCCCCTGCGCACACCCTCTGGTGTCGAGAAAGCGCCCCGCCTGCCACGCTCTCCGACCCTGGCACGTGCCGCGCTGAGAGACCACCCCCTGCGCACATCCTCTGGTGTCGAGAAAGTGCCACGGCTGCCACGCTTTCCGACCCTGGCACGCAAAGCGGCCGCGCTGAGAAACCACCCCCTGCGCACCCCCTCGGGTGTCGAGAAAGTGCCACGCCTGCCACGCTCTCCGACCCTGGCACGCATGGACGCCGCGCTGAGAGACCAGCCCCTGCGCACCCCCTTCTGGTGCCGAGAAAGTACCACGCCTGCCACGCTCCCCGAACCTGGCGCGCATAGAGGCCGCGCTGAGAGACCACCCCCTGCGCACACCCTCTGGTGTCGAGAAATTGCCGCGCCTGCCACGCTCTCCGACCCTGGCACGCATAGAGGCCGCGCTGAGAGACCACCCTCTGCGCACCCCCTCGGGTGTCGAGAAAATGCAACGCCTGTCACGCTCTCCGACCCTGGCACGCATAGAGGCCGCGCTGAGAGACCACACCCTGCGCACTCCCCCTGGTCCCGAGAAAGAACCACGTCCGCCACGCTCTCCGAACCTGGCACGCATAGAGGCCGCGCTGGGAGACCACCCCCTGCGCACTCCCTCTGGTGTCGAGAAAGTGCCACGGCTGCCACGCTCTCCGACACTGGCACGCAAAGCGGCCGCGCTGAGAGACGTCCCCCTGCGCACCCCCTCTGGTGTCGAGAAAGTGCCACGCCTGCCACGCTCTCCGACCCTGGCACGCACAGAGGCCGCGCTGAGAGACCAGCCCCTGCGCACCCCCTCTGGTGTCGAGAAAGTGCCGCGCCTGCCACGCTTTCCGACCCTGGCACGCAGAGGCCGCGCTGAGAGACCACCCTCTGCGCACCCCCTCTCTGGTGTCGAGAAAGTACCACGCCTGCCACGCTCTCCGACCCTGGCACGCACAGAGGCCGCGCTGAGAGACCAGCCCCTGCGCACCCCCTCTGGTGTCGAGAAAGTGCCGCGCCTGCCACGCACTGCGAATCCTACACGCACGTCTTGTATATGGCATGTCATGTGTATGTGGATGATGCGTGTGCGACCGTATCGGGACGTGTGCCTCATGTGTGTGCCCAGTATGTAGCGCGTACGTCGTCGGTGTACTGTGCAGTGAACACGACAGGCGTGCACTAGCATTGTATGGTGTGTGTGCGCGTGTGTGTGTGTGTGTGTGTGCATGCCTGCGGCTGTAAATAGACGCGTGTCTCTTGTACGTGCCGTGCATGTGTTGAGCGCGGGTGAGGAAGAGGAAGAGGAGGAGGGGAAGAGGGAGGAGGAGGGGAAGAGGAAGAGGAGGAGGAGGAGGAGGGGAAGAGGAAGAGGAAGAGGAGGAGGGGAAGAGGAGGAGGGGAAGAGGAGGAGAGGAAGAGGGAGGTGAGTGAGTGAGCTTCGCGGGTGGGACGCGGGAGGGAAGAAAACCAGAACCCCACGAAACACATGGGAAAAAACAGTCTCCTGGGGGATGCAAGGTGGGTCGTGCTGCTGTTGCACTTTGTAGAGAGGGGGGAGGGCGGGGCAGATGCAGAATGTGGCAGTCGATCGTATCTTGCAGGTCTCCGTGGCCGCTTTTGTCCAGAACGCTCACAGCACCAAAAAAGGCTCCCAGATGCCTCTCTGCTGTCGGGTCTTTCCTGGCTGGTGGGCAGAACACCACTAGATTTGCAACTGATTGACAAGCAGCGCATTCACACCAGGCTCCAGACGTGGACAGAACACCAGACGTAATACGGTCGTCGTGCCATCAGTAAGACGCCGAATACGCGTGAGCACAGGCTCTCTCGGGTGCGCGCAAACATGGATTAGCGATCCATGGATTTGGCGCGCGGTCGCCAAATCCATGGATCGGGGGAGGTGCCCTCCCCAAAATGCAGCTGGTGCCGCCTCGCTCGGCGGCGGAAATCCGCGACTTCCCATGGAAACGGGACCCGTCGCTAATACACGCCCCCCTTGATTCATGTTTGCGATCGCCTGACTCTCGTCGGAGGGCCGCACGGACTTCTCGGGACCCCCCTGGCGGCATGTGCGCGGCCCAGGGCAGGGGCTGGGGACGCAAGGAACTACGAAGAAGCGCCATGAAATCTGAAGAACTATCATGGCCCACGCCGTGATATCCAACCCCCCCCAGTCATCACCACCCTCTTTGCCGCCCCCGATTCTCTGGCCACGGCGAGCCTCGGCCACCAACAGGCTCCCTGGACTAGATCCGACGGCCCGGAGAGCCTAAGCCCCTCCTCTCGCCATCGCTCGGACGTCCGTTCCCTGTGCATTTTTCGGTGTCGTGCGCGCATGCTTCGCGAGATGGTCCAAGAGTCTCCTCGATGGCCCTCGCCGAGGAAGCAATATACACGTCCGAGCGATACCGAGTCCTGAACCCGAAGCGGTTCTTATTTCAGCGTCTTGGCTCTTGGCAAGACACACAAGCACGATTGACTGTGCAAGGTCGGCCCACTAGTCAGACCCAGCTTGTGCTGACACCGCTGCCCCTCCCTGCGTTCGCCATCTCGTGGTCCTGCTGGGTGGGGCCCCCGTCGCCAGGGACAGAGTCGCCTCGGAACCCTGGTCAGAGCGCACCCCGAGACAGGTCTGGGGAGCAGCGGTATCGGCACGGCAGGTTCGAGTCGTGAAGACCTAGGCTTTTTGGTTTATGAAACCGTGAATGATCGGCGGCTTTTCGATCGCCAGATCGTGTCATTGTTGGCCGATTCTGGGCCACGTGCGGCGTTTAACCTTGGAGGCCCGCACTGGGGACGCAGCCGCGTCGGCACGACACGAACCTGCCGTGTCTCTTGCCCTTCGGACACCGACTGGAAGATGCGCGCGACCACGCCCGCGAGCGCGTTGCGGTCGATGCTGCCGCAGGAGCGCTGCGGGATCTCGGGCTGCCACCTGCTGATGTCCAGGATGGGCGAGGCGAGGTGGACGGAGGCGATGTCGACGAGCCCAGAGACCCTGAGCGGCTCCTGCTGGTACACCGCCAGCCTCTGCAGCAGGCCTGGGCACGAGGCGTCCAGCGACTCGACGCCACCGGGCAGGCCGCCCGCCTTGCAGGAACAACAGACTGCATTGAAACACGAGTGTTCGGAGGTCCGCGCGGACTTCTTCGATCGGCGCTGGACCCTCCTCACTGGCGGGCGGAACGCGCCAGGGGTGGCGCCAGAGGCGCCGCCAGGGGGGGCACAGCGCAGATCCAAGAAATCCAACCAGCCCTCTGGGCGCAGGTGGTCCAGGGCGTTTCCTTTTCCAACCTCCTTCCTTTCCCTGCTCGGGAGGTTTACCTCTCCCCCCCTCCCTGCGTTTGGACGGGGGGGGGGCCGATCCATAGCAGCGTCCAAGATGGCCCAGGATGGCTCCAAGAGGGCCTCAGAGAGCGCAAGATGGCCTCCAAGATGGCCCAAGATAGCGGTAGATGGCTCGAGATAGCCTCCTACACGCATCCAAGAGGCCTCAAGACGGCCCCAAGACGGTTTCAAGTGTCCTCCGAGCCCTCCGCGGACCCCCCCAAGAGGCCAACATCATTCAGAAACCCAACGAAAATCCATGTGCTTTGCCTTCTCGCTTTTTCGCCTCCGATGGGCTCTTGAGGCCTCAAGATGGCCCCAAGACGGCCCAGGATAGTCCCACGAGGGGCCCAAGAGGGCCCCAAGACAGCCCCAAGAGCGCCCAAGAGCGCTCCAAGAGCAGGCCAAGAGGGCCCCAAGACGGCATTGTTGAGCCTTCGAGGGGGCGATGGGAATTAGAACCCACCCTCCTCTTTTTTAGCGAAAGGGTCCAAGACGGCCCCAGGAGGCCCCTCTGGCATCCCAAAAGAGCCCCGAGAAGGCCCCCAGACCCCCCAAACGAGCCCAGGGGCCCCAAGACGCCCCAAAAGAGCCCCAAGAGGGCTCCAAGAAGGCCCTAAGAGGACCTCAAGAGAGCCCCAAGAAAGAGCTCCAACCCCAAGAGAGCCCCAAGATGGCTCCAAGTTTCGAAACGCACGCGAGCTTAAGATACAGATCAGTGCAACAGCCATTACGAGTCATAGAAGCACCCCTCAACCCTCGTCGAAGCACCATCGTAGCTTACACTAATTTCCATCTTAAACTTCAATGCGGGAAGATATTTGTGATCCTTGTTTTCCCGAAGACAGCTGCGCGACTGCATGCGTCCTGCCGCCCCTGATTCACCAACTCCCCTGAAGATCGCTTCTGGATGGGCTGGTGGGGATACGCGAAGCGTCAAGAATCCGCGCGCACCTTCGAAAGGATAAGCTTATGCTTCTGATTATGCTCATCGAACTTCTTCTTGCTGTTGCTAGTGCGAGTAGCTTGCATACTGCTATTCTTAATGTCCATCTCACGTGCTTTAGCACTCGTAGTCTGCGTCGCCTTCGGCTTATCATTATCTGAGCATCGTTGAACCGATCCCCATCCCCATGGGCGTGGCCCGAGCCCACTGGCCGATTTACACCCCCCCTAGATCGGGACATCGGCTGTCCTTCGGGCTTCGAGGGGTGTATCCCCAACTGGGGTGGTGGGATGGTGGGGATCGGGATGGGGATGGAGAGTTGGATAGGGATTGGCTCAACGAAAACCACCATAGACAACCAAGCCCTAGAAGTAGATTAGGTGTGCGCGCGCCCCTAAAAAAAACATCCAAAAGCATCAAGTCTTGAAGCAGGGAGGCGCTCAAAGCTTGACATGGGTTGGGGATCTGGGAATCCAACAACACCTGCTCTCAACGACCGGTCTGCACTCCTCTTCGGCGCCTGGATCTGACCGTCCGAGCAGCTCACCTCCGCGAGGAGCACGACCTGGCTCAGCGCCAGGGCCTCCCGCCAGAACCGCACCAGCGGGCCCGGGCCCGCGGCCTCGGCCTCCCCGCCCTGAGCCGGGCCGCCGTAGCCGCCGCGCCGCTCGCGGTCCGCCTCCGGCTGCATTTTTTGTCTGGGCGACGTCCCAGGAGCCGGCGCTCCCAGGAAAAGAGCTGGAGCGGCGGGATCTGGGCGGTCTTCGGCCTCCGGGGGCCCTCGCCGGGCCCCGGGAGCGTCCGGGGCACGGCTCAGGACGAGACACCTGCCCGGGGGGAGGGGCCCGGAGCTCCGGGACCCACGCATCGGAAGAAAGCAGCAGCCGGGGGTCTGGGTGAGGTCGGGCATGTCCTCCTCCTGCAGCGGGGCTTTGGTGGAAAAATACAAAAAATACCCCCCCCCCCCCCCAAAAAAAACGCCGCAAGAGTCAAAAAAAATATCATAGCAAAATCGCCCCCAAACTATATTTTTCTGATTTGGAATGTTCCCCCTGTAGAGGGACAGGCCCGACTGAAGGTTTGGGTTTGGAGGCCTGGAAATGGGCACCAACACAAACTCAGGAGGTTGCCTCCACAGGGGGAAGATGATCTTAGACTTCGGTGTTGGTGGCAATATTTCGGTCACCTTGGAAGCCGTAGCATTACCACCATCACCGAGATCGGGATCTTCTTCCCTCGGTGGAGGCACACCGCCGATATTGGTGTTGGTGTCAACCTCTAGGCCTGCGATGGGTCAACTGGCCAGCACCGATCCTGGCCGCGGCCAGCCTGCGCCCAGCATCGGCGTCTGCGCGCTCCTGGCCAGGCCAGGAGGGTCCAGGCACCGACGCAGGGCCCAGGGTGGCAGGGGCCCCGGCCAGGAGCGGTGCAGTTTGAAGGGGCCCAAGGACGCACAAATAAATACACACAAATAAAATAATCCGCCATATTTTCCCATGTTTTCTGGGTTTCTGTATTCCCGCCCATTTCACATATTTTCCAATATTTTCTGGGAAATCGAGGATTAATTATGTCTGTGTGTCTCTTTTCCTCCTGACAATTGTCAGTGGACGTTGGAGGCCTAGAGATGGGCACCAACACCAACACAGGGGGCTGCCTCCACAGGGGGGAGATGATCCTCGAGCTCGGTGTTGGTGGAATAGTTCGGTCACCTTGGAAGCCAGAATATTGCCACCATCACCGAGATCGGGATCTTCGTACGTCGCTGGAGGCACAACGCCGATGTTGGTGTTGGTGTCAACCTTTAGGCCTGCGACAGGATCGGTGCAGTGGTCAGTGGACGTCCCCTGATTCTTCCACGAACCAGTGCAGTGGCAACTAGGAGTGGCAGCCCCCCCACTGCGGGGAAGGGGACTCCGCCATGCGGTGCACAAGCCATGGAGGAGGAGGAGGAGGAGGAGGAGGAGGAAGAGGAGGAGGAGGAGAAGGAGGGGGAAAAGACGGCGAAAGAAGGGACCAAGACGGAGGGGGGAAGCGATGGAGGAGGCAGAGCGCTTGTCCGCCTCCAGCTGCTGCACCGCCGCCTCGCACTCGCGGCGCGACCGCTCGCTGAACCTAGACGACCCAAACATAGACACCCAAAGCATCAACTGTCGGAGGGCCGCGCGGGCTTTTCTTGGATCGGCGCTGGGCCCCCCTCCCTGGCGCGCGGAGCGCACCAGGGGCTGCGCCGGAAGCGCCTCCAGAGGGGGGAGGGCAGCGCCGACCCAAGAAATCCTCACGGAGCTCCGAAGGTTTATGTTTCCGCCGTTTGTCTTCCTCGAGAACCACTCCTCGGGCGGGCCCTCGTAGCAGAAGGCCTCGTGCAGCACCGCCAACAGCTCAGGGCGGTTCAGGACGCCCGGGGGCACGCAGAGAAGGGCCGGCGCCTGGTGCTCCACGCAGTGCAGCAGCCGCTCCTTGAACCAGCTGCGGAGGTCGTCCGCGGACGCGGTGGCAGCCAGGGGGGCGGGGCACTCCTTCGAAGAAGGCAAACTGTGCACCGACACCGACCTCCTTTGCCAGACCAATCCTGAGCCCAGAGCTGGGCTGCCACGCCTTCTCCCTGGCGGGCGTAATAACCCGAACTATCCGCTGGCCCCGGGGCCAGGGGTTGAGAGAAAAAGTTCGGGAGGTGGACTGGCTCAGGCGTGGGGGACATCGACCTGGAATCGGCAATATATCACCGATGGATCGGCGATGAACTTCCAATGACACATCCGCCCGTTCCTGGGCAGGGCGGGCTATCGGGCCCCTATCGGCGATCGATGGGCGTTTGGGGAGTTGCGTTATTTAGCTGGTGCCCCCGCCCAGACTCCTCGGGTGGTATGGCGGAAGGGGCCTCGAAAGAAAAATGGCACAAGTGCGCGGCGACCCGCAACAGGGAGACTGCCACCGGCACGCAGGGCGTGCGGAGCAGCAGCTTCCCGCCGTGGCAGCCCCAGATTCTAAACCTGCTGGCGTCGCCGGTGTGGCTCAGCAGGCGAACCTGGGAGGAGCAGCGAGTGGCAGATAGCAAACGCAGGATAAAGATTCATGGAACACAGAGGACTACAACGACTACTACTACTACTACTACTACTACTACTACTACTACTACTACTACTACTACTACTACTACTACGACTACTATTCCTAGTATTCCGACCATTCCTACTAGTACTGCTACTACTACTACTACTACTACTACTACTACTACTACTACTACTACTACTACTACTACTTCTACTACTACGACTACTACTACGACTA
>CAUYUJ010019808.1:92568-95068 GCA_963575745.1 Prorocentrum cordatum
CTCTCAGAGCAACCGCAACCCTCTCGAAACCCTCCGACAACCCTCCTCCAGGCCTCTTTAGAATTCATTTCTTCACCCCTACTTTAGGTCACCTCCAATAACCACCCGCCCGAGTGCTGTTTGGTTCCCCCGCCCCCGCGCCAGCGAGAACAACTGCTCGAAGAACTCGCTGCCGAGCAGCGTGTGCTGGGGCTCCCAGGCCGAGGCGACCTCTGAGAAGGAGGGGGAGGATGAGGGAGGAGGACGAGGAGGAGGAGGGAGGGATGGAGGGAAGAGGGAGGAGGAGGGAGGAAGAGGGAGGAGGACGACAAGGGATGAGGAAGAGGCGAGGGAGGAGTAAGGGAGGAGAAGGGGGAGAACGACTTTGACTGTGGACTCCGCCTGGGGTCACTAGATGACGGGGGGGGGGAGGCGAAGAGGGGAGAGAAGGAAGCAAGCAACAATACGTGGCGAACGGGCCGGCCGCGCAGTGGAGAAGCAGGGAGAAGAAGGGAGGAAGCAAGAGGCGAGAGGAGAAAGGAGGAGGGAGGGAGGGAGGAGGACAGGAGAGCAGGGGAGACCCGCGTGCGCACGAGCTCGCCCTCGCCTGGGGCCCGCGCGGCCTGCTCGGGCCGGCGCTGGGCCCCCCCTGCCCGACGCACCCCTCGAGCCCCGCGGAGCGGAGCGCGCCCGCGGCAGCGCCGGAGGCGCCCCCGGAGGGGTGCGCAGCGGGGGGCCGGCGACCGACCCACGGAATCGTCGCAGACCCAGCGGGCGATGTGTGCACACAGCCATGGCGCTGCCACAGGAAGCAGGCGCAGCGAGGAGCGCAGGGGCTGCTCCGTCCACGGCGAGCCTCGGCAACGAAGGGCCTCCACGGCCTGGGTTTAGGTCGGGCGTGTCCCCCTACAGGCGGATTTGGGCGAAAAAATGCAAATGCCCCCAAAAATACCCCAAAACGCTCAAAGAATGATAGAAAAATCGTCCCCTGACTATTTTAACTATTTTTGAATATTCCCCCTGTAGAGGGACAGGCCCGATTTAAGCCTAGGTCTGAGGGAGAGGCCCGAGAACCAGAGCAGGGATAGACCCAGACAGTGTTTTTCGCTTTCGCACTGCCTTCGTTTTCCATCGTTCAGTCCTCAATCCGCCTTTGCTGCAACAGGAAGACGAAACGAAAACGGCACACGAAATCGCCAAGACACCAGTCGGGTAGACCCTGGGCCAGGGCCCCATCCCGAGCCCAGCGCGCAGGCCGTCGCTATCTCGTCGCTTTCGGCGATCGGGGGGGGGGCCGGTGGGCCCGCACCACAAAGCCACGCCGGCGAAGGGCCACTCTTTACGAGTAGTCGACAGAGCCCCACCCCAAGCCCAAAGCGGTCCTCCATCTCGGGGTCCTTTGGCCGTGTGCTTCTGCCTCTCCTGCGCCTCCTCGCCTTCGCCTCGGCCATGCTGCTGGGCTGCACAGTCAACGCGCCTAGTAAGGACGCGCGCCTTCATCTAGGATACCCTTGCGTCCTTGCCTCTGTGGCCCGTCCTTTGCCGTTTTCACTGGTCGCCGCCGCCCAAAAAATCCCAACTTCAGCCTCCAAGGGTCTTGCGTCCTTACCACGCGTCCTTAATATACGTTTTGACTGTACCTCGAGCGCGTGGCGTGAGCTCACCGCCCATGAGCCAGCGGCCCCCCCTGCACGTGAGGAGCGTGGTCCCCCCGCGTGGGGCCGGAGGGCGGCGCCCGTGGCGCGACGAGGCAAGACTCTCTGTGAGGCAACCCTCTCGCGCGGGTTTCGCCTCTCCGTTCTCCAGGGCTCCATGGCTTGCCTTCGGTCGGGCGTGTCCCCCTGAAGGCGGAGTCTGGGCGAAAGCTTCCGAAGACGCCAAAACATGAGCAAGAATGCCCCAAAACGGCCCCCCAAAAAAACGTCCCCCTACGACTTCTTCTCCATTGGGAACACTCCTCCTGTCGAGGGACACGCCCGCCGCCTCGGCCGCGCCTCCGCCTCGGCCGCGCACGGGCGCGGACGCCCTGCGCGGGCGCGGCGGCGGGCGCCCGGCGGCGGCGCCCGCCGCCTCGAGCGGGCGCGGGGGCGCCCGAGCGCGGGGGCCTCCCGGGCAGTCTTGGGGCGCTCTTGAGGACCTGTTGGGCCTTGTTGGAGCGTCGGATAGGTGACAAGGCGATCAAAACCAAAACATTAAAAAAACACGAGGGAATATCATCGATTCTGGCCATTCGGGGCGCTCTTGAGGACGCCTCTTTGAAGCCTCTTGGGGCGGCTGCGGGGCTTCTTGGGCTGTCCTGGGGCCAGAGAGCGCCCGCGCAAGGGAAGGGACGAGGCCGCCGTCGCCCACTGGCGACTTCGACGAGGGGCGGCAGACGCGCCCGGCACGCCGGCCTCCAGGACGGCCGGGGTCGCAGGGCTTACGAAGAGGACGAGGGAGGAGAGAGGCGGAGGGAGAGGAGGAGGTGGAGGGAGAGGAGGAGGAGGGAGAGGAGGAGGGAGAGGAGGAGGAGGGAGAGGAG
>CAUYUJ010019808.1:100068-145068 GCA_963575745.1 Prorocentrum cordatum
CAAAAGTATTCCAAAACAGTCAAAAAATACAAGGAGAATCGCCCCCCGACTATTTGTTTCAACTCTTTTTGAACCTTCCCCCTGTAGAGGGACAGGCCCGACTTCAATCTGGGAGGCCCAGCGCAGCACACCCTGGCAAGCCTGGTCCCGCCCCGCCGCGGGGGCCGCCGCATGCGGCGCGGCGGCCGCGCCGTCGCTGTCCTCGCTGCTGCTGTCGCTCAGGCCGCCGAGCGCCTCGGCGCCATCGGCGGGGGTGCTCTCCAGCCCGGGCGACGGGTACACGATGTCCTGAGGATCGGCGGCGAGCAAGGGGGCGGAGGAGGAGGAGGAGGAGGAGAAGGAGGGGGAGGAGGAGGAGGGAGGAGGAGGAGGAGGAGGAGGAGGAGGAGGAGGAGGAGGACGAGGAGGAGGAGGATGAGGCCTTCTCAGAAGGCGGCGGGGCTTCTCAGAAGTCCTCTGGCCTTCTGAAAGGCTGCCTGCGTCCTCGGGGAAGGCTCAGGAAACGTCGGCCATTTGGGGACCCCGGTGCGCCCGCACCAAAGCTCACTCTGGCGAAAGGTCACTCCAGCGAAAGGTCACTCCGGCGAAACTTAGACTCGGTCCTGAGGGGGCAAAGAACATGCGACGAGCCTTGGGGGGAAGTGAAAGGGGGCAGGCCCTCTCAAAAGGCGGCGGGGCTTCTCAGAAGCCCTCGCGCCTTCCGAGAAGCCATCCCCGCCTTCGGAGAAGGCTTCGAAGACTTTTCGAAGGCGCGGAGGCTTCTGAGAACCCCCCTTCGAAGGTAGAAAAAAGCAACCCTCAAAATAAGCACCCCGACAGGCGAAGCCTTTTAGTAAACGCACCCAAGGAAGGAATCGAACAGGGCAGGGCTGTTCAGCTGACGCCCAGGGCCGCTCCGCAAAGGCAATTGATGGGGGTCGGGGTTGTTTTTCCGCCCTTGACCCTCAAGCCTTCTTAGATGGCCTGCCCCCCCTCCACCCCCGCGCTGGCCACCGAAGAAAAACGAGCCTGGCGCGACCCCGACTGGGGGGGCCGCTTTCTCCCCAGGAAGCTCGGAGCACCGCAGGGCACCGCAAAGCACATCCAGCTGCTTGGCATCGACTGGCATTGCTTGGCGTCGCTTGGCACTGCTTCGCGTGGCTTGGCACGAAGGTGCAGTCCTCGGCACTGCCTGCCATAGCTCGACGCTGCTCGGCGTTGCTCGGCGCCGCTTTACTTTGCTTGGCGCTGCTTGGCATTGCTCGGCGTTGCTTCGCGTTGCTTCACGTTGCCCGGCACTGCGCGGCATTGCTCGGCGCTGCTTGACACTGGCGGGAGCGGCTTGGCGTTGCCTGGCCGGCACTGCGTGGCACTGCCTGGCTCCGGCACTGCACGGGCGCTCCCGGGCAACCCCGAGCAACGCCTGGGCCGTCGGGGCAACCCGGGGCAACTCTGGGCAACCCCGGCCTCCTCCTCCTCCTCCTCCTCCTCCTCCTCCTCCTCCTCCTCCTCCTCCTCCTCCTCCTAGCCGCCCTGGCCCAGGTCCCTTCACCTTCCCTGCGCGGCCTCAGGGAAGTGTGTTCTCCCCTACCCAGCGCCATCCTGCCCTTCCGTATAGGCACTGCCCGTCGCGGCGCCTGCCTGCCGCCATGCATACACATCTCTTTTCTCTCGTTTGTATTGAGCACAATGTGACGTCCCTCGTGCAGAGTGGCAGGGCACTGGAGACTTCTGAAGCATATCAGACCATGGACATCGCTTCACTCACTGGCACTAGAATACGACAATGGCCAAGTGATGGACAGTGTATGACTATCTCAGATCTTTATGCTCACGTTAGTAATTGGGGATATGGAAAGGGGACGTTGGTTTCCGCTTACACGGGAGTGCAGATTCGATGTCGGCGGAGACCTATTCGACTAAGATCTATTGCGCAGACTCCCTCACCGCCCGCAGAACTACAAGGACGAACGGGAGCGGTGGAAATACGGTCAGGACGCCTCCATATGGTGACGATTGCGGCCTATTTCCCTGTCTGCCCTTGGGTGGCGAAGGTGGTGAAGGAAATGCTCACGTACAAGAAGACGGTCAAACAGATGCTTGACTGGATGGATCAGATATGTAGATTTCAACCGACGTGGTGCCCGACAGTCTTTGGCGGAGATATCAATGATGATGCAGGTGTGCCTGACGAACAGAATCCTGCTCGGCTGTGGCGACCTCAACGGGAGCACCACTGCATGACATTGCCAAGAGAGTTCATGGAGAACTATAGTTTATGTCTTGCTAACACTTGCCTTGGAGGTCACGACACTTTTCATGGGCGAGCTTCGAGTCCAGGCATTGACTATCTTGGAGTTTCCAGAGCAGGGTTTACGATAATGGTTGATTATTGTATACTGAACAAGCATGGGCGACGACTCCAAATGGCACCAGCGCAGTGGGAATGGGAGCACCCACTGCAAGTACAAGCCATATATATCATTGATTTCTCACGTGGGGGTTGTACCCCTCGCATTCCATGGAGCTTAGATACTCTCGTCAAAGATGTTGTATATGGACTATGGCGAGACAGTGTCCTTAAGGAAGAGGAGGATCATGGCTATCAGTCCTTTCTGTGGTGGAAACAATATGAAGAGCTTGCTACCCCTGATGAAGCGCGGCATCACTTGGTGAGAGAGGTTCAGCAGATTGCACTTGGTTTTTCCCACAAATGCTCAGAGGGAGATCAGAACCATCGCGTGGCTCGACAACAACAACGAGAATTGGTCAAATGGCGTGCTATTCTGCGTGAGAATATGGGATCCCTTGGCACCGAGGCGCAGATCGAGGAGATTACAAGTTTGCAGTAACAATTAAAGATTTCGACCAAGGACCTGCACAAAGTCAAGGAGCAGCACCAGCAAGCGCAAATTGACAGCTTGGGGGAGCAGAACCGACATGCGTGGCAACAAAAGTATCATAGTTTAGTTCACAGAATGGCTCGGCGAATGGCTACTACCATTGTGGGGCATGGGCGGCGTTTCTACAACACTCCGACATTGTCGCATCCCATGGTGGCGATGTGGACTCAACATTTGGAGCAGCCAGGTTGGCAGACAGGGCAGTCAGCACAACAGATTCCTGATATTGATGCGCTTCCAGCACAACGTTATACCCGACACGACGGACAGCGCCTACGGAACCCTACAATCAAGGATGAAGTGGACCGGGATCTTCGTGGCATTTGTGCAACAATCAAGAGACGTGCTTATTGCAAAAGTGTTCCGCCATGGTCTTTGCTTGCGGAAAAATGTCGAATGCTACGCAACCCGACTACTCGCGTCACGAAGCATAAGGACCAGCAGAGAGAGTTTGAGACATGCATTCATGTTCTGAACTTAGATACCATTGTCAAAAGTGTTGAAGATGGACTATGGCGAGACAGGTTCCTTACGGAAGTGGAGGATCATCGTGGACGGGAAGTATGCGGCCCATCAGTGAAGGGTGCCATAGGGTGGAGAGGCGCTGCAGCATTGGGGTCGAAACCAGAGGATGTGCCCACGGCCATGGACATGGAGGAGCCTGATGGCTACGACACGGAGGATGAGATGGCGGTCAACACCCTGAAGCAGATGATGAATGTTTTGCAGCGCACGAGGGCGTCGGAGGGATGTATGAGCAGCAAGCACGCGGCAGACAAGGACTGCGTTTTCAATGCACCCGTGATCGGAGCAGCACAACAACTCATGTGCATAGTGGAAGAGGATTCGAGTGCAGTGGCGGGCCCCTCCGTCACTCATGGTGGCCATGGCGGTGCTGACGGTATTGGTCGCACAGCAGGCTGTGAAAGAAGATCGAGATATTCAAGCACAAGTAATTGGCCTACCTCCCTGGTCGAGAAGCTTCGAAGGGAGAAGATGGAGATAGATGTGGAGTACATCAAGTATTGGCGAGTGAAGACCACGATTGAGATGGAAGGGAGAGGCCAAACATCGTCACTCGTTCTACATTCATGCGTTCGTGCAGATAGGGGACTCGCCCAACATGTGTATAGTGCCTGCCAATCTCCTGGTCACCAAGCGCCTCATGAAGCTGGAGCTAGTGAGAAGCCAGGCCCTCAGCCGCGAGGGGGCCCCGAGAGCAAGCTCCAGAATTTCCTAACGAAAATGCTGAAGGGAGGCCAGGCCAACGGAGGTAGGAGTGAGGTTCTGAGAAGCTCTGAGGGAAGCTGGTGGCAGCAGTAGTCAGCTGTTAGGACCTGTCAATGTTTTAGAAACTGGGGGACCCAGGCAGTGTGTTTCCGAGCTGGACTGAGTTTAGTTTTTGGACTCTTGGGCCCATCCTGTTTTTCAGCCAAACGTAGGCCCTGAAAGGGCAAAGGGAATAGTAGAGGCCTGACATAAGTGCTGGGGCCTCTCCTTGATCTTTGCGGTGTGTCCTCGCCTGCCTCTGCCTTCTTGCTCCCTCTGTGTGGCTTCCTCTCCCTCCCTCTCGCTCCGTGTTGTGTGTGTGTGCGTGCGTGCTGGGACGTTTGACTTCTCACTCTTGGGACTTAGTGCCACTGCGCATTACTCGAGATGATTTCGTTAGGCCTCTCGACCCTAACGGTTTCTATGGTGTTCCCCGATTAGGAATCTAGTCGCGACGGGAGTGCCGACTTTCAAGTTTCGCGAGGGGAGCTTCTCCCCACTATGCGCACAGCGGTCAATTGCAATTGGATAATCAATGCAGACTCGACCAGGGGCTGAGTACCACCACCACCACCACCACCTCCTCCTCCTCCTCCTCCTCCTCCTCCTCCTCCTCCTCCTCCTCCTCCTCCTCCTCCTCCTCCTCCTCCTCCTCCTGGGGACCCCCAAGGAACCCCGTGACCACGCCGGGGGCCGCCTCTGACCCAGGGCCCACCCCCACCAGAAACAATTCGAGAACCCTCTCTCAGGCAAAACCTACAGTGGAGGCCAGTTCACAAGAAACCTTCCGCAAGAAGCCCAAACCTGAGACCCCAGGAAGTCCTTTGATTTGTGGTGGGAACGTCACGCTTTCCATAGCAATATCATCGAAACCCAAGAAACCCAGGGCACCCTGGAGGCAAGCAGGGTGTTTCTTGGCATGGGTCTCCACTGTAATGGACGAAACAAGCTGCACGATCAAACACTTTCGGAGGTCCACGCAACCCCCCAGGCGGCGCCTCTGGCGCCGCCCCCAGCGCGCTCAGCACGCCAGGGAGAGGGGACCAGCGCCGATCCAACAAGTCTGCGCGGACCTCCGGAAGTTTACTCCAGGTTGTTCAATGACGACCCTCTCCATGCCACTCTGCCCGACGACCAATTCCAGCCCCTCCATCTCGCCGAACCCACCCCCTGACGCCACCCAACTCTCCCACGCTCAGCGCCAGACAGGATCAGTCTACACCCCTACACGATCCACCAACCCGTGCTTATCGAGCAACTCGGAGTACGTTTGTTAAGCTTGCTCTTCTTGGGGTCCTTGCCCTCAACGTTGACGAGCCCGCCGAAGACCTCGAGCTGCAGCTCGGCGAGGTTCGCAAGCGCGGCGGATCGCTGCCGCCCGGTGGCCAGGCGGTCCACCGTCTCCCGCACCAGCTCGTGGAGCATCAAGGCGTGGAAGTCCGCGGCCTTCAGCTCCGACAGCCAGCTGGTGGACAGGCAGAGCAGGCTCTTGAACAGGCGGAAGAACGCGTGCAGCGTGACCGCCGACGCGAGCTCCTGCCTCTGCCGCAGGCGCAGCATGTACCCCTGGACCAGGCGCACGTAGCGCATCTTGCGCGCCTGGATCTCCGACGGCATGTCCTTCACGAAGGAGAAGTGCGAGATGTTGTCCCCGATGATGTTCAGCATGTCCGTCTCGGAGACCTCCTCCATGCTGAAGAGCCAGGGGTGCCGCAGCAGGCTCCGCCTCTCACAGAAGGCGGTCCCGGAGCGGGCCGTCAGCAGCACGGCCGCGCCCTCCACGCTGCGCAGGCCGCAGAGGCCGGCGCGCCTCGCGGGCCCCGCACCCGCCGCGCCCGCCTTCTGGACCCCGCGGGGGGGCGCCCCCGAGGCGCCAGGCAGGTGCACCAGCCCGCGCTCCAGGGCGAAGCGCCAGGCCTCCGCCAGCGGCCCGGGCGCGCAGTGGCAGTCGTCCACGACGCAGAGGCACCACGTGCCCAGCGCGGGGCGCAGGCCGCGCCGGCTGCTGGGCACCATGTCGCGCGCGAGGACCTGCTGTGGCAACTCACGGGGGCCTCCCGGGCCAGCTTCCGGTGATCCTCCTCCTCCTCCTCCTCCTCCTCCTCCTCCTCCTCCTCCTCCTCCTCCTCCTCCTCCTCCTCCTCCTCCTCAGCACGTGTGTTAACGCCAACGTGGGCTTGTCCACCGAGGCCCTTCAGCACCACGCAGGCGGCGCAGCGAGGGCTGGCACTGAGGAGGCCGCGGCTTGCGTTCGTCGAGGCGACCCCGCCCTGCGCTGAAAAGGGCGCGCGGGACAGCCGCGGGGCAGCCGAAGCAAAGCGGGCTCTTGGGCGGCATCGCCGCGGGACGCCGCGACATAGCCGCAGCAGCACGACTGAGGACGGCTGCGCAGCTGCAGCGCTGCTGTAGCACAGCGACGGGGTAGCATGTCGGCGACACAGGGACGATCTTCCACGAAGGGGATATCCATAGGAACTACATCCTTGACAGGAACAGACACGGTCACGGACCTGGCGGACACAGAAAAGGAAAGCAACGTGGAGGGCGAACGACAAGAGAACGCCGAGACGGCACAATATGCACACGCAAGTCCGGGCATATATAACTCGGTGTGAAACGGCAGGTGCATGTGCAATTGAATGCATGCCCTGGTTGTTGAACAGGTGTAGGAAATTCCGGGGCATGTGATCTCTTACAAACATCAGTACGAACAGGCGTCGGTAGGTCGAAACGGCGAGACACACATGGCCAATAATTGGAGGGTCAATTTAAGCCGCGGCCTACTCAGCTGGCACAAGCTGCGCGCTGCTGGCGGCCCCGAGCGAGGCAAACACACGCTTGGGCTAACACGCGTCCTAAGGATCATCGACTCTTGCTGCCTCTCGCGACTTCGACGCTGACCGACGCCATCATCGACGCTACATCGATGGCGGTCGACGCTGAGTCGGCGCGCCCTCATCGATTACCAGACGCTGGCGCGCGCGCGCACGCACTCTGAAAACGGAATTCCGAGGGCATCCGCCTCCGTGCCCCTGGGCACGGAGCGGGCGTGTCCTCAGGTCCTTTGCCTGCTCCTCTAAGCCTCAATCCTCACTCCTGAAGAGTCGTCAAAAGGCCGGGACCCCTCGCTCTCAAATCTCCCGTGGCTTGGCGCGTGCCCCCTGGGACTTCCCGCGTCCCCCCTGGGATCCGGAAGTGGTGGCACGTGAATTCGACTGGACCGAGAGGGCCCCAAGACGGGCCAAGAGGGCCCCAAGGGGCCCTGAAGGCGGCCCGAGAGGGCTCCAAATCGCCGAAAGGTAGGCGCAAGACGCCCAAGATGGCATCAAGACGGCCCGCGAGGCCTCCAAACCAGCCCAGGAGGCCTCCAAGAGGCCTCCCAAAAGGGCCCCCAGAGGCAAAAATCATTGATTTCCTGTAGGTTGTTGACGGATTTGGGCGTTCTCGCCTTCGGTTTCCCCACGCTCTCAAATGACCCCAGAGGCCCCGAAGATAACCCCAAGACGGCCCAAAATGCCCTCAAGAGGACACTGAAACGGCCCAAGAGGGCCCCAAGACGGCCCAAGAGGCGAACAAAACAGCCCAAGAGGGCACCAAGACATCCCCAAAAGGAATCAAATTATCCCGGCAAAGCAACCTAACATCGATATGTAGAAGCATAGCTGGAGGCATGCAGCAGCAGTAACAGTCACAGTAGTAGTAGCAATAAGAGTAGGAGAGATGAAACAGTGGTAACAGTGAAGTAGTAGTTGTAGTTGGCGGGAGTGAACGAGTGAAGTGTAGTAGTAGTAGTGGGTGTAGTGGTAACAGCGAAGTGAAGTATAATTGGAGTGGGTGGATGACAGTAGTAGTAACAGTGAAGTACGGCGGATGTCTTGGATAGTAGAATGGTAGTAGGGGAAGTTAGCCCCCGCAGTAACGGTATCAGTAGAAGTAATAGTAGAATGTATGTCGAAACGAGACACTGCTATCAATGCACGGAGCTTGAATGGATGTATTTGCAAACGAGACACTGCTATCAACGCACGGAGCTTGAATGGATATGCGGTCAAACAAGACACTGCGATCAACTTACGAAGCTTGAACGGATGTATGTCCAAACGAGACACTGCTATCAACGCACGGAGCTTGAATGGATGTATGTCCAGAAGAGACACTGCTATGAACGCAAGGATCTTGAATGGATGCATGTCCAAACGAGACACTGCTATCAACGCACGGAGCTTGAATGGATGTATGTCCAGAGGAGACACTGCTATCAACGCACGTAGCTTGAATGGATGTATGTCCAAACGAGACACTGCTATCAACGCACGGAGCTTCAATGGATGTAGGTGCGAACGAGACACTGCTATCAACGGATTGAGTCTCAAACGATTTATTTGTATAAATGGTTTTAGCACCAAAACAGGAGCTCGAAGCTCTTGCGTTTGCATCTCTCGTCACGCTCTTTCGAAGGCGCTGGTGCGCACCATGGTTTGCACATCAGCACCAGTGCACACAGTATGCAGACGGAGGAGCCCCGTAACTCACGACGCACGGGCACAGCACTAGACGGAGGAGCACCGCATCTCACTACGCCCCGTATCTCACTACGCCCCGTAGAGCTAGGCTCGTGCAGGCCAGCCTAGCTCTTGTCGGGCTTTCGCGCAAGCGATCTTCGTCGCGGTAATCTTGTCCGCGAAGAGCTCCGCGAAGGCCTTGGCGATCTGTTCCGGGGGGCCGGATTCGATGATGCTTCGGTCAGGCAAGCCGTGGCTCAAGAGCTGGCCGAAGCTCCTGGGCCGCGACAGGCTGACGTAGTAGGCCAGCCAAATGGACTCTTTCTTGAGTCCTGGCGGAAACGCCCAGTGCACGATGAAGCCTGGGTCCGCCGTCTTGCCCTGCACGCCGTGCAGAGTGCCCTGCTTCCTGGGCAGCACGGTCAACTGCGTCCTGGATACCGAGATGGCTGGGCCACCCGCCGCTGGTTTGAACTTCCAGGGGCGGGCCTGCGCGGTGATCGCGAGCACTCCGCGCAGGTCGGGGCCAGCAGGCTGAGAAGCACTGCCAGCTGTCACTGGCGCGGTCGTCGGGAAGAGTTCATCGCTGCTGTCCATCTTGACATAGACGGCCTTTGGCATGTAGCGGAGTAGTACAATACCATCCGAGACAATGGACGGACGGCCTTCCACTGGAGGCTCCAGAGCGTGCCTCTCTATGCCTACCACCTTGCCCGGCGCGCCACGGACATGCTGAGGTGGCAAGACGGACTCCGTCAGGATGACCTCCATGCCGATGAAGAGCGGCAGCAGTCCCGGCATTTTTGCGGTAGCGCCGACGTTGGGCATCGCGCGCATCTCGTCGAAGTCAGGCTTCGCAAGGCGCGCAGCTGGTCTGTCGATTGCCGGCACGTAGAAGAGCAGCTGGCCAGCATCGTGCGCATCAAGCTTGGCCTGCGCATGCATGGCGTAAGAGACGATGCGCCACTCATATGCAGACTCGTACCAGCCTCGTGCTGCACGCAACCGATGATCCCACTGAGGTTGCTGAGGGGCTTCGCTGCTGGTGGCAGCAGGCTGAACAGCACCGCTGGGGCTAAGGACCTCTGTTTTGACGATCGCCTGCCAGCTCTCGTCAGAGACCTTTTTGCCGCCTGGAGTCCTCATGGCGTGGAGGACCTCGAGCTGCAACGGGTCTGTAAAGCGCTGCATCTGCAAGAAGTCGATGACGTACTCGAAGTCGGCGAGCAATTTCCTACCTTGTTGGTGCTCGTAGGACTGGCCCGCGGGAGGCGCCAGCAGAGAGGCGGTGGCGGGGACCGGCGGCAACTGGTAGAAGTCCCCGCACAGGATCTTCACCGCCATGCGCCCCCACGTCTCCTGCGGGCGCATGTACTTCGTGGGGTCGAGGTTGTAGCGCAACGCCCTGCCGTAGGTCGTGCGCAGTGCATCGGCATGCAGCAGGGGCCCCGGCACAGCACCCAGCTCATCGATCACGTCGACGCCGAGTGTGCCTGTGAGGCGGTCCAACTTCTTCTGCGTCTGCGAGGTCAAGCGCAGCCTGGCGGTCTGCAGGGAGTCCGCCATGAGCAGCCCGTTGGAGGAGTGCATAGTTCTTCCGCGCGGGCCGAGATTGTGTGCCGCGTGGTTGGACTGTGCTTTGCCGAGGTACCCCTGCTCGCCGAAGTAGGCGATGGCCATCGGCTCCACCACTTTGGAGAGGGTGCGTGTCTTGCCGACGCCGCCTCCCCCGAGCCAGATCGCTCTGTGGTTGCCCGTCGCGGACACCACGGGGGGCAGATGCGTTGTCTTGTCTGGCCTGCCGTCAAAACGTTTCTGCAGGGACAGCGCGAACAACGCCACCGCGTCAATCTGCTCCTCCGTACACTCGGCATCATTGACAAGCTTCCACGCAACAGCCGCCGGGCCCTGCATGGCCAAGAGCTGCGGCACGAGCTCCGGCTGCGCGTCCTCGGCAGCAGGCTGAGGAGCACCGCTGGGTAGCCAGTCGTCCGCAGCCTCGGGCAAGGTCTCTCCATCCGGGCTCGCTTGCTTCTTTTGGAGCGCAATGCTTTGCCGCTGTAGGGCGAGCATGTCAGAAAAGGTCTCGTCCAGCCGCGTGCCCTGATGTTCCCGCGCGCCGCTGCTGGCTGGCAGTGCAAAGCTGGGCTGCAGCATGCCGCTGTACGCTCGGTCGAGGTTCTTCAACTGCTTATCGGCGTAGCTGAGGCGGCCCTTCTGGTCCAAGCGCTGCAGTTGGTCTTGCTGTAGGGCCAGCTCGGTTGCTCTGACGTGGTCCCGCAGCGGAAACCGGGAGATCTCGGTAATCGCGGCGTCCTCCACGTCCTCCTCTACGTCGCTGCCGCCGCCTCCACCCACGTCAACGAGCTCCAGCGGGACTCGCCCCTTGAGCCCTTCGGCATCGCTCGCGGAGTCCTCATCCGCCTCGAGGTGTGCAGTCGCTGCTGGCCGAGGCTTAACCCGCGCCTCCGCCGCGAGGTCCACGTGCGCCAGCACGTCTCGCGCCACGTGCGCACAGAACTCCGCCAGGGTGCACTGTTCCTCGTGCCACCGGCAGTGGTGGTCACTGAAGGCGAGGATGCGCCGTGCCGCCTCCGCTGGCATGCGCCGCGCCAGCTGGGACCTTGCGAAGTGCGCTAGGCTGAGGAGCACCAGCTCGCCCTCCTCGAGGTTCGCCCGGGGCTCTTTCAGCTCGGAGAAGAGGGTCGTGTCCGCGAGCACGAGCCTCTTGCGGGCCAGGCGGCTCCTGGAGTCTGCGCGCGCTGCCAACACGTGGATCTCCGCGCACCGAAGCCGCCACGCCCGCTCGAACGAGTATGGGCGCACGGCGGGGCAGTCGCAGTTCCTCAACATATGGCTGTACTGAATAACGCAGCCACAAGAGAGGCGAAGAGATTCAGAATGTGGCCCGGGAATGGAGTTCTGGGAGGTCGAAGAGCACGAAGTGTGTGACTGTTTGCGAAAAACGAGGTTCCGCGGATCCCCCCCGGAAATCCCCAACGGCTCCCCAACGGCTGCCCAGACCCCCCTGTGGAGTAATGTGCTGCTCTCTTTTTAGCCCATTAGAAACCTATCAGTCTTCGATGTTAGGTAAAAATAAAGAACACGAACTGAAATCCAAGCCTTCCGCGCCAGGAGCTTCCCAGGAGGCCCCAGGAGGCACCCAGGAGGCCCCAGGAGGCACCCAGGAGGCCCCACGAGGCCCCAAGAGGCCCCCCAAGAGGCCACGAGAGGCTCCCCAAAAAGCCCCGAAGCGACGTCCGAACGAACTGTCTCGAAGAGGCCCCCGAGAGACCTCCCACGAGATCCCAACGAACATCCAATAGGCTTCAGACCCACAGCCCAGGCACGGTGGCGGGATGGGCCGAAGGACATTAGACCTTGGCCGGCACGGTAACAGAAGAGCGCTGCAGAAACTTGTCCGAGATGGCTCATGGCACCGTTCACTCTTGGGAGCCTTGGCGTTAAGAGCTTATTGCGTCGCCGCTCTCTGTTGGGAGCCCTGGTGTTCGCAGACTTTTACGTTGCCGCTCGCTCTTGGGTGCCTTGCTGTTAAGAGCTTTGGGGAGCCTTGGTGTTCTGAGCTTGTTACGTCACCACGCGCTGTGGGGAGCCATGGTGTTACTTGGAGTCCCTGGGGCTTCTTGGGAGTCTTCTGGGTGCCCTTTTGGGCCGTTTTGGTACTCGTGGGCCGTCTTGGGGCCAGCCCAGTCCCCACACCCAAGCAGCCCAGTCCCCACACCGCCTCGTCTTGGAGCCCTCTTGGGGCTCTCTTGGGGCCGCCTTGGGGCCCTCTTGGGCCGATTGGGGGCCCTCTGGATCGTTTTCGGCGCCTTCGGGGGGCCTCTGGGGCCCTCTTGGGACGATCTTGTGGACCCCTTGGGCCGTCTTGGGCCCTTCTGGGCCCGAAAAGGCGAGAACCCGAAAAACCTTCAAGAACCTAAGGAAAATCAATGTTTTTGGCCTCCTAGGGCCCTCTCGGGGGCCCTCTTGATGGCCTCTGGAGCCGTCTTGAAGCTATCTTATACCGTCTGGAGGCCATCTTAGGCTGTCTTGGGGCCGTCTTGGTGCCCTCTTGGGCCGTTTGGGGGCCTCTTGGGTCGGCTTGGGACCCTTGAGCCGCTTCACTCGAAAAAATATCAGTAATCGGGCCATGTGAGCCGCCCTGGAGCCGATTCACTCGAGAAAAAAAAAGGAAACTGGCCAGTGGACCTGGCCCAGCACAGAAACGGAAAGAGCGCTTCAGAAAAAGAAACCGAAATTACTCACACCACCGTTCGTACCGGGAGCCTTGGCGTTGAGAGCTTGTTACGTCACCCCTCGCTCGTGGGAGCCTTGGTGTTCAGAGATTGTTGCGCTTGGCTGGGCCTTGGTGTCAGGAACTTGTTACGTCACCGCTCTCTGCTGGGAGCCCTGGTCTTATCAGTTTGTTAACGTCACCGTTCGCTCTTGGAAGCCTTGGTGTGAAGAGCTTTTTGCGTTACCGATCGCTCTCTATTTGGCGTCTCTGGGCCTTCTTGGGAGTCCTACTGGGGCCCTTTCGGAGCCCTTTTGGGGGCCTTTTGGGGGCCTCTTGGGTGCGTCTTGGGGCTTCTTGGCGGGCTCTGGGGGCCTCCTGGGAGCTTCTTGAGGCGAAAGGCTACACTTTTCGGTTCGTGGTCCCCCTCTTGGGGCCGTCTTGGGGCCCTCTTGGGCCGTCTTGGGCGCCTCTTGGGCCGTCTTGGGGCCCTCTTGGGCCGTTTTGGGGGCCTCTTAGGGAGCCTCTTGGGCCGTCTTGGGGCGGTCTTGGGTGCCTCGTGGACCGTCTTCGACGCCGTGAACGCCGAAAAGCCGTGCACGGTAAAAATGAACCTTTCCCCATCGGAATTTCATAATGTTGGCCTCCTGGGGGCCTCCTGGGACGCCTCTTGGGGGCCTCTTGGGGCTTCTTGGGGGGCCCTTGGGGCCCTCTTGGGCCGTCTTGGGCGCCTCTTGGGCCGTCTGGGCGCCCTCTTTAGCTGTTTTGGGGGTCTCTTGGGAGCCTCTTGGGCCGTCTTGGGGCGGTCTTGGGTGCCTCGTGGACCGTCGCCAACGCCGTGAAAGCCGAAAAGCCGCATATGCTAAAAATGCACGTTTCCTTCGGAAAACCAATGATTTTGGCCTCTTGGGGCCCTCTTGGGACGCCCCTTGGGCGCCCCAAGAGGGCCTTTTGGGGGCCTCTTGGGCCGCCTTGGGCGGTCTTGGGCTCTCTTGGAGCGCTCTTGGGCTGTCTTGGGGGAGAAACCCGAAAAACATGCAAAAACCCGAGGGAGACGGCCCAAAACGGCCATTAACGCCCATCTCCTCACGCTTCGCCCCTCCCCTGGAACCCCTCCCTCTAGGGCTTCGCCCACACCAGAACGTCATCACTCGTACCTCGCTCTTTCCGTTATCCCGGTCACTCTGCCTGCCCCCCTCCCCGGGAGCCCCTCCCCTACCTAGATGGCTTCGCCCCACAAGAACGTCATCACTCGTGCCTCGCTCTTTCCGTTACCTGGGCCGGCACGGGAACGAAAAGGGCGCTTCAGGAACTTGCCCGAGATGGTTCACTGCACCCTTCGCTCTCATGGGAGCCTCGGAGTCAAGATCTTGTTACATCACCGCTCTCTGTTGGGAGCCTTGGTGTTACAGACTTTTACGTTGCCGCTCGCTCTTGGGTGCGTTGCTGCTAAGAGCTTTTTACGTCACCGCGCTCTGGGGAGCCTTGGTGTTCAGAGCTTGTTACGTCACCAGTCGATGTCAGGGCCCATCATTACGTTGCGTCTCTGGGGGTTCTTGGGGGTCTGTTTGGGGCCCTTTGGGGGCCCTTCTGGACCGTTTCAGGACCCTCTTGGGCCGTCTTGGGGCCCTTTTGGGCCGTCTGGGGGCGTCTTGGGGCGTATTTGAAGTATTTGGCCGTCTTGAGGTTCTCTTGGGGGCCTCTTGGGGCCATCCTGGGAACCTCTTGGGGCTCTCTTGAGGCTCTCTCGGGGCCGCCTTGGGACACTCTTGGCCGTTTTGGGACCCTCTTGGGCCGTCATGGGGCCCTCTTGGACCGTTTTCGGGCCCTTTGGGGGGCCTCTTGGGCCCTCTGGGGACGGTCTTTGGAGGCTCTTGGGTCGTTTTGGGTCGTTCTTGGCTCGAAAGGGCAAGAACCCGAAAAAGCATCAAGACCCAACGAATAATAAATGAATGTTGCCTCTCTGGGTCCTCTCGGGAAGCCTCCTGGAGGCCTCTTGGGGTCCCTCGGGGACCTCTTGGACCATCGTGAGACCTTCTTAGGCCATATTGGAACGGTATTGGAGGTCTCTTGGAGCGCTCTCGGGCCGTCTTGGAGCCCTCTTGCCCCCCTCTTGGAAGCGTCTTGGGCGCTTCTTGGGCGGTCCTGGGCGCCTCTGGAGCCGTCTTTGGGGGGAGGGGGGGGGGGCATTACCCAACCCTCCCGCGCCTCGCCCCTCCCCTGGACCCCTCCGTAGAGGGCTTCGCCCCACCAGTTGGATCAACTCAAGAGTACGACCGCCACTCAGCCTTCTACGATTACGGGAAGGACCGAGCCACCGACCAGCAGCAGCATCGCGAAGAGGTCGCGCGATTGACCACAGGGAGGCTGGACCCAGTTGTCGGCGGACCTGGGGGCGTCTGCCCCAGAAAGCCAAAGACGGTCGGGAAACTGGCGGAGCTCCCCGACGGGTGCTGGGGTACGGCCAAGGTTAAAGCGAAGAGTTGCCAGCATGACAGCACAGCAGGACTGGGACCGACCCGCAGGGAAGTCGTGTTCGACTCCAGGGCGGGCCTGAATACCATACCTGAGGAAGCAGCGCTAGGCATCCTCAATGTCTGCGAGGCGAGCAATACCCGAAACCTCCTTCGTCAAACCCGAAACCTCGAGCCACCGCGAAGAGTGCCGAGGGGTCGCAAGCGGAGTGACGGTCCCGCTGATCGGAGCTGTGACCTTGATGGCAACATTCCAGAACAAGACTACTGGAGCGCAAGGTCCGTGCCAGCGACGCTGAAGTTTCTGGCGCAAGAGGAGACGGATTGGGTGCCGATCATCCGGGGAGGCATGCCTGCTGACTGTGTCAAACGTCCAGGGCTGGAAGTGACGCCATCCAGGTCGAGCTTCTGCTTGAGGGCCCTGGACCTGCACGTGCAGCGGCTGGAGGAGCACAGCCAAGGCCAGGCGGGCAGAGATGTCGACGCGGCCCGCTCGGAGATCGTTCCGAACACCCTCAGACTCGGAGGGCGAATAGGACGAGGACGGAAGACCAGCATGGCCATGGTCGGCGCGGTCGAGAAACCCATCGAGTACGACGACCAAGTCCTGGATGCAATCGAAGTGGTGATCCCTCCTGGCGGAGCGGCATGGGTACCCGTCAGGAGGAAAGGCCACGGTCATGCAGCGGATGACGCTGACACGTCACTACCCAATTCCGGCACCACCATGAACCCACCACTAGACGTAGCAGCAGCCGAGATGCGCAGCCGTCGAGCCGCGCAAAGTACGCTGGAGGCAGTAATGATGATCCAGGACGGCCCCGAAGTCACATCAAGTGCATGGGGAGGACGTCAGCACGAAGGGATGATCCTCGTGAGCAACGAGCGGCAAGGATTGGAATTGGTAATCGAGCAGGGTGGAGAAGTGGCCGCTCTCATGCACGCAGCGTTCCAGGAAAGGATGTTTGATGCTTTTGAGACACCTTTGAGACGTGCGGAATGGTCGACACCGACGCCTTTGAGACAGGACTAGACCAGTGCGGAAGGTGCGGAGCGCTTGTGCCTTGCGGACCCAAGCAGTGCAGGAGCTGCAAGGCGACCGAGGAATGTTGTTCTTTCAAGATACTAGGAGGATGCGAAGCGTGCGAAGTGCAGTTCAACAACTAGTAACTAGTGGAATCACCAGAGGACATCTGAACGTCAAGCTGTAGAGCCCCCCAAGACGGCTTCCGACGGCGTCAGACGGGCCAGGAACGCCCGAAGACGGCCAAAGAGGCCCGAAGAAGCCCCCGAAGGCCCCCAAGAGGCCCAAGGAGGCCCACAAGATGCCCCGAGGAGGCCTCCGGGCAGCTCCAAGGAGGCCCCATGAGTGCCCCCAGAGGCTCCCAAGATAATCTCACCTCCTCCTCCTCCTCCTCCTCCTCCTCCTCCTCCTCCTCCTCCTCCTCCTCCTCCTCCTGCTCCTTCTCATCCTGATCTTCACCGCCATCCCCCCAAAAGGTTCCCCGAAGGCTTTCCACAACGGCTGGGGGAGCACTTAGTCCAATAGCTTGGCAGAGCTCTGGCCACAACGTTCGCCCACATGGGCGATTCCAGAAGGCAGGGTGCGGCGGTGATTCGCCGCAGGCGTCTTCGATACAAAAAAAAACGAGAATCTCATGATAAGATTGGCTCAGGATACGTCCCAGGATTTCCAGAGTATCTAGCGGCGCAGGCGGTGCGGAACATTAGGAAGTATGGGAACTCCTGGAAACCGTGGGAATCTTGGAACACATCGTTCTCATGGCCTCTTGGCCCTCTGAATACAAGGCTCCAGGCTTACCCAGGGGGGCCCCCGCGGCCTCCAGAGCACCCCTCACGAGGCCCAGGGAGGGGCCCCAGGGGCTCCAGAGTGGCGCGGAGAGCGGGGGGTGCACATCCGGCCACCCCCGAAGACAAGGCTCCCACGATTTGCTGCCGGACCCGCTCCCAGAGCCCCATCGGCGTCCAGGGGGCCACGCTCAGGTACCTCGCCGCCACGGCGCCGCCGAAGGGCCTGGCCGTCGGTGCGCGGCCGCCCTGCGGGATCGAGTGGAACGGCGGCAGCGCCGCGGGCGCCGCCTGCAGCGGGAGCCTCGGAGCACCGCTCAACCGACCCCTACAGTCAAAACTGATAGGAAGGGCGGGTGCACGAGAGGGGTGCAACGGCCTTGAAAGCCACGCCGACACTTTCCGAGTGGGGTGCGGCCTGCGAAAGTGGCCGAGGATGGGCCGAAGGGAACGGGTGCAAGGGAAGCCTTTATCCTGACTAGAAGTGCCAACTGTATTCCCATGGGCATGACCTGGGCCCCACTGACCGATTTACCCCCACAGCTGGGGATGTGGGCCGTTGGATGGGGATCTAGGATGGGGTGGGGATGGGGATGGGGGATAGGGGATAGGGGTCGGTTAAACGAGATTGAGCCTCGAGATCAGCGCGCCGACGGCCGCGCTCTTCCCGCTGCCGGGGGGGCCCAGGAGGCACATGTGCGTCTGCGAGGGCGCCAGCACCATGGCCAGGGAGAGGAACCGCCGGACGGTCTTGGTGGGCACGTGCACGTACGCGTCGAGGTCCGCCTTCTCGGGCTCGCTCAGCACCATGTCGATGTGCTGGAAGTGGCGCAGCGACGGCTCGGGCACGGCGTCGAAGATGCTGTACTCGGAGGGCAGCGGCACGCCGCCCGCCTTGCCCGGGGCCACCTCGTAGAGCCGGGCCAGCACCTCCTGGAACTGGGGCAGCGCGGCCTCCGCGAGCAGCGGCGCCAGGCCCCAGGAGAGCGCGAACAGGAAGCCCACGGTGACCTGCGACGCGCTCGCCGCCGCCTCCCGGGGTTCGCCGTCGCCCGGCGAGGCGCTGGCCGAGTCCATGCCGGGGGCGGCCGCGGGCTCGCCCGCGGCGCTGGGGTCGCGCGGGCGCGGCTCCTGCAGGAAGGGGTTGGCCTCCTTCGCCGCCGCCCGTCGGTGCCAGCCCCCGAAGAACGCGAAGAAGGCGTCGCGGACCTGGGAGGGGCTCGGCGATGCGCGCACCGCACGTGGTCTGGTTGGCCGGGGAGCTCGGTGGATGGACGACCCAACTTCCCAACCTATGCGAAGCTGTCGCCGAACTCCTTGGCTCCCGTGGGACGGCCAAACGATGTGGTGTATGTGTGTATGCGTATGTGTGAATCTGTACATATAAACATATATATATATATACACACACACATACTCATGTATGAGGCATGGGGGGGACGGGGGGGCACAACGCAACGCCCCCCCCCCCCCCCCCGCCGTGTGATTCTGGCACCACCGCAGCGTCCGCGCACACGAAAACGACGTCGACGACGACGACGGCGGAAGACACTAGAGAGGTGGATGTAAGAGGCGACGAAAGCGGACCGTTTTCCGGTGGACGGAATGAAAAATACGGCGAGGGCGCTGGATGACGAAACACTACATACGGAATCCAGGGTCTGGAAGCCGACCACATGGGCGATTCCAAAAGGCAGGGGGCGGCGGTGATTCGCCGCAGGAGTCTCCGATACATGTACATCGAGCCCCTCTGGGGACCTGCAGCAGGACCAGGTGCCGCGGCAGCGGGCCCAGCGCCCAGTCGGACGAGAGGCCGTCCAGGCCGGCCGGGCGCGAGAGCGCCAGGCGCCGCCGCATCTTCCTCACCTCCGCGCTGGTGAAGGCCTCCAGCAGCACGCGCGCCGCGGGCGCGTCTGGCGGCAGGTCGCCCTCCACCCGCGCGCCGTCGGCGGAGAGGGCGACGTCGCCGAAGAGGAGCAGCACCACCGGCTCCAGCATGGCCTCGATGAGGTTGCCGAGCACCCCAGCGAGCGCGTCCCCCCACCGCGCCCTCGCCTGCTCGAGCCAGCCCCCGACGAAGACCTCCCGCTCCTCGGCGGCGCCCCCGGGCGCCCCGAGGTGCACCACGCCGCAGAGGGCGACGAGGTCGGGGCCCAGGGACCGCGAGGCGTCGGGGGACATCTCCAGCACCAGCCCGAGGCTCCCGTGCGCCTGGGACGCCCCTGGGCCCAGGGTCAGCCAGGACTGCTCGGAGAGGTGCAGCCCGGCCTGGCCCACCATGCCCACCTCGCCCACGCCGGCCAGCGCCGCGGCGAGGCCGCCCTGCAGCGAGCAGCCGACTTCGCCGTCAATGTGCACAAGCACCGACCGGACCGGCGCAGGGCCCTCCTCGGCGCGCGCCCCCGAGCCGTCCAGCACGCCCAGCTCGGCCGGCTGAGGAGCGAATCTGGCCCCCGACTCCGACGGCCGCAGCGCCGCGTCGGCGGCGTCCAGCACCAGGGACGCGGCGTTGAGGCGCCGGAGTTCCTGGGGCTCACCCGCCATGGACAGGCTCTCGACGAGCGCGTCGACGCACACGGACTTGCCCAGCGCGCTGTCGGCAAGGACGAGGACACCCCGAGTGCGCGGGCCATCGCTCCCGTCCGCGCGGAGCCAGCATCTCATCTGTACCACCGCGTTCACCTGCTGCTCGGAGCAGGCGAGCCCCAGCGCGCCGAAGGCCTCGGTGGCGTGCACGCGAGCGTCCCAGGTGTCCCACCACCTGCGGGCCGACTGCGTCTCCTCGTCGGAGATAAGCAGCAGGTGCTGGACCTGCCTGAAGCACGGCCGCCCGACCCGACCGCCGCCGCAGCCAAACAGCTCCTCAAAGGCCAGGTACAGCCCGACGCGCGCCCAGGGCGGCGCCTCTGGGCACAGCTCTCCTGCCGCCAGGCCCGCCGCCAGGCCCGCCGCGGAGCCGGCGAGGCTGGGGCGCCTCTCGCCGCCAGCGACGCCCACGGCGCTGGCGCGCCGATCGCCGAGGCCCCCGCTGCTGCTGCTGCGCCGGTCGGAGTGGGCCGAGACGGTGCTGCGCCGATCAGCGCCGAGCGAGCTGCTGCCAGAGGCCGCCCCCACGGAGGAGCGGTGGCGCACGGACCCCCGCCGCCGGGGCAGCGTGCCCGCCACCCGAACGGCCAGCTCGCACAGCTGCCTCAGCTGCGACAGCCGGGGCGTCGCCGTCCCCGCGACCGCCGCCCCGGCCCGCGGTTGCCGCGCCCCGCCGGCGAGCCCAGCCTCGTCGCTGAGGCGCCACACCGCGGAGGCGCACTGCGCCAGGGGCCTGGCGTACTGGAACTCCAGGCCGGCGAGCATGAGCCACAGCTCGCAGAGCGCCAGGAGGCCGGGCCGTGGCATCGCGTAGGGCCGGAAGGTCTGCAGCAGCAGCAGCGGCAGGCGCGGGCCCCGGAGGCAGCCGGGGCTGCACCGAAAACTCACGTGGCTCGTCTCGGTGATCGCGGCCGCCTCCTGGTAGGGGACGACTGTGCGAGACAGGACCGCAGCCCTGTGGGCGGACAAGCTGTCGCCGCCCCCGTCGGCATTCGAGTACCTCTTCCGGCGCATGTCCAGGACGCCATGCAATTCCTGGGCGAGCACGGACAGCAGGTTGGCACTGGCGCTCTCGTCGATGACGAAGGTGAGCCAGATGCCAGCCTGAAAGGGGAAGGTTTTGGGGGGGGGGTGGGCCAGCTCAGGGATCGAACTGGAATCGGCGAGACACCGCCGATGGAACTGCAAATAGGCCCCCGCACGTTCCTGGGCGGGGTAGGCAATCGTGTCCCTATCGGCGAAGAATGGGCGATCGGGGATCGATGCATCCCCCCCCGAACCCATCCCACCCTAACGTTGCCCCTGACAGCCAGCATCGCGCCCCCCAAGTGCTTGAGGAGCCCCGTGGGCGACGAGCGCCAGTGCACAGCGTAGCTCTCCTCTGGGGCACGGCCAAGCCGAGCCCTTCCGGCACGAGCACCCTCCGTGACGTCTCCCGCGCCCCCCAACCGCACACGTACGTCTTGGGGTGCGGCGAGGGGGACGCCACGGAATGGTTGGCGGTGCGCACAAGGGGGTAGGGGGAGGGGGGAGGGCTTCTTAGAAGGAGGCTGCTTTTTAGAAGGCGCCAGCCTTGCATCTATAGAGAAGGCCCGCGCCTTCTAAGAAGCAGGGGTGCTTCTAAGAAGCCCTCCCCCCACCCCCCACCCCCCTCTGCGCGTGGCTGAAACGGGATGGTTTCCTGCAGGGGGTCGGCCGGGCCGCCCCCGATCCTCGGCCACCCCCAGGCAGTGGGCCAGCATCGCCGCCGGCTCCGCCCGCGCGTCCGCGCACGCACCCCAGGCCAGCACCCCCCGGTGCGTCACGAAGGCGTGCGCCTGCGCCAGGAGCCCCTGGCTCCTCTGCGCAGGCCCAGGGCTCGGACGACACGACCGACGAGCAGACAAGTCGGCGGTGGACAAACCTCCCTTTCGTAAACCTCCCCTTAGTGACAGCGGCCTGGGACCGAAACAGACGGACCTGGACCCGCAAAAATGACGGCCGCGACGCCCTCTCGCGAACCGAAAACGGCCAATTCCTCAATCGACGTGTCAGGTAGGAGGTCTGTCCACCTCCGAGACAAGGGTGGGCTTCACACCACATGACACACATGGCGACCCCGCGCGGTGGCGCACGCGGGCCGCCGGCGCGGCGCTCCACACGGGAGGCGAGGGCGCCGACACGCGCGAGCCCTCACGCGGGAGGCTTGCGCGCCAGTGCCGGTGACGACGACCCCGCTCTGCCGCGCCGCTCGCGGGATTTCTTCAGTCCGGGCGGCTTCCATCGATTTCGGCCGCGACGGCCTGGCGCCGGGCCCGGGGACCATCCAAAACGGGTCCGGGGCGAGGAGTCTGGCCCCAGGGAGAGGGGTCGGGACTGCTGGGGCCGCGCATCGAAAAGTCAGACCGTTGGATGTCTGGCGAGGGCAAGCAGCACACTACCGCCATGCCTGGGCCCCAGTACTTGCGTGGACGCCCTCCTGGCCGAGCCCAGGAGGGTCCACGAACCACCCTCGAGCCCAGGATGCCCCCTGACCAGGCACATGGTGATGTTTCCGGCAGGATCGTTCCGTGACGACCCAGGCGCAAGCTTTTGACATCGCATGGATCGTTCAACCTCGAACGATTGCGGCTTCCCGATGACGGAAGCCATTCAACATCGGACGACTCCGAGCCACCAGCGGCGCTCAACCTTGAACGCCCGCCCGCGCTGGCGTCGCCGCCGCGCAGACACGGCGGGAACCTGCCATACTGCATGGGCCCAGGGACACACAAAGGAATAGACACAAGTCCGATGATTCCCCATACTTCTCAACCCGCCAGCGTGCCCCCTGGCACGTTGAGGCGCGGTAGAATGCCAAGTGCTGTCTGGCAGGGCTTCTGCGCTTTTCTAAGGGGCCCCCACCTCCTCGGGAAGCGCCTCGCTGCGTGCCCCGGCCATGCACCAGCCATGCTCCCGGGGGGTCCCTGGGGCAGCCATGGCGCCTCCCTGGGGCTCTCCAAGGCTTCCGTGACGGCCCAGGAGTCCCCCAAGACGGTCCAAGAGGGCCTCGAGTCGCCGAACGATCGCTCGAAGACGCCCAAGATGGCTTCAAGATGGCGCAAGAGGCTTCCAAGGCGCCCCAAGAGGCCTCCAAGAGGTCTCCCAGGGCCCCCAAAGGCAAAAATCATTTAAGGATTTGGGCGTTCTCGCCTTTTCGGCTTTCCAACGCTCCAAGACGGCCCAAGAGGCCCCTGAGGCCACTCCAAAACGGGCCAAAAGGCCTCCAAGATACCCCAAGACGGCCTTAGAGCGCCCCAAGACGGCCCAAGAGGCGCCCAAGACGGCCCAAGAGGGCCCAAAGACGGCCCCAAAAGGGGCCCCAGAGAGGGAACACGAACCGAAAATCCGAGCCTTCCGCCCCAAGGGGCCCGCAGGAGGCCCCAAGAGGCGCCCAAGAGGCCCCAAGAGGCCCCCTAAAGGCCCCAAGAGGCCCCAAGAGGCCCCCAAGAGGCCCTCAGGAGATCCCCAAGAGGCCCCAAAACGGCCCCGAAGGACAACAAAACTGCCTCCAAGAGGCCCCCGAGAGGCCTCCCACGAGATTCCAACGAACATCCACCAGGCTTGAAACCCACAACCCAGGCACGGTGACTGGACTTTCCGTAGGCAGCTGGATATTTTCTGGCTTTCTGCCTTCTCCTCCATTTCCCCTAATTTCCCATATCTTCGTGGGAATCGACGTTTGCTTGTGTCTATGTCTACTTCTGCATCCTGATATACGTCGATGCCCTCTGCGGATCCTCTGCGGGTGCACGTACACGCGCCCTGGCGCCCCAGTGTACTGCCACGCGTAGCGGGCCTCGAAGCCGCCCAGACCGAGCACGTAGCCGCCGCCGCCGGGAACCGCCGCAGCGCCTGGAGGCCTCCCAAATGGGGTCCGAGAAGCCTCCGAGGCTCTTGAAAACCCAAATGATGCGGGGGGAGATGAAGATGAAGAGCCCTGCTGCTGCTGCTGCTGCTGCTGCTGATGGTGATGATGATGATGATGATGATGATGATGTGGTGCTTATGATGATGATGATGATGATGATGATGATGATGGTGGTGGTGGTGGTGGATGATGATGATGATGATGATGGTGGTGGTGGTGGTGATGATGATGTGAATGGTGATACCACTGATCATGATGATGCTGAATATGATGATGAAGATGGTGATGAGAATGATGCTGATGGTAGAAATGAGGGATGGTGATGATAATGATGGTGGCAATGATTATAATTGTGCTAATGGTGTTGGTGTTGTTGGGAATGATGATTATGATTATGTTGATGTTTATGATTGTGATTATGATCTTGATTGTGATGATGATGATGACGATGATGGTGATGCTGATGATGATGGTGACGATTTTAAAAATGATGAGTATGATGGTGATGATGATGGTGATGATGGTGATACAGGTTCCAATCATTAGAACGGTGATAATAATGAGAAGGGGGATGAAGATGATGATGATGAGGATGATGATGATGGTGATGATGGTGATGATGAAAAAGATGAAGACGATGCTGAGCATGATGATGACAATAGTAGTGATGATAGCGATGATGGTGATAATGATGATGGTGGTGTTGCTGATGATGAGAGGTGATGATGATGATGAGGAGGACGACGACGTGGGTAAGGACGAGTTCAATTGCCAGCCAAGAGCTTAGGATATTCCCCGTTAGCATCAAAGACCCTCTGAGGTTAGATGGGGGTCGGAAGATCACATCGCCGACGCATCGCCGATGCATCGACGACTTCGCCGATGCATCGGCGATGCGGCGCAACCCTCCGACCCCACCTGGGAGGCCTAGATAGCAGCCGCCGCCGGCGCCTGGAACCGCCGCCGCCGCGCCGAGCGAGCCATCGCCGGCGCCGCCCTGCGCGACGGGGGGCCCCGCCACTGCGTCGGCGTAGTGGCGCAGCATGGACGTCCACGCAAAGGAGTGCGAGCCCGAAGGCACCTGCCCGGCGGCCAGCATCTGCACGGCGTCCCGCCACTTCAGCGCCAGCTGCACCTCACGAGCGTCTTCCGCCGTCCTCCTCCGCCGTCCTCCTCCACCTCCTCCTGATCCTCCTCCTCCTCCTCCTCCTCCTGATCCTCATCACCATCATCATCATCATCATCATCATCATCATCATCACCATCGTCATCATCATCATCATCATCATCATCACCATCATCAGCAGCAGCATTATCATCGTAATCCTCTTTATCCTCAATATAATGTTCATCCTCATCAGCATCAGCATCATCATCATCATCCTCATCATCATCACCACCATCATCAGCAGCATCAGCATCATCATCACCATCATCATCGCCACCAACACAACCACCACCACCACCATCACCATCATCAGCAGCAGCTGAATCAGCATCAGCATCATCATCATCATCATCATCATGATCATCATCATCATCATCATCATCATCATCGCCTTCATCATCATCAGCATCATCATCTTTATCATAATCATCATCATCTTCATCCTAATCATCATCAATATCACCATCGTCGCCATAGCCATCGCCATCATCAGCAAAATCAGCATCATCATCATCATCATCAGCTTCATCTTATTCATCATCACATCATCATCATCATCATCATCATCATCATCATCATCATTTTCGTCATCATCATCATCATCATCATCACCATCGTCATCAGCATCATCAGCAACATCAGAATCACCAGCATCACCAGCATCATCATCATCGTTAAAAGCATCACCCGTATTAACACCATCGCCATTCATCGTCATCATAATCATCATCGTCATCAGAATCAGCATCACCATCATCATCATCATCATCATAGGCGTCATCATCATCAGCATCATCATCATCATTATCACCGTCATCATCATCATCATCATCATCATCATCGGCGTCGTCGTCATCATCGTCATCATCATCATCCCCATCAACACCACCACCACCACCATCAGCATCACCATCGCCATCACCATTACCATCTCCATCATTATCGTCCTCCTAATAAGTACCACCATCACCATCATCACCAGCATCATCATCATCATCTGCATCCTCATCATCAGCATTAGCATCATCATCATCACCATCACCATCACCATTTTTTCCTCGCCATCAGAGCCAATAAGCAGGGATAAATTTCGCCCTGCAAAAAGAAAATGTTCGAGTCAATAGGGTGGCTCGGCGCAGAGAGCGAGGCATCGTGTCTAGAACCGCGCGAGGGGTGGGCAATTAAAGAAAAAATCCGAATCCCTACGCATGGTAAGGCGAATGCACTCATTCCCCATTAGCCTCACGGCGGTGCTGCGTGGGGTGCTGCACGCACGGGGCACGCCGCGTTGCCCATTAAGCTTCGGAGCCACAGCGCGGATGAGGCAGGGACGTGTAGGACAGCGCGTACTCTTCGTTAGTCATGTCCTCGGACTGGCTCTTCACGCTGAGATGTTGCACGGCCAGGGAGCCCTCCCAGTCGTTGGACATGGACGTGTAGTGCATAGCGTACTCTTCGTTGGTCATGTCCTCGGACTTCCGCTCCACGCTGAAGTGTTTCACGGCCATGTGGTCCTCCCAGTCGTTGGACAGAGACGGAGAGCACTCGTCGTTTGTCATGTCCTCGGCCTTCCGCTCCACGCTGAAGTGTTTCGCGGCCACGTGGTCCTCCCAGCCGTTGGACAGGAATGTGTTTTCGGACTTCCGCTCCACGCTGAGGTGTTTCACGGCCAGGTAATCCTCCCAGTCGTTGGACAGGAACGTGTAGATCGGTGTGTACTCTTCGTGGATCAGGTCTTTAGGCTTCCGCTCGATGCTGAAGTGTTGCACGGCCAAGTAGTCCTCCCAGTCGTTGGACAGGGACGTGTAGATCGAGGCGTACTCTTCGTTGGTCGTGTTCACGGGCTTCCGCTCCATGCTGAATTGTGTCACGGCCAGGTGGTCCTCCCAGTCGTTGGATATGTCCGAAATCCGAGCTATATCTTGGGAGAAGGGCTGGTTTGAGCCAAAAGGGGTACGAGGCTCACGGCCAGTGGGACGGGCTCCACCTTCGCCCCCCTCTTCGTTGAGCACGCCGTTGGAATTCACAGCGTCGATGAACGTGTAGATCGGGGTGTACTCTTCGTGAGTTATGTCCTCAGGCTTCCGCTCAGTGCTGAAGTGTCCCACGGCCAGGTAGTCCCCCCAGTTGTTGGACAGGAACGTGTAGATCGAGGCGTACTCTTCGTTAGTCGGGAGCTCGGACTTCCGCTCCATGCTGAAGTGTTTCACGGCCAGGTTGTCCTCCCAGTCGTTGAACAAGGACGTGTCGAGCGAGCCGTACTCTTCGTTGACCGTGTCCACGGACTTGCGCTTCACGCTGACGTGGTTCCCGGTCCGGGGGTCCTCCCACTCGTTGGACAGGGACATGTATAGCGAGGCGTCCTCTTCGTTAGTTATGTCCTTGGACTTCCGCTCCACGCTGACGTGTTTCACGGGCACGTAGTCCTCCCAGTCGTGGGACAGAAACGCGTAGGACGAAGCGTACTCTTCGTTATTGATGTCCTCGGACTTGCGCGCCACGCTGAAGCCCCTGGCCTGCACTTGCACATCCACGCTGCGCGGCGACGCGCCGTGCGGCGCACGCGCGGGCACGCCGAGTCGGCGGCGCGTCTGCCCACCGCACCATGCCGCGAGGAGCCATTGCATGGGACACCACGCTCTCTGCCTGTTCGCAAGCCGAGAGAAGGAGAGAAGTGGAGGCCACTGTGTCGGCGATGTCCTGAGCAGATGGCGGCCTTATCACCATCACCATGATGATGATGATCATCATCATCACCACCACCACCATCATCATCACCATCATCATCAGCATCATCAGATTCATCATAATCATCATCATCGTCATCATCATCCTCATCGTCGCCATAGCCATCGCCGTCATCATAATCATCAGCATCATCCTCATCGTCATCAGCATCATCATCATCAGATCATCAGCATCACCACCATCGTCAGCACCATCGTCATAAGCATCATCAGTATTGACAGCATCGTCATCATCATCATAATCATAATTATCATCATCATCATCATCACCATCCTCATCATCATCATCATCATCATTGGCGTCATCATGATTATCATCAGCATCATCAGCATCATCATCAGCATCGTCATCATCATCGTCGTCATCAGCGTCATCATCACCGTCATGAACACCATCACCATAAGCATGACCATTACCATCACCATGACCATCACAATCACCATCATCATCAGCCTCCTCATTATCACCACCACCATCATCATCCTCATCCTCATTCATCCTTCTCATCAGTATCAGCATCATCACCATCACCACCACCATTACCATCACCATCATCATCAGAATCATCATCATCACCATCATCATCGTCGTCGACGTCATCATCACCGTCATCACCATCATCATCATCATCATCATCATCATCATCATCATCATCATCATCATCATCATCGCCATCATCAGCAGCATCATCAGCATCAGCATCACCATCATCAGCATTGTCAGCATCAGCATCGGCATCGGCATCGGCATCAGCATCAGCATCATCAGCATCGGCATCAGCATCAGCATCATCAGCATCATTATCATCATAACAATAATGATGATAATCATCATCATCATCATCACCATCATCATCCTCATCATCATCACCATCATCATCAGCATCGTCATCACAATCATCATCAACAACATCAGCATCATCATTATCATCACCGTCGTCATTATCAATATCAGTATCAGTATCAGCATCATCGTCGTCTTCATCTTCGTCAGCATCGTCACTATCATCATCCCCATCACCATCACCATAATCATCATGACCATCATCGGCACCGTCATCATCATCATCATCATCATCATCATCATCATCATCATCATCATCATCATCATTATCCTCTTCACCATCATCATCATCATCATCATCAGCATCATCATCATCATCATCATCATCACCATCACCATCACCATCACCATCACCATCGTCATCATCACCATCACCATCACCATCACCATGATCAGCATCACCATCATCATCAGCATCGTCATCATCATCATCATCATCATTATCATCATAGGCGTCATCATCATCAGCATCATCGTCATCATTATCACCGTCATCATCATCATCATCATCATCATCGTCATCATCGGCGTCGTCGTCATCATCGTCATCATCATCACCCCCATCAACACCACTACCACCACCATCAGCAGCACCATCGCCATCACCATCACCATCACCATCACCATGATCAGCATCAGCATCAGCATTAGCATCGGCATCAGCATCAGTATCATCATCAGAAGCATCAGCATCAACATCAGCATGACCATCACCATCACCATCATCAGCAGCAGCATTATCATCGTAATCCTCATTATCCTCAATATAATGTTCATCCTCATCAGCATCAGCAGCATCATCATCATCATCATCATCATCATCATCATCCTCATCATCCTCTTCATCATCCTCATCCTCATCCTCATCCTCATCCTCCTCAGCACCATACAAGTCATCATTATCCTCAACCTCATCCTCATCATCATCATCATCATCATCATCATCATCATCATCAGCAGCATCATCATCACCATCACCATCAGCAGCATTGTCAACATCAGCATCAGCATCCATCATAATCATCACTATCAGCGTCAGCGTCAGCATCAGCAACAGCATCATCATCAGCAGCATCATTATCATCATAATAATCAGCATCATCATCAGAAGAAGCAGCATCCGTCAAGACCGGCGAATGTATCCGTACATCCGCGCCCTCGAGGTCTGGATTCCGGGACGCGATGCCGCGGATGCGCGGTCGCACGGAATACGCTCCGCGCGGGGCATCCGCGAGAGAGCACCCCGCACATCCGCGGGGCCGCGGCCCAGGTGCCCAGCCCGCGGGGCCGCAGATGCCCCTTCGCTCCCGATAATAATCCCCTGGGGATGACAAATTTCGGGGGTCTGGCGGGGATAATCAACGATTTTCCCGGCGAAGGTGATGTTATGATGGTGTTGATGATGATGATGATGATGATGATGATGATGATGATGATGATGATGACGATGATGATGATGATGATGATGATGATGATGATGATGATGATGATGATGATGATGATGATGATGACGATGACGATGACGATGATGACGATGACGATGACGATGACGATGACGATGATGATCCAATCGGTCCTCATGGCCCTGCCCCACGTTCCTGGCTCGGGAACGGCTGAGAAAGTGAGAATCCCATGGCCCTGCCGCACGTTCGTGAGTTGGGAAAACTGAAATCGAGAGAATCCCGTAGCCCTGCCACACGCTCGTGATTGCGGAAGCTGTAATGGTGAGACCACCATTGCCATGTTCAGCGTTTTTGCTGCTGTTCCTAGTCAACATGAGACGATGGCAACTTCGATTCGCAACTTCCCCCGGGGATTATCAAGTTCGGCCTCCGCGCCTTCTCCACAATTAAATCCTATTGACACGGGATTTTGAAAAATTGAGGGGGGAAAGGGAGGGGAGGTATGATTTATTATCGGGGGCACAGGGTTATGGATTTGTGTCTCGCCCACGAGCACCAGCATGCTCGCGCCCGCGAGCGCCACGTGGCGGGCCAGCCCGTCGACCTTCGGGCTCTGCTCAATGGCGCACGTCTCATGCACCCTCGGAAAAAAACAAATTCCTGGAATCAAGCTCAGCGCACGAAGTAGTAAACAGGCCGCTTCCCGAAAGAACAAACAATTTCCCGGTGCTCCGTTTTGGCAGCCACGGGTTTGCCAGCCTTCGCCCGGCTTCTGACAGAGGGGCCCCTCTGAGGCCTACTTGGACAGGCGGATTATGGAGGGAAAATCAAAAATAGTCAAAAAAAATCCCCCAAATATTTGCATATTTCCCCGTATAGAGGCACAGGCCCGACTCGACCCCACCCCCCCTGCAACCCCGTTGCGACACGCCCGAGGCCTGTGGGCCCAGCAGCACTCCCGAGCACGCCCGCGCCCTGCCCTCGCAGGCCTGCCTCCGCCGCTCCTCCGCGGCCTCCGGGATGCCCCTGGGCCTCTCGGGGGCGGCGGAGGCCCCCGGCGCCTCCTCGGCGGCCCCAGGGGCGTCCGAATCGCCCGAGGCGCTGCGGCTGCCGCCGGAGCCGCTCCCCTCGCTGCCGCTGAGGGGCGTGCCGCTGTCGGCCCCCTCCTCCTGCTGCAGCCCCTCCTCGTCCTCCTCGCCCTCCTCCGGGAGAGTGAAAAAACGCCTGCACCCCCAGAGATACGCGACGCTCCCGGAAGAAGCTGGAGCGGCGGGATCCGGCCACCTTTCGGCCTCTGGGGGCCATCACCGGGCCTCTGGAGCGTCAAGGATCCACTCAGGACGAAAGACCGGCCCAGGGGAGGGTGGTCTGGACCCCTGGACCCACTGAGTATCGTTGAACCGATCCCCATCCCCAGCGGCGTGGCTTGGGCCCCACTGGCCGATTCACCCTCATAGATGGGGATATCGGTCGCTCCCTTTCGGTTTCGAGGGGTGTATCCCCAACTGGGGGGTAACTTAGTGGGGGTCTCGAAGGGGATGGGGATGAAGATGGGGGTCGGTTAAACGATACGGACCCACGCATCGAAAAAAATTGAGCGGCCCGGTGTCTGGGCCCACAGGCGACCCTGGCCGGGCCCCTCCTTGGCCCCCGGGGATCAGTGCGCGCGCACGTTCTGGCCTGGGCAGTGTTGAAGGGGCCCGAGGACATACGCACAAATACAAAGATTCCCCATATCGTCCAATATTTTCTGGGTTTTTGTCTTCCCCCCCCCTTCCCATATTTTCCCCTATTTCCCTGGGGATCGACGATTGATTGTGCCTGTGTTTTTTCCCCTCCCGATCCTCGCCCTCATCCTCCTCGAGGTCGTCGGTGCCGAGGCAGTCGCTCCCGCCGAAGTCGTCGGTGGCGTCCTCCTTCTCGTCGTCCTCTGCGGGCGCCCGGGGCCGCTGTCGCCGGCCGCCGCGGCAGAACCGTCGCCCCCGAGGCGGGGGTAGGAGGTGGCGCGGAAGCGGGCAAGAAGGGGGGGAGGAGGAGGAGGAGGAGGAGGAGGAGGAGGAGGAGGAGGAGGAGGAGGAGGAGGAGGAGGGAGGGAGAGGAGAGGAGGAGAAGGGATTAGGAGGAGAGAAGAGGAGGAGAGGAGAGGAGGAGGAGGAGGAGGATGAGGAGGATATAAGGAGGAGAGGGGAGGGGGCGAGGGATATGAGGAGAGGGAAGAGGGAGGGAAGTGAGGAGATAAGGAGGGAAGAGGAGGAAGGTTAGGAGGAGGAGGCGGAGGAGGAGGAGGAGGAGGAGGAGGGAGCAGAGGTAGAGGGGAGGCGAAGGAGCGACGGGGGACGAGGAGGACGAGAGGGCGAGGAGGGAGAGCGGCAAGGGGAGGGACGAGAGGAAGAGCAGGTGGGCGCAGGACACGGCATAGAATCGAACGTCGAGTCATCCGAACACGCGACGGCGACTATGCGAAATGAAGGGAGGGAGCGTGATGAATCACCAGCGCTGAAGAAAACATTCGACTGAAAATGACGATCGGGAAGGGAGGCAATCGATATGTCTTGACGGCGCCAACATCACACCCGACAGGCCCCCCCCCCCTCGCATCACGGGTCAGAAAGGAACGCCTGATGCTGGATAGTGCCCACGGCAAGCCAGTTCCTGGCTCGCCGACGGGCTGGGTTCGGGGGTGCCGACGGACACGGGGCTCCGAAGGCATCCAACGTGGAAGATCCCAAGGCCACATTACAGGAAAGGTACGGCACGGTACAATTATGCCCCTCGCACTCGAACAGGTATTTTCCCGCCTCCGCCTCCATAGCGACAGCAGCAACAGCAAGGGCAGCCTCCCCCTCCCCCGAGACATGCCGCTCGGTAGCAGCCGCTCGGTAGCAGCCGCTAGCTGGCGCAGCATCGGGCCTGGTTCGCACCACGCCCCTGGTCTCGGCAGCGACTTGCAACTGGCTGGGGCCCAAGCAAAGGCCAAACAGCACCTGCACTGAACCGCCGAGGACCCAGGAGCCAATTGAGCAGGGACCGACCGTCCCGGCATTCCTATAGTCCTACCACGAAATGTTCTTAGAACCCAAAAATGTTCTAAGAACAAAAACAGTGCTCTTAGAACATTAACCCGGTGTGAAAAAAACAAGACAGTCCCAGCCAGAAATGTTCTGAGAACATGTCGTGGGAACCACAAAAGATTATTAGAACATTGTTTGGTAGGGCTATAGGCGAGCCAAGACGCTTCGCCACTGCTTGAGCCAAGAACACGGTGTCATAAGCCACGAACGCCGGCTGTGGCACACGGGGCCCAGGGGCCCGAACCAGCACTAGAGCAGCAGGCGCCTGGGAGACCTCTGGACAAGCGCAAACTGTCTAGACGGCTCGCGAGACTCGTGAGAAAACCTGGCACGCCAAACTGCCATCGCCTGTGGCGGCCTGGAGCGACGCCACCGCCACACCAGCAACAGCAGTGTACTGGGCTACTGGCTGGGCAAAATCGTCTGCCCGAAAATTACACATGGAACGCCATATGTGTGTAACTACGTGTGTATATTATATGCAATATACACACATACATCTACACATACCTATACGACCACTCTTCGGGTGATAAGGAGGTTGTGGGGGGGGAGAGGGGGGGAATCAACATCTGACTCAATCGATCTCACTATCGATCTCACTCAACGGGACACCACGGGACACCACGGGACACTTATCGATCTCACTATCCATCTCACTCAACGGGACACCACGGGACACCTGGGGACACCACTGGACACCACGGGACACCGCGGGACACCTGTCGATCTCACTATCGGTCTCACTATCGGTGTCACTATCGATCTCACTCAACGGGACACCATAGGACACCACGGGGCACCACGGGACACCACGGGACACCTGGGGACACCGCATCGATCTCACTATCGATCTCACTATCGATCTCACTCAACGGGACACCACGGGACACCACGGACACCTGTCGATCTCACTATCGATCTCACTATTGATCTCACTTCTTGGGACACCACGGGACACCACGGGACACCTCGGGGCACCACATCGATCTCAATCTCACTATCGATCTCACTATCGATCTCACTATTGATCTCACTATCGATCTCACTCAACGGGACACCGCGAGCCACCGCCGGACGGGCGGAAGCAGGATAATCATTTGTCTTGACTTCGCCCTATCAACGGCGGACACCACGGGACACCACGGGACACAACGGGACACAAGCGGGACACTGGCGGGACACCGCGGGCCACCGGCCGCTGGAGGAGAAACAGCTGGTCCGGCCGCGGCCCAGCAACAGGAGGATTTCGGGACACAAGCGGGACACCGGCGGGACACCGCGGGCCACCGGCCGCCGGAGGAGAAACATTCGGTCTGGCCGCGGCCCAGCCACGGGAGGAGTTCCTCTCGCCCGCCCACGCAGCTTCGCCTCGCCCGCACGCACGCACAGCACGCACGACACGAACCCGAAACCGAAATCGATTTCCCGGCAGGGGGGGTCTCCGTTTCACGTCGAACTCACCCCCCAACCTCCGATGTATTCATATACCTATACGACCACCCTTCGGGTGATAAGGAGGTTCGGGGGGGGGAGGATGCAGCGTCTCACTCGATCGGTCTCACTATCCATCTCACTATCGGTCTCGCTCGATCGATCTCATTCGATCGATCTCACAGTCGATCTCACTCGATATATCTCATTACCGTGGGGTGGGGGGTGGCTGGCGGGGACAATAGCTGAGTTAGCGAGGCGGGCGAGCGAGGATCGAGGAGCGTGGCGGGAGCAGTCGGACTCACTATCGATCTCTCTGACCGTAGAGCGGACGATCTCGAGTCTAGGGGGAGAGCGGAGGGGGGCAACGGGTGGCACTCATCTACAAATCAGCAGCTTATTATTCAGGGGGACCTTATTGGTGAACTACTACACACAATGCACACACATTCGCCTCATCATCATCATCATCATCATCATCATCATCACCAACACCATCATTTTCATCGTCATCGGGACACTGTCGTCATCATCATCATCGTCATCATCATCAACGCAATCATCATCAGGTCATCATCATCATCCTCATCATCATCATCATCATCATCAACATGATCCCCATCATCATCTCATCATAGTCAGCAACATCATCATCATCATCATCATCATCATCATCATCATCATCATCATCACCACCATCATCATCATCATCATCATCATCATCATCATCATCGGCTCACAGCCTTCGTCATCATCACCATCAGCATCATCATCATCATCGGGACACCATCATGGTCACCATCATTGTCATCGTCAACATCATCAACAACATCGGGACACCATCATCATCATCATTTAATCATCATCATCATCATAATCAACAGCATCATCAACATCATCGGGACACCATCATCATCAGCAGCATCATCGTCACCAACATCATCATCAATGTCATCATCGGTACACCATCACCATCACCATCATCATCACCACCGTCATAATCATCATCATCATCGGGATACCATAATCATCATCAGCAGCATCATCATTACCAACATCATCATCAACAACGGGCAGAAACATCAACATCATCGTCATCTCATCATCATCAACAACATCATCAACATCACCAGCGGGACACAGCCATCGTCATCGTCACCATCAGCATCATCATCATCATCGGGACACCATCATGGTCACCACCGTTGTCATCGTCAACATCATCAACAACATCGGGACACCATCATCGGGTGATAAGGAGGTTCGGGGGGGGGGGAGGATGCAGCGTCTCACTCGATCGGTCTCACTATCCATCTCACTATCGGTCTCGCTCGATCGATCTCACTCGATCGATCTCACAATCGATATCACTCGATATATCCCATTCGCTCGGTCTCACAATTGATCTGATTATCGATCTCACAATCGATCTCACATTCGGTCTCACTATCGATCTCACTACCGATATCACAATCGATCTAACACTCAACGTCATCATCGTCATCATCACCAACACCAATCATTTCATCGTCATCGGGACACTGTCGTCATCATCATCATCATCGTCATCATCATCAACGCCATCATCATCAGGCCATCATCATCATCATCCCAATCATCATCTCATCATAGTCAGCAACATCATCATCATCATCGGTACACAGCCATCGTCATCATCACCATCAGCATCATCATCATCGGGAAACCATCATGGTCACCATCGTTGTCATCGTCAACATCATCCACAACATCGGGACACCATCATCATCATCATCATCAGCTCATTATCATCATCATCATCATCAACAGCATCATCAACATCATCGGGACACCATCATCATCAGCAGCATCGTCATCACCAACATCATCATCAATATCATCATCGGTACACCATCACCATCACCATCATCATCACCACCGTCATAATCATCATCATCATCGGGCTACCATAATCATCATCAGCAGCATCAGCATTACCAACATCATCATCAACAATAACGGGCAGAACATCAACATCATCGTCATCTCATCATCATCATCAATATCATCATCATCATCATCATCATTATCATCATCATCATCATCATCATCATCATCATCATCATCATCATCACCAGGACACCATCATCGTCATCATCATCACCATCAACACAACCATCATGATCATCATCAACATCATCATTATCGGGACACCGACGGGGCACCAGCGGGACACCGGCGGGACACCGCGGGGCCCCGGCCGCCCGGAAGGGAGACATTTGGTCCGGCCGCGCCTCAGCCACACGGGACACCAGCGGGACACCGGCGGGACACCGCGGCCCCCGGCCGCCCGGAAGGGAGACATTTGGTCCGGCCGCGCCTCAGCCACAGGAGACTTTCTCTCGCCCGCCCACGCAGCTTCGCCTCGCCCGCACGGCACGCACAAACACGAAACCGAAATCGATTTCCCGGTAGGGGGGCTCTCCGTTCCACTTCGATCTCATCCCCTCACCTCCGACATATATAAACATCTATGTCTATATCTATATATATGTGTATATATATATAGATATATAGCCTCCCGACAACAGGGCGCGCACCGAACCTGGACGCGCACCAGCTGGGAGGGCCAGCAAGGACAGGCGCAACGCGCGAGCCCGAGAAAACTCGGCCCCCGTCGCCCCTGGCCAATGGGAGAGCACCCTGCGCCGAAGCCAGCGCTCGACCCCGTCTCGAACGAGGCTCCGAACTTCGCTGGGGGAGCATTCACACGGCAAGATGCGCTCGCCACGGTCCGAGAGGAGGAGGCGAGGAGCCTCCGACTCCCAGCTAGGGCGACGAGCGCGAGAAGCACAGCGGAGAGGGGACCGAAACGCTGCCTCCGAGACCCCCTTTGTGACACGTCCGGCCACGGGTGGCCACGACCGCAGTCCCGAGGCGAGAGGGGGAGGCCAGACCACCCCGCAGCCAGCACGCTCAACTGACCCCCAGAGGACAGGTGGCGTCGAAGGTAGGATCACTGAGCCTGTCTTTCTCCTCATCTTCCTCCTCCACCTCTTCCTCCTCCTCCTCCTCCTCCTCCTCCTCCTCCTAGCAACACATCCTCCTCCTCCTCCTCCTCCTCCTCCTCCTCCTCCTCCTCCTCCTCCTCCTCCTCCTCCTCCTCCTCCTCCTCCTCCTCCTCCTCCTCCTCCTCCTCCTCCTCCGCTCGCCGCGCAGAGCGTCTTGGGCCACTCCGCGGGGCCCCCCTCGCCGTTGGCGTAGATCACCCCGTCTGGGTAGCCCAGGATGCACGCCACATCGAGAGGGTTCACCACCAGCCACTTGTTGCAGCAGTTGTAGGCCAGTGAGCGGCGCGAGGCCTCGCTCGCCGAGCTCCCACCACCTCGCCTGCAGACGACCTCAACTTCACGAGTGCGGAGTCCGCGTGGCCTACCACACCAGCTCCATGACTACCTGACGGCACAACGCCCGCGCGCCACAGAGTCCTCATCTTGAGCCCCCATCGCCCTCCCAAGGGCCAGAAACCGCCCCCGTCGCGCCAGCGTAATAACCGCCCGTTTCCATTCGAGGGCTCTGCGGGGGATTCCGACAGCAAACGCGTCGTGAGCACGGTTCCTGGCCGTCTGAAACTGCTACAGCCCGATCCTGCACGCGCGGGCTCTGACGGCCTTGGCCGCATCTGTCGACGACGCCAGGCATCCCGACTTCGCAGCGTGGATCAAGAAGCCGAGCGGGCAGGCACCCCTGGCAGAAGCCAACGCAGCATTAAACACTGCACCTGCATACTTGGCCACAGCCGCTATCCACTGGAACGAATAATCGCCCCTGGGGCCTCGGGGCACCACAAAATCGAATTCCCCCTTGAATATCTGGATGGGCCGAAGCAACAGGACCTGCGAAAGAGTGGTGGCATGGCTGCGCCCCGCGACTCCCCGGGCAAGACCTGCACAAGCGGCTGAGCGACCCAAGCCCGCGGGCGCGCCGAGGCTGCTGGCAGTAGCACGCCAACATCCAAGCTAACCGAATGGGGTATCCCACAGCAGCCGCCTCGGCCATCAAAGCAGACAGCACAACGAACTCATAACACTTAATCATGTCGATTGAAGCCGCCACACCGCGTTCGCCCATGCCAGGAGCCACCTCGGCCTCCAAATCGCGAGCGGAAGCGCAATCGAGACAAGAGCGCCCAGGCCCGAGCCCCATAAGATCTCGCCACGACGCTTCCCCTCCCACACCACCGAGACAGGCCGCCGAACCTTCCCACACGCCCAGATCCGGGACTGAATGAAGGCTATCAGCGTGTGCTCACCTGGTTTACCGCGCTTGGGGGGCGCGCTAACTCGGCGGCCGCGCGATCGCTCGGCCGCGTCCCAAGTCTTTCGCACTGCAGAAACAGACTGGGCCTCTGAGAAGGCTCGAGGGCCTCTGAGAATCCCCATCGCCTCCTGCCTTCCCCCCCCCCGCCCACCCCCGCGCCGCCAAATGTGTCGGGTCGGCAGTGCCCGAGAGGGAAGGAGGGTAAAGCCGACCGCCCGTGCAACCACGTGAGAAAGAGGAGGACGGCGACGTCGATGGCGACAAGGACGACGACGACAAGGGTGAAATGGAGCGCCTCTTGCTTGCGCGCGTTCCTTCCTCCGTGCCTGAAGTCTGCGGGCCGCCGCTGGGGGAGGCTCAGATGATGCCGATGCGGTTCGCCACGTCGAGCGCGTCGTAGTCCTGGCGGGCAGCGTGCACACGGCCGTTGGCTTGTTGAAGGGTTCTGCCCCTCCAAGAGCCCTAGAGGCCTTTGGGAGGCCTTGTTAGTGGCAGGATGGCTGCGAGGAAAGGAAAGGCACTCAGGCTTATTTCTCCCGGGTTCCCATAAACCTCGGAGGCTCCATCCTGGGCAAGCTGCCGAGCTGCGTCCAGCCGTGGCGACGGGGGGGACAACGAGGGCGACCCCTCCTCCCTCTCGCCTCCCCCTTTCGCCTCCCTCCCCCTCGCCCTGCCTCCCTCTGCGCGTCCCAGTCCTGGGTCAGGTGCACGTAAGCCTTCTTCCTGCCGTCGGGCCGGATGAGGGTGTTCACCTTGGCCCGTGGCGATGCCGCCCACTAGGAGAACCAGGGACGGAGGAGAAATGATGGAGAAGGGAGGGGGCGAGAGAAGAGAGCGGGAGGAGGAGAGGGCGAGTGGAGGGAGGAGCGAAGGAAGGAGAGGGAAAGGAAAGAACCGATTGACCTCAAGGGCACTGGCCAGTCCCCCGTAATATACATGTGCACATGTACGTGTGTATAGATAGACATACTCGAACTACGCGTGGGCTTCGCGCGCGCTGAGGTTCTAGTCACAGCTGCGCCACGTTTTACGGCTCTCGCTTTCGCTCGTCTGATCGGCGACATTGCGAAGTCCGCTCATGCGGGCATTGCAGAGTCTCCATCTGCCTCGGCCCCCTCGCCCCCCCACTCGTCATCGTCCTTCTCTTCCTCCTCCTCCTCCTCCTCCTCCTCCTCCTCCTCCTCCTCCTCCTTCTCTTCCTCCTCCTCATCCTGCTCATCCTCCTCCGCCCGCATGTTCCCAGAGAGGTCTCGGGGAACATATGGGATGATGTCTCCACCGCCCTGGCAGGGATCGTGGCCCAAAGGGAGCTCCACCTACGGCCCCAGAGGCAATGTTCGCATGGCGTCTTCACGCCCATTTCGGTACCCCCTCACACAGATCGCGCCCCATTGGGAGCTCCACCGACGGCTCCAACAGGAGGGGTCGCATGGCGTCCCTCTGCATAGTTCTACGCACCCTATGACGCGGATCGTACCCCGCAAGGATCTCCATCTATGGCGCCCATAGGCAATTTCGCATGGCGTTCCCACGCCCGTTTCGGCGCTACACGCGGATCGCGCTGCACAAGGAGCTCCACCTACGGCCTCACTGGGCGCACTCGCGCGGCGGCCACCCCCTTCACGCGGATCGCGCCCCACAGGGAGCTCAGCGTGCCTAGGCACGCCAGCTCCGCAGCGACCCCTTATCCGATCCACCCCGTGTCGAGGAGTATTTGAAGAGAGAGCCGCGCCCTGCGCTACACGCAGCTGCACAGTGGTGGGCCCTTCGCCAGGCCAAGCGGTTTCGCCTACATGCACGCATACATAATCACAGATATACAATCGTGCATGCATACAAACATGCGTAGTACACCCATATGTACACGTACGTACATACATACGTACATACATGCATATATACATACATACATACATACATACATACATACATACATACATACATACATACATACATACATACATATATACATACATACATGCATGCATGCATGCATGCATGCATGCATACATACATACATACAGCCATACATATATACATACCCACCTACCTACCTACCTACCTACCAACCTACCTACCTACCTACCTACATGCATGCATGCATGCATGCATGCATACATACATACATACACATTCATACACGCACATACGTACATACATACGTACATACATACATACATACATGCATACATGCATACATACATGCATACCTGCACACAGGCCTACATATCTACCTACCTGAATGCATGCATGCATGCATACATAAATACGTACATACATCCATACATACGGACAGACAGACAGACATGCATACATACACACATTCACATAGATATGTGTGTGCATACATCCGTCAATGCGGACATACATGCATACATACATACATACTTACATGCATACATACCCATACATACATACGTACGTACGTATATACGGTCATACGTGCATACGTGCATACGTACATACGTACATACGTACATACGTGCATGCGCGCATGTGTACGTACGTGCCTACATGCATACATACATACATACATACATACATACACATACACATACATGTACATACATGTACATATACGTACGTACATACATACATACAAACAAACAAACCAACAAACAAACAAACAAACATACATACATACATACATACATACATGCATACATACATACATACACACATACATACATACATGCATACATAGATACATGCATGCATGCATGCATGCATGCATACATACATACATACATACGTACGTGCACACGTACATACATACATACATACATACATACATACATACATACATACATGCCTGCATGCATGCATGCATGCATGCATGCATGCATGCATACATACATGCATGCATACATACATACATACATACATACATACATATAAAATTACATGTATGCATGCATAATGAATACATACAGCTAGAGGTATAGTTAAGGAAAACATGCGCACATCCATACTAGTGTGCATACACATAGAAACATCATCTGTGCCGATCAGGCGGCGCCCCAGGAACGGGTTGTGGACCAGAGGCTTCTTAGAAAGTCTCTCTGAGGTCCGTTTGGGGCCTCTTGGGGCTCTCCTGGGGGCCTCCTTGGGGGCCCCTTGGGGCCTCTTGGAGCCCCTTGGGAGCCTCTTCGGGCCTCCTGGGGGCCTGTGAGGATCAAGGCTCGAAACTTGAACTTGGTTTCCCCCTCTGGGACCACTCCCTGGCCTGTCTGGGGATCTCTCGGGCCATCATGGGGACCTCCTGAGCCGTCTTGGGCCCTTCTTGGGCCGTCCTAATGCTCGCTTGGGGGCCTACTGGGCCGTCTTGGGAGCATCCTGGACAGTCGTGGGCGCTGTGAAAGCCCAAGAGGCGAATGTGGCTTTCCACGAGGAATGGTACAGTTGTTGCTTCTTGAGGCCCTCTTTGGAGGGCCTCTTGGGGGCTTCTTGGGGCATCTGGGGGCGCCTTGGGGCGCCTGGGGGCTGTCGCGAAGTCGTCTGGGGCTGCCCTGGAGCTCTCGTGAAGCTTTTGGGGGGCTTCAGGGCCAGTCGCAAGCTGTCTTGGGTGGTCTTGGAAGATTCTCGGGGGTTTGAGACTTCGGGGGGTCGCCCCGGGAGGTCGCTGGGGAGAAGGGGCACCGAAATACAGGGGGGTCGGCCTGGGGCACCAGACCCAGGATCTCCCTTATGTGTATGTATATGTATATATATACATATATATATATGTGTGTATGCGTGTACCCCTTATTGTGTACGTAACCCTTACATGTACATATGAATATACACGGATGTGTATAGATATACACATATATATAATATGTGGATACATGTATGTATGTATGCATGCATGCATGTAAGTATGTATGTATGCGACCATGCATGTGAGTGTATGAACACATACATGAATGTGTGTGCGTACATGCGTAGGTGCGTGTACGCACATGAAATGTACATCTACCTACATACATCATGATGTGTAGACATATGTGCGTGCGCGTGGTTGGGAGAAATAGAGACAGGAAACGATTAAAACAACACATCACCAGCATCATCAGTATCATCAGCATCATCATCATCATCACCATCATCATCATCAGCATCATCATCATCATCATCAGCATCATCATCATCATCATCATCAGCATCATCATCATCCTCATCATCATCATCAACATCACCTTCATCAGCAGCATCATCATCGTTGTCACCATCACCATTACCATTACCATCACCATCACCATCACCATCAGTATGCCATCATCAGCAGCAGCATAAACATGATGTTCAGCTACCTAATCATCCTCATCACAATCGTCACTCCGCTCCTCGTCACCATCACAATCGCCTAACGTATCACCATCATTAAACAACAACAGCAACAACAACAAAACAACAACCACCGACATCTGCATCCTCATCCTCATCATCCGCTCCATCAAAATCAGCCTCATCCTCATCAGCGTCCTCATCCTCATCCTCTTCATCATCGTCATCAAACTGTTCATCATCATCGTCATCATCAGCATCAGCATCAGCATCATTATCAGCATCATCATCATGATCATCAGCATCAGCATCATCATCAGCATCATCACCAGCATCATCGTCAGCATCATCATGATCATCAGCAGCAGCAGCACAATCAGGATCATCATCATAAGCACCGTCATACTCCTCCTCATCAGCACGATCGTCATCAGCATCTCCATCACCACCACCACCACCACCATCACCACCAGCAGCAGCATCAGCATTAGCCTCATCAACCCAAGCATCCTCATCATGATCGTCCTCCCTTCCTCGCCATCATCACAATTGCTCATTTTACCAATAATCATCATCAACAACATCAACAACAAGGCCACCACAATCATCATCCTCATCATCCTCCCAATAATCATCATCATCATCATCATCATCATCATCATCATCATCATCGTCACCATCATCATCATCATCATCATCATCATCATCATCATCATCAGCATCATCATCATCATCACGATCATCATCATCATCATCATCATCATCATCATCATCATCATCATCATCATCATCATCATCATCATCATTATCGTAGTCATCATCACCATCAACATCTACAACAACATACTCATCATCAGCGTCGTCATCATCATCATCATCATCATCATCATCATTAGAAGCAGCAGCATCAGGATCCTCGTCATACGAGTCGTCACCATCATCATTATCCTCATCCTCCTCCTCATCCTCATCGTCGTCATAGTCATCATCATCAGCATCAGCACTAAAAAAATATTCATCGTCATCATCACTTCAATCATCATCAACAGGACGCTCCTCATTGCCATCACCACCACCACCATCATCATCAAAATCATCATCCTGTTCGGCGTCATCATCATCTTCAGCAGCATTATAATAATCATCATCAGCATTAGAATCATCATCATCATCGTCATCATCAGCATCATCATCATCATAATCCCTCTGTCCCTTCGAGATTCGTATGTCAAGGTACTTTGGGCGTGTCTGTCCCTCCTCGAGATCCTGGAGACATCACGATACCTCTAGAGGCCGCCGAGGCGCCCTAGAACCCCTCGGCACCTCAAGACAGGGAGGAGCAAGGGGGGAGGAGGGAGAAGGGGAAGCGGAAGATCTGGAGGACCTTGGCGCACTGCACGTCGTACATCTCCTTCACGGCCTGCTTGATCTTGCACTTGGTCGCCTGGATGTCCACCAGGAAGACGAGGGTGTTGATCTCCTCGATCTTCTTCATGGCCGATTCGGTCGTCACCGGGCACTGGATGATCCGGTACTTGTCCATCTTGTCCCGCTGGGCCACGGACTTCCTGGCGTACTTGGGGTCCCTCTTCTTGATCAGGGTCTTCGGCCGGAAGAAGTGCACGTTCGTGCGGACCTTCTTCTGCTTCCGCGCCACGGTCTTCTTCACGGCCTTGGCCACCTTGGCCGCCTTCTTGGAGCCCTTGCTGCCGCCCTCGGCGGGAGGAGCCTCGGTGCCCTTCTTGCCCATCGCTGCTGCTGGCCGGGCTGGCGAGGACGCGGACGGCGCGGGAGGTCCTCCAGGACCCAATCCTGAGCCGAGCTGGCTGCGGCAGGCTCCTGTCGGGCGTTGGTAGCACTGGGTTCAGTGGAACCTGGATTAGTGATCTGTACCAGGGGCGCCCCCCCGTCCCATGTCCACTAACCGGAACTGCCGTCACCCTAAAAAAAACACCAGCTATGGCGAACCTGGTTTAAAAAGTATAAAACAAAAAAAGAAAAGAAAAAAAACAAAAATAAAAAAAAAGTAAAAAAAAAAAAAAAAAGGCTTAAGGTGCTTCGGCCAATTCGAAAAAAAAAAAATAAAAAAAAACAAAAAAAGCAAAAAAAAAAAAAAAAAA
>CAUYUJ010019808.1:150068-170380 GCA_963575745.1 Prorocentrum cordatum
CACGGCAGGGAGACTGAAGCTCGGACCAGGGGCCAGAGATCCGGGTTCGAACCACGAAAATGAAGGGTCCGGGGCGAGGAGGGCCGGGGCGAGTGGGGCCAAGGCCAGGGGACAGGCTGAGTTCAGCCAGGGCCAGAGGGCCGGGGCTCGGACCAGGGGCCAGAGGTCTGGGTTGGGGCGAGGGGGCGAGGGGAAGCGGGCCACAGCCAGGGGGACGGGGGCGAGGTGGCGAGGGGAAGCGGGCCACAGCCAGGAGGACGACGACGAAGCACGAACCACGAAAATGAAGGGTTTGGGGCGAGGGAGGCTGGGGCCAGGGCCAGGGGACGCCAGAGCCAAGAGGGAGGCTGGGTTCAGGGCCAGGGCAGGAGGGCTGGGGCTCGGACCAGGAGCCAGAGGTCCGGGTCAGGGCGAGGGGGCCAGGGGATGGGGGGCGAGAGCCAGGGGCTCGCACCAGGAGGCAGAGGTCCGGGGTGGGGCGAGGGGTCCAGGGGATGGGGGTTCGGGGCGAGGGGGGCGGGGATCAGGGCCCGGGGGGGCCAGAGCCAAGAGGAGAGACTGGGTCCAGGGCCACGGCAGGGAGACTGAAGCTCGGACCAGGGGCCAGAGATCCGGGTTCGAACCACGAAAATGAAGGGTCCGGGGCGAGGAGGGCCGGGGCAAAGGCCAGGGTCGGGGCGAGTGGGGCCAAGGCCAGGGGACAGGCTGAGTTCAGCCAGGGCCAGAGGGCCGGGGCTCGGACCAGGGGTTGGGGCGAGGGGGCGAGGGGAAGCGGGCCACCGCCAGGGGAACGGGGGCGAGGTGGCGAGGGGAAGCGGGCCACAGCCAGGAGGACGACGACGAAGCACGAACCACGAAAATGAAGGGTTTGGGGCGAGGGAGGCTGGGGCCAGGGCCAGGGGACGCCAGAGCCAAGAGGGAGGCTGGGTTCAGGGCCAGGGCAGGAGGGCTGGGGCTCGGACCAGGAGCCAGAGGGCCGGGTCAGGGCGAGGGGGCCAGGGGATGGGGGGCGAGAGCCAGGGGCTCGCACCAGGAGGCAGAGGTCCGGGGTGGGGCGAGGGGTCCAGGGGATGGGGGTTCGGGGCGAGGGGGGCGGGGATCAGGGCCCGGGGGGGCCAGAGCCAAGAGGAGAGACTGGGTCCAGGGCCACGGCAGGGAGACTGAAGCTCGGACCAGGGGCCAGAGATCCGGGTTCGAACCACGAAAATGAAGGGTCCGGGGCGAGGAGGGCCGGGGCAAAGGCCAGGGTCGGGGCGAGTGGGGCACAGGCTGAGTTCAGCCAGGGCCAGAGGGCTGGGGCTCGGACCAGGGGCCAGAGGTCTGGGTTGGGGCGAGGGGGCGAGGGGAAGCGGGCCACAGCCAGGGGGACGGGGGCGAGGTGGCGAGGGGGAAGCGGGCCACAGCCAGGAGGACGACGACGAAGCACGAACCACGAAAATGAAGGGTTTGGGGCGAGGGAGGCTGGGGCCAGGGCCAGGGGACGCCAGAGCCAAGAGGGAGGCTGGGTTCAGGGCCAGGGCAGGAGGGCTGGGGCTCGGACCAGGAGCCAGAGGTCCGGGTCAGGGCGAGGGGGCCAGGGGATGGGGGGCGAGAGCCAGGGGCTCGCACCAGGAGGCAGAGGTCCGGGGTGGGGCGAGGGGTCCAGGGGATGGGGGTTCGGGGCGAGGGGGGCGGGGATCAGGGCCCGGGGGGGCCAGAGCCAAGAGGAGAGGCTGGGTCCAGGGCCACGGCAGGGAGACTGAAGCTCGGACCAGGGGCCAGAGATCCGGGTTCGAACCACGAAAATGAAGGGTCCGGGGCGAGGAGGGCCGGGGCAAAGGCCAGGGTCGGGGCGAGTGGGGCCAAGGCCAGGGGACAGGCTGAGTTCAGCCAGGGCCAGAGGGCCGGGGCTCGGACCAGAGGCCAGAGGTCTGGGTTGGGGCGAGGGGGCGAGGGGAAGCGGGCCACAGCCAGGGGGACAGGGGCGAGGGGGCGAGGGGAAGCGGGCCACAGCCAGGGGGACGACGACGAAGCACGAACCACGAAAATAGAAGGGCCAGGGCGAGGGAGGCTGGGGCCAGGGCCAGGGGACGCCAGAGCCAAGGAGGGAGGCTGGATTCAGGGCCAGGGCAGGAGGACGGGGGCGAGGGGGCCAGGGGAAGCGGGCCAGAGCCAAGGGGACGACGACGAACCACGAACCACGAAAATAAACGGTTTGGGGCGAGGGGGCGGGGGCCAGGGCCAGGGGACGCCAGAGCCAAGCAGGGAGGCTGGTTCAGGGCCAGGGCAGGAGGACTGGGGCTCGGACCAGGAACCAGAGGTCCGGGTTGGGGCGAGGAGGCCAGGGGAATGGGGGGCAGGGGGACGACGACGAGGATGGGGGACCAGAGCCAGGGGGACGACGACGAACCACGAACCACGAAATAAGAAGTTCCGAGCTCTAGAACACAACTGTGCAAGAGAATGTGAGGGGTTCTCTGGCGGAAGCGGGGGTCTTAATGAAATTGCGAGGAAGTCTTGACTCAATGGCGAGGAAGTCTCAGGCTGGAGCGCCGTTCCTGAGTATATTGTGAGGAAGTCTCAGATGGGAACGGGGGTCACGACTAAATTGCGAGGAAGTCACAAGCGGGAGCACCGATAATGAGTAAATTGTGAGGAAGTCTCAGGAGCGGGTGTCCTGAACAAATTTGGAGTAAGTCTCAGGCGGGAGCCGTTCTTTTTGCAATCCGGGGGGCCAGGGGCCCAGTTTGAGCAGGAAGACTTCCCCTGCAAAAAAACACGGTGCGAGCGTCGAGGGGCACATTTTGATTTAGAAAAAACAGTATGCACCGATGAGGGGGGATCAGCAATAATTATTCTTCAGAAATGACAATTCAACACCATCAACGACGACGACGACGACGACGCCAACAACCACAACCACAACTACACCCACAAGCACAACCACAACCACAGCAACAGCAACAGCAGCAGCAACAACAACAACAATCAAAGTAAGACTGCTATCTCATGCATATCTGGTACCCACCCTCTTGGTCTTCGATCGTACCCCCTTCGGGGTAGACCTTCCTTACCTGCCACGTGCATGTAGCGCAGCCCACTCAGCAGGGGAAGAGAGGACAGATGGAAGGGGGGAGCGAGGAGGATGGAGCGCGAAAGAAATTAGCATGACGGGGGCTGGGAACAGAAAACACGTGGCAGAACCAAACTGGCAGATCGGGAGGGCAGACCCTAGCGGGCGGGTCGGGAGGCGGGCCCGGGCGACCAGGTCGAGAACGCGGGTTACTGAAGCGTGAGTCCTGCATGAGGGCGAGGAAGCCTCGGGCGATAGTGCGATTCCCATGTAAATCATGAGAAACGCCAAAGCGAGAGCGTGGCTCCTGAGTGTCGAGAGCGCGACAGCGCGTTTCGTGCATACATTGTGAGGAAATCCCGCGCGAGAACGCGATGTCGGAATCATTTGTGGACAAGTATCAGGCGGAAGCCATTTCAGTTGAAAAAATCCGCCGACCCTGTCGGCGTGTGGAATGGGTTGTTCTTCTCGTCCGTGCCTCCTTCCCTTTCCCACCTTCTCCGTCTCCTTCATCTCGTTCGTCTCCCCCTCCCTCCTCCTCCTCTTCCTCCTCCTCCTCCTCCTTCTCCTCCTCCTCCTCCTTCATCCCTTCCTCCTGCGTAAAGCCAATTGAATCGAAGGGTTCCCCCTTCCCTTTGTTCCCTTCCCCGGCCGGGGTGGGGTGGGGGGGGTCCCTGGGGGGTCCTGGGGGAGGTCCCGGGGGGGGTCCGGGGGGGGGTCCCTGGTCAGAATACCACCTCCTCCTCCTCCTCATCCTCCTGACGTCTTTTTGCCACCTTCCTCCATCTCTTTTCGTTCGTCTCCCCCTCCTCCGCCACCTCCTCCTCCTCCTACTCCTCCTCCTCCTCCTCCTCCTCCTCCTCCTCCTCCTCCTCCTCACACACACACACACTTCCTCCGCCTACCCTGTCACGTTGTCCTTTAGCTCCTTCCTGTGATCACACATCCTGTCGCCATCGACAGCCAAAACCTTCAGGGTCGGCGGCACCGGCCGTAAGGCCTTCACAATACAATGTGCCCTGGAGGGGGTATCAACAATTCTTCCATAGTGAAAGCTCAACAACAGCAACAACAATAACAAGGATAACAACAACAACAACAACAACAACAACAACAACAACCACAACAACAACAACAACAACAACAACAACAACCACAACAACAACAACAACAACAACAACAACAACAACAACAACAACAACAACAGCAGCAGCAGTTACAACAACAATCAGTTTACCCTCATGCGCAATGTTTCCACACGAAGCATGCGACCATCATGATAACCATCCCCACCATGTCGGGTTATTGTTCTATAGCGGGGTCCGTTATTCCCATTCCCAAATCTCCCGCCCAATGAGGTCTTGCAAACACCTCCTCCGAGGAATTTCAACATATCCCGCCTCGAAAACGCATGCCCACGCCTTGCTGCGCCGATGCGAGACCGCCAGTGGAACCCCAGCCAAGTGTAAAGCACAAGAAAGTATCGAGCGGCAGGATTGTCTTGGTGGGGATGGGGGCTGTCGGCGGCGAGGCAAGGACCTGGCCCTGAATAGAAAGGGAGGAAGTCTCGAGCAGGACCGCTGTTATTGCTGGGAGCGGCGCCAATGCTGAAGAGAGTAGGGCGCTAGTCCACCGTAAAACATAACGAAGTCTCGAGCGGGAACGCTGGTTTTGTTGGGACGGCGGTTGTCGGCGGCGAGGAGAAACACCGCCTTGAGTAAGAAGGGAGGAATATCGAGCGGAAGCCGTGGTTTTGTCTGGACCGGGGCTGTCGGCGGCGAGGAACAGCACCGTCCTGAGGAAAATGTGAGAAAGTCTCGAGCGGGAGCGTTGTTCTTGCTGGGAGCGGCGTCAATTCAAAAAAGAATAGGGCGCCAGTCCAGCGTAAAACAGGAGGAAGTCTCGAGCGCGAGCGTTGTTTTCGCTGGGGGCGGCGCCGATCAGAGACAGAGTAGCGCGCCAGTCCAAGGTAAAACGGGCCGAAGTCTCGAGCGGTAGCGCTGGTTTTGTTGGGACGGCGGCTTTCAACGGCGAGCAGGAGCACCGGCCCTGAGTCAAAAAAGGGGGAAGTCCCGAGCGGGAGCGTTGTCGTTGTTGCGGGCCGGTTTGGGCGCCCCCCCGAACCGCTCGAGCGTGAGTCTCGTTTTCAATGAAAATGTAGCCGGCGAGAGCGCCAAAGCGCCTGGGGGGGGTCCGACAATACTAATTGCTTAGTAATGAACACTCAACAATAGCAGCATCAGCAGCAACAACAAGAAAAACAAAAACAGCAGCAGCAGCAGCAACAACAACAACCACAACAACAGCATTGACAACAACACCAGCAGCAACAGCAGCAGCAACCACGAAAACACTAACAACAGCAGCAGCAACAACAACAACAGCAGCAGCCACAACAACAGCAACGACAACGACAACGACAACAGCAGCAACAACAACAATCATGTTAGGACGGTTCGCTTCATACGCTCGCGTGCCAGTCATCACGTACATCCCAAACCCACGGCACCCGCCCTCTTCGTCTTGAATCGTACCCCGTTGGGGGTATCGCCAAGTGCATGTAGCGCAGCCCGTCAAACAGGGGAAGATAGAACGGATGGAAGGGGGAGGGAGAAGGATGGAGCACGCGAGAAATTAGCAGGAGGGGGGCTAGGAGCAGAAAACATGTGGCACAACCACACGGGCAGATCTGGCGGGCAGACTCTAGTAGGCCGGTCGGAAAGGCGGGCCCAGGCGGCCAGGTCGAGCAGGCGGGTTGCTGAAGCGTGCGCTCTGCACGAATCGCGAAGGAGTCTTGGGCTATAGCGCGATTCCCCAGTGAATCGAGAGAAAGGCCAAAGCGAGAACGTGGTTCCTTAGTATCGAGAGCGCGGCGTCATAATCATCTGCGAGGAGGCTCCACGCGAGAGCGGGATTCCTGCATACATTATGAACAAGTCCCGCGCGAGAACGCGATGTTGAAATCATTTGTGAAGAACAATCAGGCGGAAGCCGTTGCCGTTGTAGCCGCAAGCGCAGCGTTTGAATAAATTGCGAGGACGTCCCAGGCGAGAGCGCGATTCCTTTCTAAATTGTAAGAAAATCCCGCGCGAGAGCGCGGTGTCCCCCTAAGCACAGAGGGAACCGTCGTTGTTGTTCCCAACCATCCTGTGGTGTTGGGTCCTCCGTTTTGAAGAGACGGTGGCCCGCGTCTCCTCTCCTCCTCTCCTCCTCCTCCTCTCCTCCTCCCTCCTCCTCCCCCTCTTCCCTGCGTTTCACCCACCCAGTACAGCGCTTCGTAGCTCCATAGGGAGCTCCGCCGAAGGCCCCAGTGCTGCCGCCCGCATGCGTCACGCACACCCAATTCGGCACACCCCTCACACGTTTCGTGGCCCCATAGGGAGCTCCGCCGAAGGCCCCAGTGCTGCCGCCCGCATGCCTCACGCACGCCCAATTCGGCACACCCCTCACACGTTTCGTGGCCCCATAGCGAGCTCCGCCGAAGGCCCCAGTTCTGCCGCCCGCATGCGTCACGCACACCCAATTCGGCACACCCCTCACACGCGTCGTGGCCCCATAGGGAGCTCCGCCGAAGGCCTCAGTGCTGCCGCCCGCATGCGTCACGCACGCCCAATTCGGCACACCCCTCACACGTTTCGTGGTCCCATAGGGAGCTCCGCCGAAGGCCCCAGTGCTGCCGCCCGCATGCGTCACGCACACCCAATTCGGCACACCCTCACACGTTTCGTGGCCCCAAAGGGAGCTCCGCCGAAGGCCCCAGTGCTGCCGCCCGCATGCGTCCCGCACATTCATTTCGGCACACCCCTCACACGTTTCGGTGGCCCCCATAGGGACCTCCGCCGAAGGCCCCAGTGCTGCCGCCCCGCTGCCCCCTCCCTCCTGCCATTCGGCACACCCCTCACACGTTTCGTGGCCCCATAGGGAGCTCCGCCGAAGGCCCCAGTGCTGCCGCCCGCATGCGTCACGCACACCCAATTCGGCACACCCCTCACACGCTTCGTGGCCCCATAGGGAGCTCCGCCGAAGGCCCCAGTGCTGCCGCCCGCATGCGTCACGCACACCCAGTTCGGCACACCCCTCACACGTTTCGTGGCCCCATAGGGAGCTCCACCGAAGGCCCCAGTGCTGCCGCCCGCATGCGTCACGCACACCCAATTCGGCACACCCCTCACACGTTTCGTGGCCTCAAAGGGAGCTCCACCGAAGGTCCCGGTGGGTGTGCCCGCATGCGTCCCGCACATTCATTTCGGCACACCCCTCACACGTTTCGTGGCCCCATAGGGAGCTCCGCCGAAGGCCCCAGTGCTGCCGCCCGCATGCGTCACGCACACCCAATTCGGCACACCCCTCACGCTTTTCGTGGCCCCATAGGGAGCTCCGCCGAAGGACCGAGTGGGTGTGCCCGCATGCGTCCCGCACTCCCATGTCGGCATACTCTTCACACGCTTCGTGGCTCCATAGGGAGCTCCACCGAAGGCCCCACTGGGTGTGCCCGCATGCGTCCCGCACACCCATTTCGGCACACCCCTCACGCGTTTCGTGACCCCTCACACGTTTCGTGGTCCCATAGGGAGCTCCACCGAAGGCCTCAGTGGGTGTGCCCGCATGCGTCCCGCACACCCAATTCGGCACACCCCTCGCACGCTTCGTGGCCCCATAGGGAGCTCCACCGCGTCCCGCACACCCATTTCGGCACACCCCTCACACGTTTCGTGGCCCCATGGGGAGCTCCACCGAAAGGTCCCAGTGGGTGTGCCCGCATGCGTCCCGCACACCCATTTCGGCACACCCCTCACACGTTTCGTGGCCCCATAGGGAGCGCCACCAAAGAAGATATTCACAATTGCGGTACTCACAATTGCATATGGTTGGGTCCTTCGCCAGGATAATTTTTGTAGTTCGGGGCCCAACAACCCAATTTGGTGATACCCAGCTTTCCATTGTAACAAACCGGGTGCGCGCCCCAGAAGGAGCACTTCAACTAAAAAATGCAATGGTCGCCAGGGGGATCAAAAACAAATATTCTTTAGAAATGAAATTCAACAACAACAACAACAACAACAACAACAACAACAACAACACAACACAACAACTACAACAACAACAACAACAACAACAACAACAACAACAACAACAACAACAACAACAACAACAACATCAAAAACAACAACAACAACAACAACAACAACAACAACAACAACAACGACAAAAGCACCAACAAGATGCACTTTAAGACTGTTCGTCCTTATTAACTCGCGTGTCCCTCAGCATGTGTATCCCAGGACCTCGATACCCGCCCTCTTCGTCTTCAATCGTACCCCCCTTGGGGGCATAGATGGTCCCGGGCTCTGGGCCCACGGGCCCCCCCCCCAGATGGTATGGTCCCAGGATTCCTCGGGCCCCCCCCCCCGATGGTATGGTCCCAGGGATGACGACGACGACGACGACGACGACGACGACGACGACGACGACGGCGACGACTACGACGATGGAGACGACGACGACGACCACGACGACGACGACGACGGCTGCGGCGGCGGCGGCGACGACGCCGGCGGCGGGGGCGGCGACGACGACGATGACGACGGTGACGACGGCGACGACGACGATGACGACGACGACGACGACGATGACGACGACGAGGACGACGAGGACGACGAGGACGACGACGACGACGACGACGACGACGACGACCTCTGAACCACCACAGCACCACACCACATCCACAGGGGGGGGAGGGGGGCACCGCAGCGCAGCACCACGCCACGCCCACCTCTGAACCACCACAGCACCACACCACATCCACAGGGGGGGGGGGAGGGGGGAACCGCAGCGCAGCACCACGCCACCCCCACAGGGGGGGGCGGGGGGGACCATCGCGCGGGGGGGGCCAATGCATCAGCGATTGGGGAGGTGGGGGGGGGCAAGCCCTGGACCATATATTCCTTACCTCTTACCTGCCACGCGTGGTTGGCACAATCCCTAAGACAGGGAAGGAAGGGAGGAGGGAAGAGACAAGAGGGAGAAACAAAGATGTAACACGAGAGAGAGAGATTTGCAGGAGGGGGTTAGGAGCAGTAATACGCGCGGCAAAACAATACGGGCGGGTCGGGCGGGCGGACCCTGTCGGGCAGGTCGGACGGGCGGGGCCCAGACGGCCGGGTCGTGCTGGCGGGTCGCTGAAGCGTCAATCCAACATGGATCGCAAGGAAGTTTCGAGCGATAGCGCGATTCCCAAGTAAGTCAGGAAATCCAGAGCGAGAGCGTGATTCCTGAGTGTTGGGGGCACGGCGCCGCAATAAACGATGAGGAAGTACCACGCGAGAGCGCAACTCCTGGATACATCATGAAGAAGTCCCGCGCGAGAGCACCAGGCGGGAGCCCTGTTCGCTGCAGTTCGGAATCCAACAACCCAATCTGAGGCGCAAGACTGCCCGTGTCAAAAAAAGGTGCGAGCTCCAGTAAGAGCACTTCAATTAAAAAACACAATGGGCATCGAAGGGGGGATCAACAATATGTATTACTTAGACATGGAAATTCGAAAACAAAACCTACTCCACCCCAGAACCTCGAACCGCCTCCGGCTGTCCCGAACCAGCGCTGGGCCACCTCAGACCCCCAGCCGGCCCCAACTGATGTTGGTATTCGTCTCCATTTTCTCCGTACCCCGACATCTGGCGTCTCGAGACACGGGCCCCCGACCTCTAGACCACTTCCTCAGGACCAGTGTGTCATCCCGAGTCATTTTTTGAGGCCCCGAGGCCGGGTAAGGGCCCCCAGAGGCCGAGAACGAGGAAAGAGCTCCACCCCGATTCAGTCGAGACGCCCGACGTCTCCATAGACACTTCGGTCGCACCGAGCCGACGAGCATCGCAACGGGGGATATAGCGGCCCAAATCCCCGATGTTGGAGGGTTCTCGCCTGCAACAAAAACTTGGGGCCCCACCCTGGGATATTCGATGAGTGTGGGGCGTCTATGATCGACAGGGGTGCGCCCGAATGGCCCCTGAAATTGCATCTCCGACTAGAGGCCTCCTAGATGGGGTTGAAGTAGATGGGGTCGGAGGATCGCGCCGCGCCGCATCGCCAATGCATCGGGGATGCAACGGCGATGCAACGGCGTGGAGAAACTCGGGCTGCACATCGAGCCGCATGGCCGATGCATCGGCGATGACGCGCGATCCTCCGACCCCATCTAATCGAACCCCATCTAGGAGGCCTGGCTAAATAGCCCCCTGAAGGTGTATCCCCGACTCTCCCTTCTTTTATCAGCGGCCTGATTCGTCGGGGGCAACCTGGGGGATCGGCACCTGATGATGGGGAGGAGGAGGAGGAGGAGGAGGAGGAGGAGGAGGAGGAGGAAAAGCGGGAGGAGGAGGAGGAGGAGAAGGAGGGGGAGGAGGGAGAGGAGGAGGAGGAGTAGGAGGAGGAGGAGAAGGAGGAGGAGCATGAGGAGGAGGAGGAGGAGGAGGAAAAGGAGGAGAAGGAGGAGGAAGGGTAGGAGGGGGGCGAACAACCGCCTGTGACATCGGGCGGCCCCCGCGGCGGCGGCGGCGCCCCTTTTGCGGTGCGCGGGGCAGCGGTCCTCGTCGCCCTCGGGCGCCTCGTCGCCCTCCAGGTCCTCGAAAGATACAGTCAACCCATACTTTTCTTGTCTACCGACACACCACACAGAGACAGTGCCCAGAGAGAAAGCCGGTCTTGAGTAACAATTCCGCGGCGCGGCGAGCTCAGGGGAGCCCGCGGACCGACAAGATGGGCTGACCAACTTCCGCCGAGGAGGGGGGGGGCGGAGGGGGGCATAACGTTAGGTCGGGCATGTCCCCCTACAGGCGTAAAAATAATCAAGAAATGCTCAATTGTCCAAAATAGTCAAAAATCGTCCCCATCCTATTGTTTGACTATTTTTGTATATTCCCCCTGTAGAGGGACATGCCCGATTGAAGCATAACGCGACGCCCTAGCAACGCCGCCCGGCAACGCCAGAGCGCTCGCACGCACCACGACCTCGTGGCTGGGCTCGGCAGCAGCGCCTGTGCGCACCTCGACGTGCCCACGCAGCACGCGGGTCCCACGCGCGATGGCAGGGCTGCCAGCGGCGAGGAGGGGGAGGCAGGCCATGCCAGAATGAGGGGCAGCGTTGTGGGGGGACGGGCTCGGGGGGGGAAACATCAAGCTGGAAGCGGCGATGCAGCGTCGCCGCTACACCGCCGATGGGCCGCCGAGAGGCGAACCCGCACGCTCCTTGGCGGGGTGGGCCAGCAGGCCCCTGTTGGCGATGAATGGGCGATTCGCTAGGGGTCGGGGCATCCCCCCCCTGAGCCCGACCTCCTCGAGCGTGGCCCCTGGAAGCCCTTCCAAAGCGCCGCAGTCTGGTACCGGTGGGCCCTTTTGCCCTGAGCCGGTCCTCGTCTTCCGCCTCGCTGCCATCGCCCTCGTCCTCCTGGGGGCGTGTGCCTGCCACGGCGCAGGCCCTCAACCAGGGCTCGTAGGACTCCTCGACCGCCCTCATCAGCTGGCCCATGAACCTCGCCGCCAGAGGAGGGGGGAAAGACGAGAAAAGACGAAGGGGGAGTGGGGAATAATACATACACACACACTCATTCACAGGAGAACACACAAACCCACACACACACACAGACACAGTCTCTACACATACAAACACACACACACACACACACACGCGCGCGCCCGCCCGCCACAGACAGGAGACCACACACACACACACACGCGCACACACACACACACACACACACACACTCTCTCTCCATACACACAGACACACACACACACATGCACACACATGCACACACACATGCACACACGCGCACACACTCTCCACACACCCACACACACATGCACACACATGCGCACACACACACACACACAAACACGAACACGAACACAAACACAAACACAAACACATGCACAAACACACACACACACACACACACGTACATACACACACAGCACGCACGCACGCACGCACGCCGCACGCACGCCACGCACGCACGCACGCAAAGCAACAAACACACACACCACACACACACACACACACCACACACCACACACACACACACACGCACACGCACCCGCACACAACACACCACACACACACACACACACGACAACACACAACACACACACCAAACACACACACACACAACACACGCACACACACACACACACCCACACGCAACGCACAATACACAACCACACCACACACACACACAACACACACACACGCACCACACGCACACACGCACACACACACACACACGCGCACACACACAACAACACGCAACACACACACACACACGCACACACACACACACACACACACACGCAAACACACAACAAAACACACACACCCAAAGACCACCGCACACACGCACTACACGCAAACCGCACAGACGCACACCACACACACACGCACCCACGCTTCACACGCACACCACACACACACACCACACAAACGCACACACACGCCACACGCACCGAGCAGCACACGCACACACGCACACACGCGAACGCCACACACGCACACACGACACTACACCACACACACACAACGCACGCAGACAACACAACACACAAACAACAAACAACAAAACACAACCCACACACAGACACAGACACAAAACAAAAAAAAAACCACACACACACACACACACACACACGCACACACGCGCAGCGCGAGCTTCAACACACCACACACACCGCGAGCATCCGCCCCCGCCTACGCCCACGCCCACGCCCACGCCCACGCCCACGCCCACCCGCGCGCGCCCGCCCATGCGCCTCTGAAGGGAAGAACGGCACTGCTCCCCGTGCGCGAGGATTTCCTCGACCTCCGCCGTGATCGTGACCTCCACCGCCGCGCGCCGCACCTGGAGGGGCGCGCTCTCCTGGAAGAGCCTGGGGGGACAAAAAGGTACCGATAATTACCGCTACTCCCGGGACCCTTCCTGAGTTCCGTTCTGACCAACATCCCACCAGTCCTCTGGGCTGAGGTTGTTTCGAGCGATTCCTCTTCCGTCCTACCCCCTTCTCCCACTCCCCCTACCTCCCCCTGGGTCTGGATGGGGGCGTTCGCAGGTAGTCAGAGCGTCCAGGACGGCCTCAGCCAGAAGGCTAAAAACGTCGATTTGTCTGAGTTGACCTCCTGGTGAGGCAGTGCTCACTGAGAGCCCCCCCTCTTGGATCGATTGCCTACAAGACGGCCCCAAGACGGCCCGAAACGCTACCAAGGGAGCCCGCAGAGGCGCCCAAGAGGCCCACGAGAGGCCCACAAGAGGCCTCGAGAGACCCCTCAGAGGCCCCCGAGACGCTGCAAGAGGCCTCCCAAGAGGCCCCAGGACGCCCCAAGAGACCTTTCAGAGTTCAGCGCAGCTTCGCTGGGCATCGTGTCTAGAATGGGCTGGCGGGGACTCTTTTTTGATCGCGACCGCGGCGAGAAGATCGGGCGGCGTCAAGGGGCGAAGCACAGAGGCGACGGCCTAAATTAGCGCCGGCTGGCGGGGATACGCGGAGCAGCAAGAATCTCAAGGAGAACCCAGCCGTGGCGATGAGGGCCTCCCAGGAGGCCACAAAAAGCAAAAACGAGGGACGGGCAGCGGTATCGGTACCGCTTCTGCGAGGCAGGGATATATCCATATCCACCGTCTGTGGAACCGGCGTGCTGCAACCCAAGCAGGCTGTTGATGTGGATAGATTGAGCCCCAGGGAGCCCGATTCTATATATATATATATATATATATATATATATACATACATACATACATACATACATGCATGCATGCATACATAAATGCATGCAGACATACATACATACATACATACAGTCATACGTACAGGCGTATACACATGCATGCATATACATTTTTATATATATATGTACTATATGCATACATACATACATACATACATACATGCATACATACATACATACATGCATGCATGCATGCATGCATGCATGCATATATACATACATACATACATACATACATACATACATACATACATACATACATACATACATACATACATACATACATACACACACACACATGCATGCATGCATACATACATACCTACATGCATGCACGCATACATACATACATGCATGCATAGATACATACAGTCATTACATAAATTACCGTGCAATACATTTCATTACATTACATTGCACTACATTGCAATACATTACATTTCATACATACATACACACATACATACATGTATGCATACATACATAGATACACGCATACACACATACATACATACAGACAGACCTACATACATACATACACACACATACATACATGCATACACACCCATACATACATACATACATACATACATACATACATACATACATATATATGTATATATCTATATATACATGCATGCATGCATGCATACATACATACATGCATGCATGCATACATACATACATACATGCATGCATATATACCTACAAACATGCATACATGCATGCATGCATACATACATACGTACCTACCTACCTACCTACATACATCCATCCATCCATCCATCCATCCATGCATGCATGCATACATACATACACCCACACCTAAACCTACACATACACCTACACATACACATACGCATACACATACATGTACACGCTACATTATACATACTGCATACTACATCATACATCTACATCTACATATACATGTAAGTATACATCTACATCGACATGTACATATACATATACATATATAAATTATATGTGTCACATCTACATATACACACATGCGTACGTACGTACGTACGTACGTACGTACGTACATACATACATACATACATACATACATACGAACGTACCTACATCCATACATACATAGACATATACATACATACATATAGACATACATACATACACACGCATACATACATACATACATACATACATACATACATGCATGCATGCATGCATGCATACATACATACATACATCCATACATACATACATACGTGCATGCATGCATGCATGCATACATACATACATACATACGTACACATATACATATGTACATCCATATCCACCGCCTGTCGAGGTATCCGACCATCGATCATCCAAGCAGTGGATGTGGCGGGCTCTGGAAGCCCTGAACCGCCGCCTGCCGCTGGCCTTCCGCCGCCGGCCGCTGGCCCTCCCGCCGAAGAAGAGCAGACGGCCCCTTCGACCCTCGAAGGCGAGGCCCCCCCTGGAACGCCTCGTGCGCACGCATCCCCGCCTCGACCATATACATCTACATACACATCTACATCCTACATCTACATATACATACACATCTACATCTACATCTACATATACATCTACATCTACATCTACATCTACATCTACATCTACATCTACATCTACATCTACATACGTACGTACGTACATACATACAGACAGACATACGTACACACATACACATGTACATCCCCGCCTCGACCCTTCCCCCCCCGAGAGCCCGTCGTCCCGCAGGCCCAGCCCGCCGGCCAGCAGCTCGGCGAGCGGCCGCTGCAGGCTGCAGCGCACCGCCGGCTGCAGCTGCTCCAGCCACGCCTCTTCGGGGGCCCCGGGGCGGCGTGGCGACGGACCGCGTGGTTGCAGGGGCCCTGGGACACACAAATAAATAGACACAAATAACAGGATTCCCCATATTTTCCTATATTTTCTCTGTTTTTGTCTTCCCCCCCACTTCCCATACTTTCCTATATTTTCTGGGGAATGGAGGATTCATTGTGTCTGTGTGCTTTTTTCCCTCCTGAGTGGTGGCCTCGGAATCCCCAGAAGACCGCACCGCGCGGCCCATCACCACACGGCCCTGGAGGCCCTGGAGGCCCTGGAGGGCCGAGGCACACTCGGAGCACGCCCCGACTGTCAAAAGCGCGCGGTGGGGCCCACACGGACTCGCCACGCTGGCCATCCTCCCAACGTTTGGCTTCCTGGCCCGAACTCGGCACCCCGGCGGCCGTTGGGGACGCTCTGGGCAGGCCCCCGGGACGCCCGGAAGGCGAGGCGCAGGGGCCGGAGCGCAGCCCGAGGCAGGAGAAAAAAAACAGACATCAGCGAGAGCGTCCGAAAAAATCCGGATCCGCACGGACCCATACGTCAGGCTCGTGTCGTGCCGACTTCGGCGCTGGTTTCTGACGCCGCGGGGATCGCTCAACCTAGAACGATCGGCCGTTTCCGAGACATCCAGATCGTTCCACACCGAACGATTCTGGGTCGCCCGCGGCGTTCCACGTGGGACGCCGCTGGCGGGGTCGCCGCCGGTCGACACGGCACGAACCTACCGCACCACAGCGAGCTCGCCACGCGGTGTGGCGCGTGGCCACCACACCGTTGACGGTTCGGGCCGGGCGAAAGGGGGGGATAGCAAAGGGGGGGTGAGAATCAGCTCACGCAGCTGATTTTCCCGGCGCCTCCTGGCGCCGGAGGCCGCCATGTATCGAGGAATGGGCCCCTCGGTGGGGCCGAAACCGGCTGCATGCAGCAGATTTCGTGACCACCCCTTTCCCAATCCCCCCCTTTCGTCCGGCCCGAGAGTCGGCCCCTGGAGGGAGGGGATCGGGGAGGGTTGCACAACGAAGGCAGCATGGAGAGACCATCGGGCAAGGATGCAGGCGGACAACTGCAGTGGAGGCCAGCCCACAAGAAGCCGTCGACAAGAAGCCTGCGACAAGAAGCCCAACCCTTTCCCAGTCCCCCCCTCTCGTTCGGCCCGAACGGACGAGGAGGAGGAGCAGGAGGAGGAGGAGGACGAGGAGGAGGAGGGACGAGGAGGAGGAGGAGAAGGGACGAGGAGGAGGAGGAAGAGGAGGAGGATTGCACGCCACTGAGGGGGGAAGGAGAGAGAGAGAGAGAGAGAATCCGACGGGTCCAAAAACCCTAAGGGGGCCCATCGGAGAGGACCTTTTTGTCACCACGGTGCGGCTCGGCATAGGCTGCGCACCGTGGCCCAGCGACAGGGCCCCCTTAGGAAAACTCTTCGTCGAGTTCGACAGCAGCAGCCTGTCGGACACGGAACTCTCGTCCGAGCTCACGGGCCACCACCACATTCAGCCCGAAAGCCTGGAGACAGTCCGCCATGCAGAGAGTGGCGGTTCCCGAAGACTGCTGGGCTCTCGAAGTCCAAATCGTCGGCTGGGACCCCAAACCTCCGACCTGGAACCGAGGACCGAAAAGCTCGCGAGCCAGAGCCCCAGGAGATCTCGGGGGCCCCAGCCGTCGCGCCCGATTCGGGTGCTTGCGCTTTAAAAAACTCGACGTGTTCTTCTTACCAGGGCCGACCAAAGAGTGAGCCGAGCCCTGGCATCCAGAATGCAAGCCCCTGGAACCTGTGACTGTCGTTGCGTAGCTGCCACAGGTGGAGCAAAAGAGGAGGGGTGGGTGATCCTCTCCCTCCTCCGAAGACTCCACAGGAAACTCCAACAGGCAGTGGCCCCCCGCCTTCCACGGCTGCGTGCCTTCGGACGCCCTATCCAGGAATCTCCCCAGCGAGGCGGCAGCCGCAGGGTCAGGGACCGCCGGGGCCTCCACACGAGGGGGAGGCGCAGCTGCCTCATCCTCGACCCGAGCCCACTCGAGCCGAGCGTCGTGGTCCGAGGGGGGATCCAGGGAAACCAAAGACAGGCCCTGGGCACCTACATTGTCGTGGACCCCCAGCTCACTGCAGTAGACTTCCGCACGCGTTATAAACTGCAACACCTCACGGGCCAGGAACAGGCAGCCCTTGGCCAGGAGGGTGTCACATTCATCATGCTGGACAAGCGAGGCCCCCAGCTTGGCCAGCCTATCAGCACCATGGTTACCAGTGCGCTCGAAATCTGACAAGAGGCCGTCTCTGACATCCATGGCCGAGGCGCGAGCGGGAACCTTCTTAAACCTGGCCCCCTCAAGGCCTCCCGACGCCCAAGACTGAATCCAGAGGTGGGCCATGGGGTTGGCCGAGGAGACCGAGCGCGCTCTATTTTTACAACAGTCTAGCGTTCCCTTGCAGCAGAGTGAAATCGCCAGCGCACAGCTTCGAGACGATAAAAACACTATAGTCCTCGCCGTCACGCGCCACCTGATCAGGCAAGGTGGCTGGGGGCACAGAACCATACCACTCCGCTATACACCTGCGTCACTCATCGAAGACGGTGACTCCCCATCCAGCAACACGGATGGACGGGAACAGTCCATCTAGGCCTGAACCATCACAGAAAACATGCCCCTCGGAAAGCACAAGCGGCCCAGCAAGGCCTCCGTCAACGCGAAACTCCGTGGAAGGATCCCAGGGTTTCCTGGCCAAAAGCTGGCACGGGTCTGGAAGGATTCCTCTGGAAAAACGCTCTTGCAGCTCGATACTGCAAGTCGAAACTCTGATGGCTGCGCGCTGCACACACACGGGAAGATTGCCACGGCGCCGGGCCGACCTAGCCTGGCACTGAAAGTGGCGATGGAACAAAGTGCCTCGATCACCACACACCAGGCATTCTGACGCCAGCTCAGGATCATGCTCGCTGAGCCTGTGCTGGCACCAATGGGAACCCATGAGGAGTCCTCGGAGCGCACGCTGCTCTCTGACCCCCCAACGGACCACCCGTCCCGACAGCCTCGCCCTCCCCGTCGATCCTTCTATGCAGCAGCTCGTTCAGCGGTCGCCAAAAAAGTTCTGCGCGCCAGGCCTTGCCTGGTCCGATTTTGCCCAAGGCCGCTAGGTCCGAAAACCTCCGCGCCGAAAAACGCGCACGCCTGGCCATGAAAGCGGCCGAGACATGGGTCAGGTCCCAAACCTGCCCCTGGGCCTCCTGCACCGAGAAAGGTCCCTGGAAGACAAACCCGATCCTCAGGCAGGTTAAGACCAGGGCGGACACAGGGTCCTTGACCAGTCTCCAGGGTTTCGGCCTCTGGGCGACCTCCTGGGCCTTCGCAAACAAAACTGAAAGCACGTGCTCTGACAGCCTGCCATCCTTTAGAATCTGAACATACGTCTTGATCGCGCCAGCTGGGACCTGCACCAAGGGATCTCGCGGCCAACCCCCACGCGTGCACATCGAAGCCAATCCGAGCGAGGATCCCTTGGGCAGCCTCCCCTCGGCTTTGACAGCCGCAACTCTTAAACTCTTCAGCTTTCCATCAGGCAGCCCCTGGATGTTGGCCCCCCAGAGAGCCTTGGCGGTGACCCCCGCCCGAAAGATTCCACCCGTCGGGGCTCCAGCCTCGCGGAGGCTGAGGACCTTGGCCACCTTGGCCTGGGCCTCCAGGAAACGGGCCTGGTGGGTCGACACCCGCCGCCTTGCACCATCCGTCGCGCCCCCATCCAAGGTCGCGGTGGACAGACGACCTGGCCTCTTCAGGGAGCTGGCAGCTCGAGGCCAGCTGGTTGGCCAGGGAGGCTGACGACGCCAAGAGCCCAAGCTTGTTCCAGGCATTTGGGAGGCCCCTAGCCTGGAGGTCCTGGGTGACAAGATTGAACGCCGACGAAAGCTCAGTGCACACCGTGGCCTGGCCTCCGATGGACTGAAAAGAAATATCATCAATGACACTGTTCAGGATAACAGTTGGGCACGACGGTACCACTCTGCGCAGCACCGACGCGAGCAACAGGCGAGCGAGCGAGGTGGCCCCCGAACAGCCAGCAATCACGGTGCCGTTCGGCGAGACGATTCTGGAAATCGCACATTGCCAAGACACCCGCCTCGGGGAACGGTAAACCGTGCAATAGGCCCTCAAGAGGGCCTTCGGAAAGGCCACCTGCTCAGCTGCCGCAAGTAATTCAGCATGGCTGATACGCGCGTAGAATTTGCGAAGGTCCAGGAACAAAGTACCCGAAACTAAACCCCGAGCTTCCCGAGCAAATGCAGCCATAGCATTGTGAACCCATGCGCTCTTGTCGCATGCAGTGGACGTGCTCAAACCCCAGAAAAAGGGCGCGTCCTGCTCCCGTTCCCACGCCGCGCATCTGGCATGCCGAATCCTGCTCCACACTCGGGCCCAGAGGGGAAGGAGGCCGATAGGCCTGACCCCCCCTGACGGCTTCGCAAGAAACACAACCACGACGAGCCACAACGGGCCCACAGAGGGGCCCCGTTCCCAGGCCGTGAGGATATCAGCGAAGGCATGAACGAGCGCGGGGGCGACCTGAAGAAGGAGCTGGGGGCGAAAGGAATCCCACCCCAGGCCCGTGCCTGGGGGGAAAGACTTGGCAGCCGCAAGGACCTCCTCAGAGGTAATCGGCGGCAAGCTATCTTC
>CAUYUJ010019809.1:0-39735 GCA_963575745.1 Prorocentrum cordatum
GGACCCCCCACTCGACAAATTCTGGCCCAGATCATACCCACGCCCCCCACCTGGCCCCTGCCTCGTCTGGCATTCTCACCCCGAGAAAACTTTGTTCTTGGGACCCATCACTCGACAAATTATTCGCCCAGACCCTACCCACCCCCCCACCCGACCCCTGCCTCGTCTGGCATTCTCACCCCGAGAGAATTGTATTCTTGGGACCCTCCACTCGACAAATTCTGGCCCAGAACCTGCCCACGCCCCCCACCTGGCCCCCTCCTGGTCTGGCATTCCCACCCCGAGAGAACTCTGTTCTTGGGCCCCCCCACTCGACAAATTCTAGCCCAGATCATACCCACGCCCCCCACCTGGCCCCTTCCTGGTCCGGCATTCTCACCCCGAGAGAGTTCTACTCTGGGGACCCCCCACTCGACAACTTCTGGCCCAGAACCTACCCACGCTCCCCACCTGGCCCCTTCCTGGTCTGCCATTCTGACCCCGAGAGAACTCTGTCCTCGAGCACCCCCACTCGACAACTTCTGGGCCAGACCCTACCCGCGCCCCCCACCTGGCCCCTTCCTGGTTTGGCATTCTCACCCCGAGAGCACTCTGTTCTTGGGGCCCCCCACTCGACAAATTCTGGCCCAGAACCTACCCGCGCCCCCCACCTGGCCCCTCCCTGGTCTGGCATTCTCACCCCGACAGAATTCTGTTCTCGGACCCCCCACTCGACGAATTCTGGCCCGGATCCTACCCACGCCCCCCACCTGGCCCCTTCCTGGTCTGGCATGCTCGCCCCGAGAGCACTCCTTTCTTGGGGCCCCCCACTCGACAAATTCTGGTTAAGTCGGGCACGCCCCCCTGCAGGCGGGTTTTCGACAAACCTTTTTTGACAAAAAAGCCAGAAAACATAATCAAAAATAGCCAACAAGAATCAATAAATCGTCCCCGGACTATTTGTGTGACTATATTTGGAAATTCCCCCTGTAGAGGGGCCCGCCCGACTTAACCTCCGGGCCTTCCCGCTGCGGCAGGCGAGCACGACGGGAAATGCGTGTTCGGCCCCGGGGGCCATCTCACAATGAGAAAGACAACTCTGCTTGAGAAGGTACAGGGCACGACTGTGCAATCAGCACCTTCCACATGCGCGGTGGCATGGATGACGCGAACATTCCTCCCAACCCCGTCCTCCCAACCCGAGGAGTAGAAGTAGGACTCGGATCCGCAAGACAATTCGCCGACCCTCGCTTGCCTAGGGTGAAAGGGGCGTGAGATACTTGGCTGTCCCGTCCCCCCCCCTCCTCCCCACCAGTGCAACAAACGCAAAGACCGTGCGCCAGCAACGTGGTACCACAGCCGCCCGACCAGGTAACGGGCAGCTCTAAAGGCAGCCATGCGCCTGGCAACTTCGGCGTCGCCCATTAGCTACCGAACACGACAACACAAAACACCGAAAACAGTACCCCAATTTGGGGTCGGCGGCAGAGGCGGCAGCCTTTAGATTCGGGGGACAGACATGTTAAAATACCACCTGAACGCGCTTCTTGGCAGAAGCTCCCAAAGAACAGGTGCCCAGGAAAGTCTCGCTCCACCGTAGCAAGGTCCCCGACTGAGCCATGCGCTTCTTGGCAGCATAGAATTTCTTGAGAAGAGACGAGGCGACGAAACTTGGCATGCCGGCGCTCTTGGGCACGATGATCCCCGTGAACGGAACCGAAGAGGGCTTTGGTGTTCCAAGTGCAAGCGCGAAATCTTTGACGAGGGAGAAAAGCATGCAATTGTGTCTCAGCGTTGTCTGCATCCTCGTAGTCGCTGTCCTACGGGAAGCTCACCCTGCCGATCATCGCGTGGGCCTGCTCGGGGATCATGGAGAGCTGCGCGATGTCCTCGAGGGACGGCAGGATGCGGTATGTGACGCGTGACGCCAGCCTCCTTAGCTTTGAACACCTCCCAGGCCTCGATGCCACTCGAGTAATACAACGTGCCCTTGTACGCGTTGGTGCCCAGGCTGGAGATACCCTCGCGCCACAGGTGGTTGTCCATGAGGTGCTGCTTCGTCATACGCCACAATTGACCAGGAACATAGCCGCGCTTCCTGATCTCGAGGGGCTTGTGAACTCCTGCACGAATCTGATGAACAGAGTTGTCCCTCGGGTCGGTCCAGTCGCAATTAACGCTGCGGACGGACAACTCATCCTTAAACTGCTGCGCGGTCTGCTTATTCGGGAAGATGATCATGTACGAGAACGACATGGTAGACCGGCTTGACGGAGTGCTTGATGGAGTCGTGCATGAGCGGAAGAACCTTCTCCTCGTAGTGACGCTTTAACTGCGGGACGACTAGCTTGCGGGGGAAGCAACGAAGCCAGATCTTGAGCTCGTCATTCTCTTGACTGCCCGACGAGCTTGGGGGACGATGACTCCCCGATCCACTACCTCCACCTTGAAATCGTGACCAAGGATCAGGAACAGCCTGAGCCACGCCACCAGCGGGACCATCTTGAGTACTCATCGCCTGTTCGAGCTCGAGCTTCTCCAGCCTCTGGTGCATATTCTGCTGGGCAACCGAGAGAGAGCCGAGGTTCGTCTGGATGACGGCTGCTTTGGCATCTGCTTGCGTGCGAAGTAAAGATAGCTTTGAATACATGTCACCACGAAGAGTGTCTGTGTGCTCGCCCATGTGCAATTTCATGGAGTCGGTGAACTCGCCCATCAGTTCTCGAAACATCGGTTTGAACCTCTCGACGCCCTGCGGGGACGGTGTCCTCATGTCGTATCGCTGCTCAGACTTCGGCGACTCCGATCTACGGTCTGAACGAGAGCATCGCCCCTTGCGACGGCCTCCCAAGCGCTGCTTCCTCCGCGGTGGACTCTGCGAGGAAGAGGCAGATGTCCCCATGATGTGATGTGGAAGCGAGATCTGCTCACCCGCGGGCACGGGAGGCAGGCGGTCGGTGGGGCGGACCACCGAGCGCGAGAAGGATGTCGAGCGCAAGCACTCTGGCACAGCCGCGGACTAGCGGCATCCGTGAGTGCCAATGCGGGCTCAGCCCGCAAATGCATAGGCCTTGAGCCAACATGGCTTGAGCCAAAATGGCTACGGAGGAGGAGGAGGAAGAGGAGGAGGAAGATGAGGAGGAGGAAAAGGATGAGCAGAGGTGACTTCATCTGGGTGGCTGGGGGGCCATCGTGGGCCGACCCCTCGGTCCTGGGAGCCCAACGGCCCAAAAGTATCCTGAGGCCGCTGCGTTCTGTTTCGGCTCCATGGGGGCGCCGTGACCTGTCCCCGTCGGAGGCCGCCACTGTGCGCGAAGGGAACCAGCTGCGGAAGGCGGCCGCTGTGTCGATGCCGCCGCAGCTCTTCGTGGCACCCCTTTTGCTTTTGAGTTTCCTGCGCCTGCCCTCGTCTCCCCCCTCAGCCTGGGTGTCTTTCAGAACCTTGCCCGCCCCGACGCGAGGTTCGAAACCTCGGCAAACGGGGCGAGGTCCATGCTTTGTACTGTTGAAAAGGAAGGCTGCAGTTGTGGGAGGGAAAAGGACCTCATCGTGTCTCTCCTGCCACCCGTCAGTTTCTTCATACCAGACGCCCTTAGCCCATCCATCTGCAGCCTCCCTGTGGAGGCCTGAGGGGAGCCTGAAAGGGTCTGCTCCTGGGCCACTTGAAGCCCCTCCTCTCTCCCCCCCCCTCGTTCCTTGCCCCAGTTTGCTTAGATAGGCAGCCATGTCACATGCCTTCAGACCCCGATTCCGATTCCGATTCCGAGGAGGAGGAGAGAGGAGGAGGAGGAGGAGGAGGAGGAGGAGGAGGAGGAGGAGGAGGAGGAGGAGGAGGAGGGGCGGGTTTTCTACAAGAACGCCACGGAGACGGAGACAGTGAGACGACCGGAGCCGGCAAAGAGCACCGCCGGCGCGCCAGGCTCCCTGCGGCACTGGCGCGCCACCCGCAAGGGTGCCCATGCGTGCACGGGGACGACTGGATCAGATTCTGGCATGGCCGCCGCCCTGCGAGAAGGGGGAGAGATGGAAATACAGAGTTGATAATCAATCAAGGTACCCTTAACCCTTTGGGAGGGTACCTAAGTTAGGAAGGCCAGAAAACATTAGGGATACGGGGTCCTTTTTGCAGATGTCTCAAGCCAAACCGCCCATACTGATTATCCCTAATGCGAAGACGGGGACCTCGGTGAGGCCACGTCTTCGTCGTGTTACTCAGGTTAGGGGCTCTTTCGCTCTCGATGACAGTAGGAACTCGACCACAAGAACCCTTCCACAAGAAACCCAACCCTGAGACCCCAGGGCGTCCACTGACTGTTGCTGTGGGAACGTCACGGTTCCCATAGCAAGACCATCGAAATGCAAGAAACACAGGGCACCCTGGAGGCAAGCAGGCTGTTTCTTGGCACGGGCTTCCACTGCACGTGGGTACTGCATGTCCGTGCCGTGTCGACCCTGGCGTTGGTTTCTGACACCGCGCTGGGTCGTTCAACCTTGAACGATCGGCCGCTGCCGCAACGTCCGATCGTTCAACATCGATCGATTCTGGGTCGCCGGCGGCGTTCAACCTTGAACGTCCGCGCTGGGGTCGCCGCTGGTCGACACGACGCAAACCTACCGTAGGGGGCCCAAATTCCCAACTTTGCGGGGTGTTCGAACGGGCCAAAGACTTGCGGCCCAACTCGGGGACACGTGGATGGACAGAACCCCCTTTAGCAAAACGTGGTTTAGTGAAAACGACCTCGGGCCCAAATCTGGCGGGCGAAAGCCTGGAAACTGACGGCCACGGCGCCCTCTCGAGAACCGAAAACGGACAATTCACTAATCGACGTGTCACTATTGGGGGTTCTGTCCAGCCCCGAACTTTGCGGGGTGTTCGACTGGGCCAAAGACCTGCGGCCCAACTCGGGGACACGTGGCAGAGAGGGCGCTCATCCTCGAGAGGGGCGCGTCCGGACAGCCTTTCGTGGGGGGGATCCCCGAGTTCCCCTCCGTTTCGGAGCGGCCTGGTAGTTTTGTCTGGGCAAGCAGTGACATGGAGGGCGCGAAACTGCTTGCGAGAGGAGGAGGGAGCGTCGAGGCTGAGGACGAGCGTGGGACTGGTGGGGAGAGGCTCCAGGCATAGGCCGCACGTCTGAGCAGCTGCCAGCCCGAAAAACCCAGGGTAAACATATCGCACTTGTCCCCGACTTGGACAAACTGCGGAGTCGCGCTGCCCAGCTCGGAGGAAAAAGCAGGACCATGACCAAAACTGAACGCAGAAACGTCGATGCCGATCTTAATATTTGTCCATCTTGGTCATCGTCCGTTCGTGGATCATCGTCGCGACGGCCTGCATGGACCACAGCCAAGATCGGCGACGACTAAATCCCACGACGTCTTGGTCATGGTCATCGCGTTTCTTCCCACGTCAGTCTGCCAGAACATGCCGCGTCTTGACATCGGCAGTCGCGGGGCAACGACCGCGAAGTGCGACTCGATTCGTCTGGGTTTAGCTTCGAGGCTTGGCCGACCGAGCAAGCCTAACGTACAGGCGTCTTTCGTCGAATTGAGCCCTCCTCCTTGAATGCCGCGCTTACAAATTAAACTTGTGCAACGGAAAAGGGTGTGCCGGAAACGCCCACGTACTGCAATGACTTCGTCCAGACACGTGCCTCGAGCCATGGCAAGCTCGGTATTAAGGAATGTCCGCGTCCTTTGACGAGAGTGAAGTGATGATGATGACGGTGCCGATGATGATGATGATGACGATGCTGATAATTATGATGGTATGGTGATGGTGATGTTGCTGGTGATGATGATGTTGTTGGTGATGGTGTTGTTGATGGCGATGACGATGACGATGGCAATGATGATGCTGATGCTCATGATGATGTTTATGTTGTTGCTGATGATGCTGGTGATGCTGATGATTATGATGGTAGTGACGATGGTGGTGGTGGTGGTGATGATGCTGATGATGAGGTTGATGATGATGCTGATTTTCTTCGACTTTAAGATCAAGCTGCTTCAAATATTCGAATGAACGAACAAATAATGATGCTGCTCCGCTGATGCCTTTTCTCCGTCGCTCGCCAGTGTCGTGTGTGAGCAAGCCTCCGGCCTGCAATTCAGAGCTCAGCATGCCCCTCAAGATAGGTGCCAAGATAATCGTACCGACTAGGTCACAGAAGGACCCTCCGGAGTCGCCAAAAATCTCACCCCATCCGGGCTTCCTGAGCTCCCTTCACGCACCCCCAACTGGCTGGACGCGCCGGCCTGCCGCCTCAAGCAGCTGAAGCTGTTGATCCGTAAGTTCGAACTCAGCCAAATTTGCCAAGCCCTCTTGGATGTACAGTTTCGCGGTCTGGCTGCTCTGCCACCTCCCTCGCATCAAAGTCTTCTCCATGCGGCCATGGCTGCGGAAATCAAACGTGGCTCCTCCGCGACGTAGACTGTACGGCGAGAAGACACCAGCATCCAATTTCAGAACTTCAAGGGCCCTCGAAAACTGCCGCAGGAAGGTGCACGCGCGGACTGCCTGCAGCAGCCGCTCTCCGGGAAGAAGGTCCCCGCACAGCTCCTGCAGCAGCGCCGTAACGCGGGGGCAGTCGACGGAAACAGACTCAGTGACCCCATGCCTCTGCCCCGTTTTGGTCGCCTTCAAAACGAGCAGTGCGGACCTCCCCCCTGCCGAGAACTGGACCTGCTGACGCCGAAGCTCTACGCCTTCACCGGTACGTAGACAGCAGTGAAACATCACCACGCATAGCAAGCCGCACCGTCGGTAACCCAGTTTATCCAGAACTCCAGCCACTCCAAGCATCACTGACGGTGTAAACGGCCATGCCCGGCAAGGCAGTTCTTTCCGCTCCCAAGTGCGCAACAAACGTTTCGCCCCGTGGAGCGGGGGGCTGCTGGTGATGTAGAAGTGCCGCAGTGCCGCATAGGTGTAAGATGCGTCAGCTTTGGGCGCACCTTCCTCCCACAACTCCCCGATGTACTTGCACAGGGACTCGTCCAGGCGCACGCTGGTATGGATGTCAAGGTTGTTTGAATTCGCGAATTCCTGAAACAAATTAAACATGTTCTCGTAACGCTTGAGGGTCCCCTTCGTGACAACCGCGTCGGCGAGGGCTCCCACTTCCTTGCGCGCTTTCTTGCGATCCTCGACGCTGCGCCTATTAGTCCTCTTGTTCACCATCCTCGTCAAACAGCCGCGACGCCCGGTCAGCTGGATTCACCTCCGTCGCGACGTAGCCGTATACTGGATAGACGTCGAGGGCAAGTAAAAGCGCGGTCAGCTTCACGAGAACACGGTTCAAGATACATGCAGAAGATCGCCCTTTGGTAGCAACTGCCAGGGCCACTTGTGAATCCATCAAATGGACAAAGCGGGACGACCGGAACGAAGTGGACCTGCTGCGCCACCTCACGGTGAGCAGCGCCGCCCGGAGCTCCAAAACATTAATGTGCTCGCGGTCGCGCCAGCGCCGGGAAATAACCGAGCGCCATGTCCACCTCGACGGGTCGATGCTCATGCGCGGCCAGGCGCACGGGCGATAGAGCACCCCCAAGTCGAGCCTCACATCCGATCCGCGGTGGTCCACACGGCGCAAAATGCTCTCCACGATGTACTCGTCCACGCTTCCCCGGATAGACCAGCTCGCGGGCACTTTGACCACGTCGTCGAGCTGCGGGTCCACCTCCCAAGATGAATACTCTCCGGCAACACCATCCCTGCCTTGACACGTCCCAGGGGCAGTGGTCCTCGCAATATTGACGTGCTCCAGAAGAGCGTTTCCGGAGCACGTTGGCTTGGCTCGTCCTGGCGGGTCCTCCGGGCAGCGTCGGTGGTCAGCCCCAGGGTCCGCAGCAGTGTCCCCGGCAGCCTCGGAGCTCGCTGGGTTCCCTGCTTCGCGTGCGCCTGTGGCAGCATAGGCACGGCACCTTTCCACAGCCTCGCGCACCCCTCCACCGGCTCCACGCACTCCAGCGTGCATCAGGGCTTGATCAAGAAGGGCAGCCAGGACGTGCAGCTGCATGTTCTAGCACCGCCGCGGTGTAATCCCACGGGTAACCCATGAAGCCCTCGCACTCCTCGACCTTCACCGCCCCTGCGATGCCCTCTGGGTCCTCGAACATGAACCCCTCCTCGTAAAGAATGGGGGGCAAGGCGTGCTTGTCGGCGTGCCAGCGCTCCTTGGCCTTCGCGGAGCAAGAAGCCAGTCCCTGAGTTAACCGCGGCGGAGTTGCACGGCGGAAGCTCCCGCAGACAACGGGCAGCCGAAGCTCGGGGTCAAAACGGCCTGCCCTCCATAACCGTCCCGTGCGCTCCACCTCGCTAGCTGGCACCAGGATCTCCTCGAAGGTGCCCTCGTCGTACACCTCCCCGTAGTCGATCCGTCCTCCCTCAAAGGTGGATGGCATGCGCGGCAAGACCCAGTACAACCTGGCGCGCTCCACCCGCGAGATCTCGCCAGCCTGCCATTGCGCGGCCTTCACCCCCAGAAAGTTGTTGATCTCGGCAACGGCCATCTCTCCCGAGGGCAAGGACTCGAGCACCATAGCGAAACCCTTGCCCCTCTGAACGGCCATCGTCCGGAACACCTCCACAACCTCGAGGTGCGCCGCGAGCTGGTCGAACCCGCTCTTCTCGCAGGGGTCGCAATGGGGCAGCTGCCCCACCACGAAGATTTGCGACCAGCAAGGCAGCGCCTCCACGAGCTTGATCGCCTGCCGCGCAGCAGCGGCCGTTGGAACTCCCGCCTCCACCACCTGAGGATGATGCCGGCGGACGCACCTCATCGACGGCCGGTCCCCCGTCGAAAGACAGATATACAGGACCTCGTTCAAGCTCAGCGCCTGCATGGCGACCCTCGCGGCGCCCAGCCGGTCGCCGACGCCTACACCCTGCGAAATGCTTTAGAAATCATGGGTTAAGAAATTCATAGTCTCAGAACTTGGATAAAAACCCAACATTTCCATTCAAATCTTAGGATTTACATTGAAACATTAAGAATAATCGAGACTCTGCCCGAAAACTTAAGTTTTCTTAAGCATCGCCTAAGGTGTACTAGCACAACGGCGTTGCCATGACCCCCTATTGCTGCGACAGCGCCCGCGCCCGGGGTCGCGCGGGCCGCCCGGAGGCCGCTCGAAGCAAGACCGCGCGAAGCAACCACGCCAGCCCCGTAAGGGCTGGCATCCGAGGCCGTGACCGTCGGCTCGAGCTTCGCGCGGAGGTTGGTGTACTGGAACGGCGCTAGCGAAAGGGAGCCGACCATCTCGTCGCAGAGATTGGCCGGGAGGGGGCGCGCGCCTCGCGGCGCGCTTGCCCACAGGGCCCGGTACTGCGAGAAAAGGCATCTTCTCATTTCCAGTGTGTGCACTTCCTTAGCTGCGTAGATCTGCAACCAGTGTCGGCGCACGCCCTCACTAGAGCACAGGTAGCACGCCAGGCTGAGGTTTCCGAGGATTCTCTCTGTCCTCACACCTATCCGCCCCTTGTCGCCGTCGAGATGCCGCCCCAAGCGATCCGCCTGAGGCGCCCTCTCAACGGCCTTCTCCACCGCGAATGGCCATGATGCTTCTCGGTATGCCCGCCGTGCCAAATTCTGCAATGTCCCATTCTGCCCAATGACGTCCTTCGCCTTGCCGCCGTCCACGGCCTCCAGCTCGGTGGAGTCGTCGACGTACACGTGCCAGGCCGACCGCGCATCCTCGGCGAGACTGGTGGGTTGCGGCCGGTCTTTCCGCACCTCCAGCTCTCCTGGCAGCCCGGCGCGTTCCAGGAGGAGCGCGGGGTGCGCATGCTGCATCACTCCCACCGCGCTGAGCCACCCCATGGGCAGCACTGCCACGGACGCCCAAGCCGGCTCCATTCCAGTGCCCCCCAACGCCCACTTCGGGGCCGGCTTGCTCAGAGCAAAATAAGGTAGCCACGCCTCCGGCAGCGCGAACAAGTAGAAGCTGCACACCAGGTCGTCACCGGAGATGAGGAGGATCTCGCCGTCGCCAAGAACAAAGGTCATCCAGTGCGTGGCGCCCGCCATGGTCTCGACGTCGCCACCTATCGCGCGCTGGCACATGTTCATGGGTGTCAAACTGATGATCAACCTCAAGACTTCGAGGCCGGTCGGCGTCTGCTTCCCGGCCTCCACTATGCCGAAGGCGCCCGCGGTGACGGGCTCGCCGCGGACATGGAAGATGTCCTGCTCGCGCACCTCTTTGACCAAGTTCCGCTTGAAGAGCTCATGCACGATCACCGCCCACTCGTCGTCGTCCGCCTGGACCCGGGCCCGCGGGAGTTCCGGTATCTCGCTTTCTGGCAGCATCGACAATGTAGGGTCGCGCACCTTCGCTAGGGTCTCGCCGCGGCACCAAGCAGCGATCGGGATAGAGCCACCTTGGCCCGGCGGTGGGAGCCCCGGGAGCATCTGCTCCAAAGTCAGCTTCTTCGCAAACTCCAGAATTTCGCCTTGGTAAGACACCCTCTTCGCGGCGATCTTCCCCTTCCAGTCCCATGCCGGACTGCGGGGTACCTCGCCAGACGCTGTCTTGTTCATGACGAAGTACCGGCAAGTGTCGCACACATGCTGCAACGTGAGCCTGTGGCTCTCCAGCTCCGGTTCCAATGGCCACGTTTCAACGGCCGCGCCCCAAGCAAGGTTGAGTTGTACGACCGCCAGGGCCGTCCAGCATCGCACCCCTCGCTCTATGGTATCGTGGCCCCGAGCTCTCCCTCCAGCAGCAGGGACTTCTGACTTCGCCCAGGAAGCCACGTCGCCATCGGCAGCGTCGATCGCCTCAACCTCGGACAAGCGATCGCGAGGAATCGGAAGAGGCAGGACGTCCCTTCTCCTCGAAGAGCTCCCACCAGGGATTGGCGAGCGACGAATATAACCTCGCAGTGCTTGTCCCGCAGGCCCCGCCGCTTCGAAAGCGATCTTGACTAGGATGGGCCCCCACTGAGCAGCAGAGAATGCCGCGCAGCCGGCCTGGGCCGCAAGTGCGACGGCGCCCATCGGCCATCGCCGCGGCCCTTCCCCGCCCGGCTTCCCTTCCTGCCTGCTCCTTTCCCGCCGGAGCCCGGCGCGGGCTTCCAAGGAAGTGCCCCCCTTGCTGCTGCCATCTTCTTCTCCTTCTGATTCTGCCGACGCCTGGATCTGGCGAGCTGCTTCGGAGTCCGCCCCAACAGCGTGCCCTTGCCCTTGTCGTTGTCGCCCTGTGCGGAGCGACCGGTAGGCGGCGCCAGGGGCAAGCTGGTGCCCGCTGCTGCTGGTCCTGCTTCCCCCGGCGGCCGTTGGGCGCCCCCGACGTCGCCCTTCCAGCTGTCGTCGGCGGGCTCCGCGAAGTGGACACGTCGAGGGGGCCACTTGAGGATGCCCTTGGGGGCCCCCGGCGGCGGCGTAGGGCTTCGAGTGCGATGGGCAGGATGTCCTGCCGGCCTCAGGACTGGGGCGTCGCTTGAATCCCCCCAGACCCGGCCTGCTCCCTAGCCGAGCCCGCTTCCACGGCCCCGGGCCTTCCGCGCACCATCGCGGAGCTGCTGGGACCGGAGCTCGGCTTTCGCCGCCATATCCATCATAGCTGCTGGCACTGAGACCGCATCGTGGTTGGCAGCCACCTCCAGGTGTCGCGCCTGGTCCCAACCGCCCTGCGAATGCGCCACCTCGATCGCCTGGAACCTGCCCATGGCAATGTCGCCCACTCTCGTGAGATCTCCCATGATGAGCGCGTCCATCACCTCGGCCAGGGTGCGGAGCTCCCGGGCGTTCCGCTCGCTCACGTCCTTCTTCATTACGTTCTGGCTCAAATATGCTAAAACTCGCACCTCGTACCACTCTTCCCGGGCCCCCGCGCGCCCCGCCAGGTACTTCGACATCTCCTCGAGGCCCTGCCGCATGATCCGGCCTGCGTGCTTCTCTGCGATGTCCCTGGCGGTCGGTGCACGGTCGCGGAGGCCCTTGAGAAAACTCGACCTCGAACGAGAACTGCTCGAACGGTTCCTGCCCCGGCTCCTGCTGCGGCGGCTCTGGCGGCGCCGCGACCGCGAACGACGCCGGTCACCCCGTTCACGAGGCGCGCGAGCAACCCCATCCTGGTCCGAGCCCGCCTCCCCGCCTTGGGAAGGGGGATGGTGCGCCGAGGCCTGCAAGTGCAGACGGTCGCTCACCGACTCCCGGCGCTGCTTCACGGGCTTGCGGTGCTCGTCGCCGTCGCCCTCACGATCGCGTTTGCGTCCTTGCTCTGCGCCGTGCACGGCTTGCACGCGATCCTCCAGGGCCTGGTCGTTGTCGACCCTCTTGCGCCTGGCCTCGAGCATTCTCGCCGCATCCCCCTGAGAAAGGCGACGGGGCACCTGCCGGCTCGCGCCGTCCAGCAGTTCCGCCCCAGCCTTGTTCTCCTCCAGCCTGGCCCTCAACCTTGCCCTCTCGATCTCCTCGGCCAGGCCGGCGATGGGGGAGCAGGCCTAGGGGGCGGCTCCTTCCTCACCTCCTCCTCCTGCGGGTCCTGCGCGAAGCTCCCAGGTTTGCCATGTTTCTTAATGAGCTCCCTCACGCGCCGCTTCCACATGGCGAAGAGGGGGCGCACGGCCCAGTCCCGTTTCACCGCCTCCTCGATGCTCAACATGCTGTACCTCTTCAGGTGCACGACCGCCCTGCCCTTCATGTTCTTGACGGCGCCGGCCTTGCCACAGATGCTGATGTGGTAGGCTGCCCGGCTGCCCGGTACCAAGTGCCTCTTCGCCCAGTGCTCATAGTAGCCGTCCGTGGCCGCTATGAACTCGCATTCGATGGGGCCGTCCTTGGGATCTCCGATCGCCGAATCCTCCGTGAAGCTCACCCGCAACATGGCGTAGCCCTGCTTCACCCCGGCGTCGTCGTAGCACTCAGCTAATAGAAGGCGGCCCTCCTGGCACGTGTCGTCCACGCACTGCTGCCTGGCCTTCTGGTCTCCTACGCCCAGCCCCTTCGGCAGCGCGTCCGACCAAATGGCAGTGCTCTCCGGGGGGGGTAAATGCGAGCGCGCCCAATCGAGCCACCCCTCCCCAACCTTGAGGACGCGGGCCTCCTCGATCAGGTCCAAGAGCTCGTTGTTCCAGTCATCCTTCTCATCCTGAGTCGCCCTAGCCGCCATCCTGACCACCCCGCCACCACGTTCCGAGGGCCGGAGTCACCGTAGACTCTTATAGGGCCCTCACCGTGGAGCGGGTCCCAAGCAGATTGCGGCCTGCACAGGGAACAAGGGGGATCCACCCCGCGAGAAAAAGTGCAGCAGGGGTCCCACTGGGGCTGGGACCTCTGCTAACGCCGATTGAGCCGAAGCGGCTATGGAAGCAGCGGCGAGCTACCTCATGCTAGCCCTCTTCGCAGCATAACACTGAACGTAAACCATATCCGTCGCGGAGAGCACGCTGCTTTCGCACTGCCCCGCAGGGTCAAGTCTCCCGCGGGTGCTGCTGAGGGAGGCGTCCTACGCAGCGCTAGCCAGCCGACAAAAAGGACTCGGATCAACTGAGCACAGACACGGTGCGGCCCTGAAAAAGGTGGCAGTAACTGCACAGCCTCCTCGGGGAGCACAGACTGGGGAACATACGCCGAAACCATATATTGAAGCACAGACTGAAATGTACTCTGAAACACAACCGAATAACAGCAGCGTGATCCTTGCGAAGACTGAGCGAAACTCGCTAGTGCATTCTGAAGCACAGTCTGAAGAGGCACCTCAGCTCAGCTGAAACCGAGAATTCTTCGCAGTGGCCTGGGCGTCGCAGCTCGATGAAAGTCAGTGCAACCCGCTAGATGACAAGCATGTTGTCCAAGGCGTTCGAGTGCGGATGATCTGCCGTGGCGGTCCAGGCGTGTTCGATGACGTGCGCCACGCTGTCCGCAAGCGTAGTCGTCTGGACTAAGTTCTCGTGGTTGCGGACGCCTGCCCAGAGGCCGCGCGCGATGCTGATTGGGACAGCGCTTCGCATCACCGCGTCGGAGAAGGAGGGCTTGCTCTCGCGGAGGGCGGTGTGGAACGCCCCGAAAGCCGGTCTGCAGAGCTCCGCGCATGACGCGTAGGCATGAAGAACTGGTCAAGCTCCGTGAATCGTTTGTTGTTGAACCGGACGTGCTTACAGGCGTCGAAATAGGGCCGCGGCCGCGATGCCTCGAGCGCTGCGGTGCGCGAGTGCCTCGACATCCTCACCTTGATCCTTCGTCGCCTGGTATCCGAAGTGGCGTGGCTGGCAATCTGCCGGGCGCGCTGCAACTGCACGGGCGGGGTGCTGATGTCGGCGGGCGCGCCCGCAGGGCCAGCGCGCGGCGGGCCCGCGAAGTCAAATCCTGGCGGCTGGCCCAAGGCGGCGCCCCAGCGCAGAAGTCGCAGTGCTCGACGGCGACGATGTCGTCGAGCGCGAGAGCGCCGCGCAGGCGGGGCGCCGCTGGCGCGATCGTACGTCGTCGTCTCCATTGCCGTAAGTGTCCGCGTCTCCTCAAGTGCGCGACCGGTGCGCGGCGCCCGCGCGCTGGCGCACGGCCGCGGCGAGATGGCGGGGCGCGGGGCGTCTCCGGGCCCTCCGCCTCTGGGGCTTGGGGGGGGGGGGGGGCGGCCCCCGCTGTAGAGAGATCGCTGCTCGCCGTGGCGACCTTTGATGATGATGATGCTGATGATGATGATGCTGATGATGGTGATGATGACGATGGTGATGATGATGGCGATGGCGACGATGATGATGATGATGGCGATGGCGATGATGATGATGATGATGGCGATGATGATGATGAGTTTCCTCCCTGACCCTACGCCTCGGGGCCTCGGCGGGTCGGGCGCGGCAGGGCCCCTTGGGCCCACGGCCCTCAGGCCGCGTCTCCCTCCTCCTCGCACCTTCTCTCCTTCGTTTGTCCAAGCGGCCTGAAGCGCCCCCGAGCCTCCTCGGCGGGCGCGAGCTCTGCGGCGCGCGGGTCTCGCCGCCGCCGCGCCCCCCCCGGTGCGCCGGGGCCGGCCAGGGGCGGGGCGAGCGCACCCCTCGGCGGGGAGGCCGACAGGCGCGCCGACCGCGAAGCGGCAAGCGCGGGCCGAGCAGACTCGGCGGGAGGCCCCTCCCCCCCCCTCCCCACCGCTATATCACGGCGCGGGCGGGCGGGACCTCCAAAAATACTCGGGCCGCTCTGAGAGCGGCCTGAAGCCAAGGGCGACGGAAGAGGATGCGCACAAGGGAGAGGGAGGCTACGAACCGCGAGGAAACCCGCTGTTCTATCGAACGTTCACGTTTCCTCCCTGACTCTACGCCTCGGGACCTCGGCGGATCGGGCGCGGCAGGGCCCCTTGGGCCCACGGCCCCCAGGCCGCCTCCCCCTCCTCCTCGCACCTTCTCCTTCATTTCTTCCAAGCGGCCTGAAGCGCCCCCGGGCCTCCTCGGTGGGCGCGAGCTCTGCGGCGCGCGGGTCTTGCCGCCGCCGCGCCCCCTCGGCGCCCCCGACGCCTCGTTCGCCGCGAGCCGCGGGGCCCACCTCGAGGGCCCCCGCCCAGACTGGAGGGGGGTCCTGGCCCCCGCTGCCCAGCGCTCTCGGCTGCACTGCGCCTTCCTCACGTGCGGCCTGTCATCGCGCTCCTTGGCTGCCGCGCTGCCAGCCGTCGAAGCCCCCCTGCGCCTCGGCCTCGGACCTTTCGGCCTCGGCTGCCCTGCGCTTGAGCCTCAGGCCAACGCGGCCGCCTCGTGCGCTCCTCGTGCCATGGCCAGGTCCGCGGCCGCCATGCTGCTAGCTACGCCCTGCGCCACGTCCCTCGCCTCCCACAAGTAGCCTTGGAAGGCGTCGCTGTTCCACCGCCCCCAGCGCTGCGCCGGCGCCGTGTCCTTGAATGCCGCGTAAAGCGCTGGCGACCCCCCGATCCTCAGGCCGCGGGGGCCTAGGTCATTCGGGTCGACCCCCTCCGCCACGGCTGACTGCATCACCGCTCGTTGGACGTCGACCCTCGTGACGAGCCGCATGTAGTCGTAGGCGAAGAGCGGGTCATGCGACCGCGCTCCGGAGAACCTCTCGCGCACCCACCCCTCGTAGATCGTCGGCGCCTCCACCGCGCAGATGTGCTCATCGTCCGCCGTGCCTGGTGCTGCTTCGACCCTGAAGTGGTTGCGCCATTCTCCTCGATTGTACTGGTCCGTCTTGCTGGCCCGTATCTCGATGACGACTTCGTTTTCCTCAGGCCAACACCTCGTCGGTTCGCCTGCTGCCTTCGGCGCGACGTCCACGCACCTCAGGCCCTTGCCGCTGGTGCAACCGTGCTGGTCGCCCGACACGCACTCGCTGGCCCTCAGCAAGAAGAAGTAGCCCGTGGCGACCGCAGCCCATAGGGGCGCGCCCTCGGGTGACCTTTCTGGCTGCAACTTCCTCCGGATCCACCTCATCATCCAGGGCGACTGGCTTCTTCCGCTTAGCGTCGCCGTCGCGCCTCCTCAGCCCGTCGGCCGCCATCCAGAGCCCGCCCGCGCCCGCCGCGAGATCGCCCAGGTCGAGGGCAAGGTGCTGGGCCCAGGCGGCACTCAGGCACTGCTTGATGGCGCCCGCTTTCTCGCGTCCTCGTCTCGACGGGCGCGCGACGAACTCCAGCATCAGCTCCTCCTCGCCCCTTCGGCTCGCGGGCGTAACCTCCCGGAGTGGGCCGATGCACCTCGCCCGGCAGAACAGGGGCCACCGCCTCCAGCCGAAGCTATAGGACTTGGTGGTGGAGCTGGCCAGCTTGTCCAGGACGAGCTCCAACTTGGCCTTCTCCCAGTCCTCAAGCGTCTTGAGGCCCGTCAGCGCCGGGTCGCCCAGCCGGGCGTTCTCCCTGGCCGCTTCCCAGAGGATCTACACAGCGTAAAATAAGCATATGATAAGTTGGCCACATATAAGCATATGTATGATATACAAGCAAATAGCTTCGAATGGCTCTCTTGATGTTTATTCAGTTCGGCACATCAGATACACAATGGCATAGGATTGGTAGCATGTCGTGAGTTTCCGAAGTCCGCGCGGCATTGCACGGCGCAGCACAGCTAACTCACGCGAGCAACGAGGCACCAGCAAACGCCGAACGACCATGAATTCCTTCTTCTCATCCTTCTTTCATCCTTTTCCTCCCCCGCCTCCTCCCCCTCCACCTCTTCCCCCTCCTCGCTCTCGTGTGTTTCGCCCTTCTTCCTCCAGCGGTCGGGGGCGGCGTCGGGGGTTGAACGTCTTGGCCTCGCGGCCGCCACCGCTGAAAGGGGCAGGCGCAGCTCGCGCGGGGGGGGGGGGGGGGGGGGGGGGGGGGGGGGGGGAGGCATGGCAACATCGCAGCGCTAAACGAGCGCGGCCCGACGTGCCCTGGCCAGCGGTCAGCGCGGCCAACGGCCAAAACCACGGACGCGCGCGCAGAGAGGGGACATCGGGCGCAAATTGGGACCTGACCTTCACCTTTTTCCCCCGACTATCTCCCGATAGGCTGCGCCGCAGGGAGGGGATCCAGAAAAAGAAAGCAAGCTGAGGGCCGCCCTGTGCCCCGCGCCAAACTGGCGCATTTGGGCTCGAGATCGGCGCCCACGAAACAATGCGCTGAGCGTTGCCCCGCGCCCGCGCCCCCACTAGCACGGCAGCGGCATGCCCGCGGCGAAGAGCACTGCAACCGGGAGGTTGCATGCGGGAAGCCGCGGGCCTCGCCCCCGTGGCCCCTAGGGGCCACGGGGGTCATCCTACTCGGTGTCTCGAATGTCCCTCCGAACTGTGCGATTCGCGATCGGGGGCCAGATCGATTCTTCGGGACTATGAAGGCCGCTGCACGGCCCAAGACTCCTTTTCGGGGTCGCAGGCGTCGCGAGATAGCGCCGCGGACAAGCGACTTTGCCACGCCTGCTCGGCGAACATATTTTGTGCCACCTTGGCAACCAAACGCCGCGTCGAAAGCAAGCAATATCACCCTTCAATTAATTGAAAAAAACGCGCCTGACGTTGCGGCGCCTCTCGCGCGCGGCCTGGCTAGCAGAGCAAGGGCAACCGATGCCGGCGCCAAAACAAACGCACTTCGTCTGCATCTGCGCAGCTGTCGCGCGGCGCCGCGCGGCCGCGCGGCCGCGCGGCGGCGCTGGCGGGCCCCGCGCGGTTAATCAGAACCGAAAAACGAAATGACGCCACGCGCGATGTCGAGTTGACCCCCCGACGTCGGGACGCGATGTTTGTTGTTCGCGCGAATGCGGCCTCGACGCCGCGAACAAAGCGTTTCGCGCGCGCCGCGCCGGGCAGGTTGGTCGCGACCTCCCAGGCGGAAGAGGTCCGAGCATTGAGGGCCGAGGAGGGAATAAACCATGCAAGCGCTGCCACAAGCGACAACGAGAGAAAACTCAGCCCAAGCCCGCTCGATAGGCAGTGGCATGGAACGAAACGCAGCGGGCCGGGGCAAATTGGCGAAGGAAGCGGGCGCAAACGGGGGAGGCCTGGGCCTGGGCGACCTGCGCCCTGAGCGCCAAGGGAACTCGTGGACCCGACGGCGCGGCGCGAGTGAAGCTCATCAACGGGGGGAAATTCACTCGCCGAAACGGCGGGGGCATCGCCGCAGCCATTCCGAGGTCGCGAGATACCCCGTCGCGACGCGTCTTCCGCCGCAGCGCGTGCGGCTCGCGCGCGGGCGAGCGCGCGCGTTCGCGCGAGCACAAAAACTCGCTCGCGCGCGCATGAAATCAACGCCGCGCGCAGTTGTGCGCGCAATCCGTTTTTTGCCCGCCGTTTTTTTCCGACGGCCCGACGCGCGGCGCCATTTGTCCCCACTTGTCATCACTTTGTCACCACTTTGTCATCACTTTGTCCGCAACAAAAACGCGCGACAACCCTATTTGTCATCACTTTGTCACCACTTTGTCATCACTTTGTCATCACTTTGTCGCAAGGTTTGTCTCCGTTCCCCTTCCAAGCTGCGAAACCCCAAATGTTTCCTTCCGCGCATCGATCTGCGGCCCGTTCAGGCAATGCCGCGCCAGCAACCGCGGGGTCAACGCTACAAACGCAACGCGCGATCTGCGCGTTTGCTGAAACTGGCCTGATGTCGCGCGATGCGGTTTGCCGCCGCGCCTCCAGCCAGCTGGAAAACTCGGGAATGAATTCGCGTCGTTCACGCCAATGCAGCCCCGCTGGGGTCGTCTGGGACCCCCCCCCCCAGCCTGCGCCCGCGCGCGCCCCCCCAGCGAGCCTTGGCGGCGCAAGCTTCAAACCCGCTCCGCGACCCCCTCGCGGGACGCCTGATTCAAATGCGACGCGGTCGGGGGTGCCCTTGCGACCTCAAGCCACTGCAGGCTGCTCGTAACCTTTTCTCGCTCGGTCCCCCGCTGCGCGCGCTCGCCCCCCCGCCCGCTATATCCCCCCAATTCCCCCTCCTTCCCGCCCCTGCCCCCGCCCCCGCCCGCCCCCGCGGGGCCGGCGGACGGGGCGGGCCGCGCCCCATACATCGCATTGCATTTTGCACCCGCGCCGTTGCATTGCATCGGCAGACGCTGCGTTGAACTGGGCGCGGCGCCGCCGCGTGTTCGGCGCGTCTCCGCCCGATGCGTAGCGCGCCGTGCCCCCGTTCCCGTTCCAGCGCCTGCTTTGTATCTCGTTTCATCCGCGCAGCCGACGCGGGCCCCGCCGGCGCCCCGACCCCTGCGCCCCGAATGCTTCTTCTCGTGCAGATGTTCCGCCTCCTGTCTCGGCCTTGCCTCGGGGCGACGCCGCTGGCCGCTCGGGGGCTCGCGCGACCCTGGCGACGACGGCGGTGGAACTTCAGGGAGCTCGAAGCCCGCCGACGCACGGGGCTGCGCGCGGCGCGAAGCCAGGGCCGACGACGCGGGAAATAGATACTTTTACGGCGGGTCTTGGGGGCAACAACGGCCCTCATATTCGGGACGCCTCTCGGGCCAATCCCGTCACGACCTGTGTCCGGCGTCGTTGGCAACGCTCGACGCAAGTCGCGACGGACGCAGTGCCAGACAACGCCAGAGCTGAAACTATGTAACGCGATATCTGCGCCAGGCCCGCCGCTGACGAACCTGCGAAGGGCGCGGCAGCAGGGGCGGTGGCGGGGGCAGCTGGGGCGGCGAAAAGAAACGGGCGAGAGAGGAAAGCAAAAGGAGGGAGGGAAAAGGGGGAGGGGCCGAAGGGAAAGGAATGCGGCATTGGGGGGGGGGGGGGGTCTGCGGTGCGCTGTTTTGGGGGGCGCGAGCGCGGAGGGTCTGACAGCCCTCCTCCGAGGGCGAGCTGGGGCACTCTGAAGATCCCCGAGCAGATTTGGCTTCTGATGCGAGGGCGAATCAGGAGGATAGCGGGGACGAGGAGGAGGAGTGGCGATAGGAGCTGGCCCCCCATACCTGCGGCGTTGACCCTCCGCTGTTGTTTGACTAGGTTGCTAGTCTGTATATCTCGCCCGCGAGTTTGGATGTCACGGCGGCGCCCTCGTATTCACCCCTTCGGCATAGGAGGGCTGGGAGTGGGAGTGGCGCAGTGGGAGTTCCACGGAGTAGAAGATAGCTGAGGAGAGGACTTGGCCCTGTATCGTTATGCGCCCTTAGTTGCTGCTGGAGTGGGGGCGGGTGGGGGGGGGGCTCCTCCATTCCCCCTCCCCCCCCCCTCATCATCCCTCCTCCTTCTCCTCCTCGCCCTCCCTTCTCCCCCCCCCTCCCTCGCCCTCCTTCTTCTCCTCCCCCTGATTCCCGCCCCTTCGTTTCCTGTAATTCGCGTCGGCACGCGGTGCGAATATCTTCGCGACACGCTGCAGGCGCAAAATGCGGGCCATCGCCCGCGCGAGCGCGCCTGTCCACGAGCGGCACACAGCCCCGCCAATGGGTCGAGGCGCGCCCGGCCAGCGGGCCGAGGCATCCAAGTGCAAATCAAGCATGCGCGCACATCCCCTCCTCCTCGTTCTCATCATCATCAGCCCCCCCCCCCGTCGTTGAAATATATGCTTGCAGCAAAACCCCTTCTACAGCACATCGTCCTTCAGTCCGCTAAGACGCGACGCAAGGACTGTCCCCACTGTAAATTAAAAACATCCCGTTGCCAATCGCTTCCACGGCAGCTCTGGCACTGCTGAACCTATCGGGTATCTCGGGCGCCCACCCCTGCACCATTGTTTTCTCAGAGTTGCTCAGAAACCCCATGGGCTTGGGAAGGTCGCCCTCTACCCCGATGGCCCAAATGCGGCGGCTCCGAGTCGTCAGTGTCGGGCAGTAGTCTACGTAGTTCACTGGAACGCGAACCTTACCCCTGGGACCCTGGAAAGATCAACCATTAGAACAAACTGGTGGTTACAATGTTCCTTGGCTTTTTCTGCCTGCTGCATGTAATCGACGTGCTGTTTCATTTTCGGGGTAAGCCGATCTATTTCAGTTGGGGCATGAGGGTCTAAAAGATCACGGAGGTGCATCTGGTCGACGTGGACATCTCCAAATAATTTTCCGGGACCCGAAATGCTGAAGCAGGGGCCACGCCGTCCGCATATGTAGTACCGCACGCGTCTATGGTGCCTCTGTAGGGGCCCTAACGGATTCATGAGGTTAGGTTAGGTTTGCCGCCGATTTTCGGTGCACGCCCGGGTGCCCGGGGGTGGCCGGGGGTGGCCGGGGGTGGCCGGGGGTGCCCGGGGGTGCCCGGGTGCCCGCGGGTGCCTGGGCGTGCCTGGGGATGCCCTGGTGCCTGGATGCCCTGGTGCCCGGGTGCCCGGGCGTGCCCGGCGGTGCCTGGGGGCGCCCGGGGGTGCGCCCAATAACCCTACAACTCTATAGCACTGTAGCTCTATAGCCTTATAGCGCAATAGCCCTATAGCCCCCTTGCCCTATAGCCCTGATTGAGCTTGCCTCTGTAAAGGTCCTACCGGAATCATATGGTTAGGTTACGTTCGTCGTCGATTTCGGTGGCTGGCCCAAGTGCTCGGGCGCCCGGGTGCCCCAGGTTGCCCGGGCGCCCGGGTGCCCGGGGGTGCCGGGAGGTGCCCGGGGGCGCCCAGAGGTGCCAGGGGGTGCCCGGGTGCTCTATCGCCGTGTTGCTCTGTAGCCTATAGGCTTAATAGCCTAATAGCGCTTTTGCCCAACAACCCAATAGTCCAACAGCCCTATAGCCTTATTGCCGCATAGCCCCAAAGCCCCATAGCCCTATAGCCCTGTAGCCCTATAGCCCTATATCCCTATAGCCCTACAGCCCCATAGCCTTGAAACCCTATAGCCCCATAGCCCTATAACCCTAAACAGATTATGATTGGGTTGTCCTCTGGTATCATGTTTTGTTTTGTTCCAGCAGTCGCACCATCGTGTTTCGCCCTCCTACCCGACCCCCCCCCTATAACGAAACCTATGTAAATTGCAAGGACGGTGACATAATGGTTTTGATGAAACCCTGAAGAGTCCCGCGGCAGCCCACGCTGTCTGGCCTGCATCTTCCATGCCCAAACGGCGAAAGTAGCGCCCACTCTCGTGCGAAGCCACGACATGATCTTCACGAGTGGGCTCTCAGAGCGACTCCCATTAGGAGGTTTATCACCAAGACCTGGGACGTTCTCGATTAGGCAAATCTTGAGCTTGGAATTCTGCCGATGGGCCTGCTCGTCCACGCACTCTAGAATCGAAAATTACCCTGCCGACGTACCCAACCCCTGCGCAAAAGCGGGGCGCAAATAGTTTAGGATACTTTTTACGGGGGCGATGAGGGAGCGAGGGTTACATATGTCTGCAGACGGAATTCGGGAGACTCGCAGGACACTGGCTACAGGAAAAGGGCTTGATAAAGCTGATGAGTTACAATTCCTGAGCACTCCTAGCCACTTCGAAAACGGGGATCACAGCAGGCCTCGAAAGTGGCGACAGTTTCGCAGATCGCAGCCCCGCAGGGATGGCGAGGTCTAGGTTGAATCTGCGCGGGGCCCTCATTGTGCTGGGCTCCCCAGCAGGCCTCGAAAATGGCGACAGCTTCACAGATCGCAGCCCCCCCAGAGATGGCGAGGTCTAATTTGAATCCGCGCGTGGCCCTCACTGCGCTGGGCCCCCCAGCAGGCCTCGAAAATGGCGACAGTTTCACAGATCGCAGCCCCCAAGGGATGGCGAGGTCTCGTTTGAATCTGCCCGTGGCGTCACTGTGCTCGGCCCCCCAGCAGGCCTCGAAAGTGGCGACAATTTCACAGGTCGCACCCCCACCCCCCCCGCCCCAAGGGATGGCGAGGTCTCATTTGAATCTGCCCGTGGCCCTCACTGCGCGGGGCCCCCCAGCAGGCCTCGAAAATGGCGATAGCCTCACAGATCGCACCCCCCAGGGATGGCGAGGTCTCATTTGAATCTGCCCGTGGCGTCACTGTGCTGGGCCCCCCAGCAGGCCTCGAAAATGGCGACAGTTTCACAGATCGCACTCCCCCAGGGACGGCGAGGTCTCATTTGAATCTGCCCGTGGCGTCACTGTGCTGGGCCCCCCAGCAGGCCTCGAAAATGGCGACACTTTCACAGATCGCAGCCCCCCCCCCAGAGATGGCGAGGTCTCATTTGAATCTGCTCGTGGCCCTCACTGTGCTGGGCCCCCCAGCAGGCCTCGAAAATAGCAGTAGTTTCACAGATCGCAGCCCCCCAGGGATGGCGAGGTTTAATTTGAATCCACGCGTCGCCCCCACTGTGCTGGGCCCCCCAGCAGGCCTCGAAAATTGCGACAATTTCACGGATCGCAGCCCCCCAAGGATGGCGAGGTCTCATTTGAATCCGCGCGTCGCCCTCACTGTGCTGGGCCCCCCAGCAGGCCTCGAAAATTGCGACAGTTTCACAGATCGCGGCCCCCCAGGGATGGCGAAGTCTAATTTGAATCTGCGCGTCGCCTTCACTGCGCCGGGCTCCCCAGCAGGCCTCGAAAACGGTGGCAGTTTCACAGATCGCACTCCCCCAAGGATGGCGAGGTCTCATTTGAATATGCGCGGGGCCCTCGATGTGCTGGCCCCCCCAGCAGGCCTCGAAAATGGCGACACTTTCACAGATCGCAGCCCCCCCCCCCAGGGACGGCGAGGTCTAATTAGAATCTGCGCGGGGCCCTCACTGTGCTGGGCCCCCCAGCAGGCATCGAAAATGACGAGATCGCAGCCCCCCAGGGATGGCGAAGTCTAATTTGAATCTGCGCGGGGCCCTCACTGCGCTGGGCCCCCCAGCGGGCCTCGAAAATGGCGACAGTTTCACAAGTCGCAGCCCCCCCGGGGATGGCGAGGTCTAATTTGAATTTGCGCGGGGCCCTCACTGTGCTGGGTCCCCCAGCAGGCCTCGAAAATGGAAACAATTTCACAGATCGCAGCCCCCCCAGGGATGGCGAGGTCCAGGTTGAATCTGCGCGGGGCCTTCGCTGCACTGGGCCCCCCAGCAGGCCTCGAGAATGGCGACAGTTTCACAGATCGCAGCCCCCCCGCAGGCAAGACAGGAAGAGGCAGGGAGGGAGGAGGAGGAGGAAGGAAGGAGTGGAGACCACACTGCTCTATTCAAAACGAATACCCAACCAAGGAGGGTTGAAACAAAAGTGTTGTTTCTGGCGTCGTCGAACACCAGCCTGTCGCCTTGCCCCGAGAACGGTTGGCCACTCGGTCCAGCTGCCACAAGGTCTGCACTTGGAAGTTCCGTGAGATTCACCTCGATGGGGGCAACCATGTTTCCCGAAAGCAAGCCACCCCCAAATCAAACACGAACGGCTGGCAGGTATGCGGTGTATATAGATGTGTGTATGTCTACACACACACATATATATATATACACATACACCTACTTAAACGCATCCCCAAGCCGTTGCTGTTGCTTCCAGGGCCGCTTATTTTCACCGATCACTTTCGTGAAATCCCCTTCGTCTTGTCCGAGAAGCACACCCTCCGTTCCCTTGTGAACACATTCCACGTGTGTCTTAAGGGCGGGGTTGATGTCGAATGGCACAGCCTGCGCGGTGAACCCCATCTCTTCCAATGCAACAACTGGCGTTTCCAAGCCGCAACACGGACTGATCCATTTGGCGCGAGGCGCCATCGGCATTAGTGCGTTCGCGCCTACCCCGCTCACTTGCACGCGATCGCACGCAGCATTGTTGCGATTGGGTGTCGTGACCCTCTTCTCCTTCCTCCTCATCCCCCTCTCTCCCCTACCTCTGGCCCCATCGGCTGTGTCCTAATTTGCCCGCCCCCCCCCCCCCCCGCCTCCGCCTCGCCGCCTTGCCTTGCCCGCGAGTTTCGGATGAGCGGGGCGCCGATGTAGGTGGAGAGCGTCGCGGTGGGAAACTACGCAGGAGGGCGATGCCCGCGAGCGTGCACGCGTGCGAGGGGCGGTCAAGCGCGCATCTTCGCGTCGGCGGGGCTGGGCTCAGGAGGGGGGGGGGGGGGGGGGGGGAGTAGGCGGAGGAAGAAGAAGAAGAAGAAGAAGAAGAAGAAGAAGAAGAGGGGGAGAGGAGGGAGGAGGGGGGGGAAAATGAGGAATGCCACAAGCCAGGGGGGGGGGCACGCGTCGGGACTGCGGCAGCATTCCAAGGATCACGGTGCGACGGCGGCTGACAGCGTCGCCCAGCAGCTGCCATGATCAACATATTTCGCATGGGGCGAGGTGACTTGCACTGCGCTGCCACGGAGCACTCGTCAAACCATCTGCGCCGATTGGAACAGGCTGGCCGTCGAAGCGCGAGCGCAGAGGGAGGCCCGACCTCCCCCTGCCTCCTTGTCTTCAATAATTCTTGACCCCTCCTCATCTGAGGTTGCGCCCTCGTGCCCCCCCCTCCTTCTCCTCTTCGAGGTTGCGCCCTCATGCTCCTTATCCGGTGCCTCCTAATCTTCATTCATATCCGCCTTGTCACTAATATCGCGCAGCTCGTCTCAACGCCCCGTTCCTCCCCCTGCCCCCCCTGCCGCCCCTCATCCTTTCATGTCGGCCTTCCTTTGCCCGCGTCGTTAGCGCGGGGGCTGAAGCGAGGCAAAGCAATATCCTGGCGAAGGACCCAGCCATATGCAGTTGTGAGTACCGCAATTGTGAATATCGTCTTCGGTGGCGCTCCCTATGGGGCCACGAACCGCATGAAGGTGTGCCGAATTGTGTGGTGTAGCCTCAGCAGGCCTCCCCTCCCCCCCCTGGGAACCCCGACGGCAGCGCCCGCGCGCCGCGACGCCCATGTCGCCGCGCCCCGCGCGAGGATCGTCCCCGCACCCCCCCTCCTTTTTCCTCGTCCTTTGCCCGCGCGCTCCAAAGTCCAAAGCTGACGCGCGCAACAACGCCTTCGGTGGAGCCTGTGTGGGGCCGCGAAACGTGCGAGGGGTGTGCCGACATGGGCGTGCGGGACGCATGCGGGCACGCCCACTGGGACCTTTGGTGGAGCTCCCTATGGGGCCACGAAGCGTGCGGGGAGTGTGCCGAAATGTGTGCGCGGGACGCATGCGGGCACGCCCACTGGAACCTTCGGTGGAGCTCCGTATGGGGCCACGAAGCGCGCGAGGGGCGTGCCGATATGGGCGTGCGGGACGCATGCGGGCACACCCGCTGGGACCTTCGGTGGAGCTCCCTTATGGGGCTACGAAGCGTGTGGGGGGTGTGCCGAGATGGGTGCGCGGGACGCATGCGGGAGCGCCCGCTGGGACCTTCGGTGGAGCCTTTGTGGGGACACGAAACGTGCGAGGGGTGTGCCGAAATGGGTATGCGGGACGCATGCGGGCGCGCCCACTGGAACCTTCGGTGGAGTTCCTTATGGGGCCACGTGCGAGGGGTGTGCCGACATGGGCGTGCGGGACGCATGCGGGCACACCCACTGGGATCTTCGGTGGGCCTGCCTATAAGGCCACGAAATGTGTGAAGGGTGTGCCGAAATGGGTGCGCGGGACGCATGCGGGCACGCCCGCTGGGACCTTCGGTGGAGCTCCGTATGGGGCCACGAATCGTGTGGGGAGTGCGCCGAAATGTATGTGCGGGGCGCATGCGGGCACACCCACTGGGACCTTCGGTGGAGCTCCCTATGGGGCCACGAAGCGTGCGAGGGGTGTACCGAAATGGGCGTGCGGGACGCATGCGGGCACACCCACTGGGACCTCCGGCGGAGCTCCCTACGGGCCACGAAACGTGTGAGCTGCGCGCCGAAATGGGCGCGCGGAGGAGGAAGGGGGGGGGCAGCGGGAGGAGGGGGGGGGCGCGGGGCGCTGTCGCTTCAACGCGAGGACCCAACACCACAGGATGGTTGGGAAAAAGATCCTCGGTTGAGAAACCCTGCCGCTCCTGGCATAAGGGGCGGCGACATCCATCGCTCGCGCGCTTTCCCGCGCGGCTGCGAGGGACTGCGGGGCCTGGCCAACCGCCTCGATGCTCTAACAGCTCTGGCAGCGAGGACGCGAGCAACGATGGTATGATTGGCAACCTGAATGGACGAGGGGCAAACTGGAATCTGGCCTGAAGCAAGCCTTGAGGTGTAGCAAGCGTTCAGCCTGCCTCCTGCCCGCTTCCTGCCCGCTTCCTGCCTGCTTCCTGCCCGCTTCCTGCCCGCTTCCCGCCCGCTGCCTGCCCGCGCGCGCGCGGGTCTTGGAGCTCGGCGGGCGTGGCCAGTGCCCCAGCTTGGTCCAGCGTGACCCGCCCCCCTCTCCTTCCTGTCCCCCTGATACCTCATTTCCCCCACTGCCCCTCAGTCTCTCCTCTTCCTCCTCCTCCATCTCCTCCTCCGCATATGGTTTTGAACATAGGCGCAGCTAAATAAAACATGCGTTTGTCCTTTAGACGGGTGAAACATACGAAGCCCGCTGGACGAACAGCGGCAACCTCACTCGATCGAAAAATATGTGTCCCACGTTGCCCTGCGGGCAGCACCCGCGAGCGCGGCAACAACTTAGTTCAAAGACTCATCAAAGAAACATGAGTACCCTGACGGGTTCCCACACTGCTCAAGCCGCAGAATCATCTCGATCCACATGTGGCGTTTCGGGCTCAGCGGTATCTGGGCCTGCTGCATGAGCACGTTGTGCCGAATGCTGATCTCCAATAATCGGCTCTGCGCGCGTCGTGGGATGACCCGAGGGCCCCCCTTAATTCTTCGCCTCCACTCCAAGAGGCACTGCCCAGCAGCAACGAGCTCCTCCCCAATTGGAGCACGCCCTCTCTTTTTCTCGGCGAGCTTGGTCGCCCATTCCACGAGGATGCCTGTCTCGCCCGCCTTCGTCTTCAGGTCCTTGTGGGCTCTAGTCCCGACCATTTGTTCCGACTGTGTCTGTAGCCGTGGAGATTGATCGATGCCGTTCTCGTTGTGATAATTTTTCAAGTTCAAAAATAAACGCCTGCTTGTGAGCTCTTTCACTGCGTGGCGGGGGCCAATGATATCGAATGCGTTCCCGTCGATGCACGCCCAAATCACAGCCATGACGTATCTGAGGTAGACCCCAATATATACGCAATGCAGCGCATCGATGTGAAGATTGCTCGGTGCTACGCCAGTCTCGATCACGTCGAAAATCGGATTCCGCCTGACCACAGGGTCCGTGCATTTTCCCGTCTGGCCGTAGTTGCGCCGCCAGAACACGAACTTAGCAGGGAGCGATATGGCCCGTAAGTCTGCAGTGCCCACCAGATGAAGTGACGGCTCTACCCTATCTTCGGCACGCAATCTCAACGATGGAATGTCATGGGCGAGAAGCATCCCAAGCGCTTCTCTCATCGTCGGCATGTATTCCACCTTCGTTGAAGAGCTTCAGCCTGTCGCAGTCGTCATCGGTCTCCACGCGGACTTCGCGCCTGGCGCACGCTGCCTCATACCGCCCTTCGCGCTTGGCCCCCCATGCATGCGTGTCCAGCTTGAGATATACTATTGCAGTCGTGCAGCGTTGACTTGATGCAGCGGCAGAAGCAGCGCGGATTGTGAGGCGAGCTCCAAGTTGGAAGCCCCAGCGAACTATTGTATTCTAACCAGTCGCCCTTGATCTGCACCAAGAGGAATCGCGCCCCCGGGCGCGGTGATTCACGACGCAGCTTCCCGCGGGTAGAATCATCTGGCCAGGGGTCTCCGTTCCATTGCAATGGTTGGCGCAGCCCGCTCGCTGCATGCTTCATGAAGAATGCAGCGAATTGGAACACGGGCCTCCTGCTGCAATGGCCTCTGCAGCCGCATTTGCAACCCTCTCGTTTCGATAAGATCGCTATCGGATGGCGCTTCCCTGTTGCCAATGAGTGTAACCATATGCCCAACGTCGAGTCGGCGCGCCCGGCTCCGGTTTGCCGAGTGAAGCGCACGCCATCCATAAAAAGCGCAGGGGATTACGTGTCTGTCACCCCCATCAGCGAAACGCTCGGGATGGCGCTTGAAGGCCAGGGCCCAGTGTGATAGATCGTCGCTGCCAAATGCAGCGTCGAACCCCCCAGCTTCAAACTCCGCCCCGAGAACCTCATGGATTGGCACCGCGGGAATCCGCTTCTTGCGCGCTGTGCTGCTAGGTACACAGGAATTTTCAAGTAGCACGGTGCGGGGGCTGTCTCTGACCTTGGCACAACTGCGTCGAGGTGTTTCTTGTAGTTGCCGTCCGTACTCTCACCTTCTGCGAGTGCCCATTTAGCTGACTCGTCGCCTTGCCCTCCTGCCTTGACGATCGTCGCAGAGAATACACAGTGCTCTTGCGTCAAGCTTCGCAGGCGCGTACAATTCTAATCGGTGTCGTTCGAGATCCTTTGCATTATCGTGCACATCCTGAGGGCTGATCCACGGGCTCCGCGGGTTCCTACTGGCGACGCCGCCCTCCCAAGCGCGCGCAGCAGCCCTTGCCGGGGGGGGGGGGGGGGGCCTGTTGCGACGACGTCTCGGTGCCATGACATGTCGGCGTTCGCGAAGCCATCCTTCATCCGAGTCAAACTTGCTAAGGTTGACGATGGTCATGACGATGACGTTGATGCTGATAGCATTGGTGATGATCACGATGATGGTTGTGATGATGATGGTGATGACGATGATGAGGATGAGGATGGGGACGATGATGATGTTGGTAATGGTGACGATGGCAGTTGGCGTTTAAGCTGTTGTTGCCAACATAAATTTGGAGTCATGTGTACCACGCTCTCCTCCCTCCCCCACTTCCTTCCTCCTACTCCTCTGTCCTCGCTCCTCATCCTCCCTCCCCCCCCCTCCCCCATCTGTCCTGGCTGCTCTGAGACGGGCCCGGGCCGCTCTAGAGCTGAAAGCTGCCCAGGGCGCGGCAGTGCGCAACATCCAGAAGCCACCGACACCATCTGAGCGAGATTCAGTCAAGAAACTTGCAATGGGCAGCTGCTTTGTATTTTTGCGTTTGTTTCTCGTTGTGTTTTTTGTTTTGTGATTCGCGTTGCTCACGGCGCTTTTTTTTGCTTCTGAGCGCGTGTTTTGCGTTCCCGTTTCCCGCCCGGCCCCCGCCCGGCCCCCGCCCAGCCCGCCCGGTTCCCGCCCGGTTCCCGCCCAGTTCCCCCCGGTGCATTTTTGGTATACGTATATATGGTTTGGTGGCCTCCGCCTGGCCCCCGCCCGGCCCCCGCGCGGTTCCCGCCTGGTCCCCGCCCGGCCCCCGCCCAACGTGTTTTCGTTTGCAATTAATGCAATCTGAACGTCACGGGACCCTTGCGACACCAAAAACATATTTTTTCCAATCGAGAGGCACGCCCGCGCCTCGCGCCGGCACGCGTCGCGCCCGCGCGCCTGTCCCGCAAGCGCGCGAGCCGCCCAATCTGCAATGTTGTCTCTGACACCTCCTCCATCCACTCTCTCCCCCCCCCCCCTGTCCCCCCCCCTTCCCCCCTGGCACCTCCCCCCCCCCTCCTCCTCCCCCCCCCCCCCGCCCACCCCCTCCTCCTTCTTGCCACCTCTGCTCAAACCGATTGCCTGCAGAAGTGCAGGGCGCGCCCCCGCGGGAGCAGGCTGCCTACTCCGACTGGCCGTCGGCAATGTCATGCGTGTTCCTGAGCTTCGCGACCTTCGTCTGCAGGTCCACCACCAGCTTCTCAACGCTAGCGCAGTTCGCCCGGGCGGTGTTGAGGTCGTCGCGCTGGCTCAGCTCCATGGCGCTGCCCTGCATGCCCTTCTTCATGATGGGATCCGCCTCCGTGGTCGAGTGCGGCATGTCGAACGCGGCGACCAAGGGCTTCTCGAACTTGCCCCCCCCGGCGAAGCTCCACTCGGGGTTGTTCCTCGTCGGCTCGTCGATGAGGTTGCGCGCCTGGGCTCAAGTTTACCCTTTCGCCCTCGCGGGGCTGCGCCCCGCCTCCCGATAGGGGGGGGGGAATATGATGCGGGTGGGTTTGGGCGCATCCGGAGTGCCCTGTTCAGCTCACAGTTGCTCCTCTGCACCACCTCGGCCACCTTCTTCACCGTGGCCCTCGCGTTGATCGTGGGCGGCTTCGGCGAGCCCTCGTTGCTGCCCCTGGCCCCCGCCTCGGATTTGGCCTTCCCCTTGGCGGCCCCCTTGGCCTTTGGCTTGAGCTGAGCCTCGGCCTTCGGCGGCTGACCACCTGACGGACCAGAGGCGCGCTTGCGCATGGTGGCCGCGCGCGCGTCCGCTGCCGCCTCGCCCGTCGCAGGAGCCTGCGTGCGCGCGCGGCGCTCGGGCGGAGTCGACGGCGCCTCAGCGAGCATTCGGCGGCCAGGCTGGAGCTGTGGCGTAGTCTCATCCTGTTCTGGGGCGGCTGGCGCCTGGGCTGTGTCTGCCGGGGCTGCGGCTGTGGCTTCTGGGGCTGCGGCTGCTGCCTGGGCTGGCAGATGCCCCGTCGGCAGCCCGCTGGCTGCTGGCTCCGCGCGCTGGCGCGCCTGGCTCTTCCATCCTCCACCGTGTCTTGCTTCTCCTCTCCATATCTCCCCTTCCTACTGATCCTTCCCTTCTCCTCCATCCCCATGGTTTCACTCCTCGTTTCATCTCGTCCTCCTCCTCCTCCTCGTTGTCCTCCCCGTCTTCCTCCTCATGCAGTGTCTCACCTCTACCTCCGTTTCCTGTCCCACATCTCCTCTTTTCCTGTTCCTGCTCTACCTCCTCCGCCTCGTCCCCCTCCTCATCATTGCCACTCTCCCTCATGCCCTCTTCCCTCTGTGCCTGCCTCCTCCCCCATATCCTCTTTCCCCATTGCGCCTCTTGCTGGCGCGCCTCGTGGATCGCGCCCCCGATGTTGCAGCCCGACTCCTCGACGTCGTGGAACTCGCGGCGCTTGCTCCGCTTGTTGAACCTGACCCACCGCGGGCCGCCCTGCTTCATCGCGCAGATCGCCTTGTTGATGGCCCCCATCGATGCACGCGGGGCTCTGGCGGCCGCCCCCCGCCGCGATCATGGCGTCCAAATTCCTCATGGCGCCTCTCCCCGCGTCCTGCTTGATGGTCTGCGTGATCTTGGCCCTGGTCTCTCCTGGGGGCGTAGGGTCGGGGCTGAGAAACGAAAACTCACTCCTGCCCCTACACCCGCCTCCTCGATGCCCCCGCCCCCGTCAAAGTTCGACTCATCTGCAGATCGTTGCCCTACGTTGCACATCTTGTTCACGCCTCATACGCGGCCCCAAACGCGAGAGAAACCACTTTCAGAAAGTGGTTTCCCTCGTGGTTTGGGCTATTTCAATGCGGCGCATGCTCATCCCGATCCTCATCTTAAGTCCCCATCATTTCCTCTCGACCCCATGCAACTTGGCCACCCCCCTCGCCCGTCTACCCGATCGGTCGGGTCAGCGACGCCAGCGCGCGAGCACTGCAGCGATGGCATGGGGCGGAGAGAAGGCGAATGAGAGGATGGGCAGGTTCAGGGGGGGGGGTAGGGAGGCGAAGGCGACTCAGAGGAGGAAGAGGTGAAAGGGGCGACTGGACGAGAAAGGTCAAGGAAACATCGGAGATGACGTTCGCCTCGTCTCGTAAGCCCCGAATCCTGGTAGTCGCGCCACTTGCCCTGCACCCGCTCGCGCATAATCTTCTTCTTGTCGCCCTTCTGCGCCTTCCCGAATTTCTCAGCCTCGCCCTTCGCTTTCAAGAGGTGCGCGGGGCGGCGGCTGGAGCGCGGTGGAGGGGCCGGGGGAGGGGGGGGTGGGGGGGGGGGGGCGGAGGCGGAGGGGGGGGGGGGGGGGGGGGGGGGGGGGGGGGGGGGGGGGGGGGGGGGGGGGGGGGCGAGGAGAATGAGGCCGAGGAGGAGGAGGATGAGGAGGATGAGGGCGAGGAGCATGAGAAGGGGAAGAAGGATGAGGGCGAGGGCGAGGAGGAGGGGGAGGAGGAGGGGAGGAGGTGGAGGAGCATTGACTGCTCCTCCCCGTTCCAGTTAGCGCCGGGCGGTGCCCTGACGCACGGGCGACGCGACGGCGGGTGCAGCCTGCGCCGCTTGCCCATGGCCGAGCTCATGTCGAGGGTGTGGAGGCCGTTCGCGAACGCACTCTCCAGCGTGGTGTCGGCGTGGACCTTCAAGGCCTCCTCGAGCACCTCGCCCAGCTTGTCCTCCGCCTCATCCTCATCCAACGCGCCGCCCTGCATATTCAGGAACCTCTCCATGAGCATCTTCTCGGCGTTAGCGAGGCGTGGCGGCTTCGCGGCCGCCGGGCCCTCGGCGCCCACAGGTGGCCCCTCGCCACGGGCGCCGAACACTCCTCCTGGGCGGAACCTCTGCATCAGACGATCGGCCTCAGCGAGTAGCGCCGACTCCGCCTTCGTCACGTTCATCTGTCGCTGGATGTCGGCGGCGCGTTCGCCCCGGGTCCGAATCAGCTCGTGTCCGCCGTGACGTCGCGGCAGGTGCGGAAATGTGCGCTGGCCACCTCGTAGCCGCATGCCGCTTCCAGGCACGTGATCACCATGATCAGGAAGCTGGCGTAGCGGTTCTTGGCGCGTCGGTTCTGCAGCCAGCAGTGGGCATTGTAGTTGTCTCAACCACGCATGATCACCCCGCGCTCCCACCAGCCCTCAGCACCTGCCTCGGGTCGGGCGAAAGGGGGGATAGCAAAGGGGGGGGTTGAGAATCAGCTCACGTAGCTGATTTTCCCGGCGCCTCCCGGCGCCAGGAGGCGCCCATGCATCGAGGAATGGGCCCGGCGGCGGGGCCGAAACCAGCTGCATGTAGCTGGTTTCGTAACCCCCCTTTCCCCAACCCCCCCTTTCGCCCGACCCGACTGCCTCGGCCCCCCGTTGCCCAAATCACCCAGTCGCGCCAGCCCGGGAGCGCGAGCTTCTCATTGATCGAGAGCACGCCTGGCAAGGCCCCCGCGAAACGTGAGCTCCACTTCGACTTGTCCGCTGCCAGGACGCGCGCCACCTCAGTGGCCTGCCAGAAGTCCGCCCAGGCAAGCGCACTTTGGGAGTAGCCCCCCGTCGGTCCGGCCAGCCTACGCCGGCGGCCTCGCACGAGCGCGTCGGTCGCGCTGACGAGGCGCCTCATAGCTGGCATGACGAGGGGCCAGTTCTGCTGGTTCCCCCTGTAGACCTCCATGAAGTTCCAAGGGATGTTTTGCTGGCCGTCGTCTAGGGTGGGGTTTGCTGGGAGGTATGCCGCCTTCTCGATTTCCTCCTCGGCGCGGTGCAGGAGTCCCCAGCATATCTTGGAGGTCTCCCAGCCCCCTTCCTTAAGGTCCTTCTCCTCGTTGATCGCGCCCCTGCCCAAACAGGTCCGGATCCTTTCCAGCGCCGCGTCGCACCTCTGCGCCGCCCTGGCGCCGATGTCGGGTTCCACGAGGACCTGGTCGCCCATCGAGAAGGAGCCGTGGAAAGGGGCGCTGTCGCCCCACCTCGCGTCTGCCGGGCGGCACGCTGCACGGTGGCACTTCGCCACCCAGGCCCAGATCATCCACTCGCCAAGGCTACTCGCCCAGCCGAACGTCAAGACCATATACCGCCGTGATCAGCGCTGCCGCACCCCGCGCGCCGCACTCCAAGTCCGCGCCACAGATGCACGCGTCCATCTCGTGCATCACTACCCACCGGAAGGCGTCCTTGACCTCCTTCTTGGACAGGAGGATGTCCACGCCCAGCATCCTGGCCTTCCACCATAGGATGATGCGTGCCAGGTCCTCATGTCGCGGCTGGTCCGCGGGCGGGCGGTCCTCCTTGGGGCAGCTCTGGTTGGGTACGGTGCCGTCCCAGATCAGCCTGCCCTTGTCGCTCATGGCGCGGTCCAGGTTCTGCTTGGGCACCCTGGCCAAAAGAGCGCTCACCACTCTGCTGAGCAGATGCCCGTGCACATCGGTGCATAGCTCGACTCTTCCCTTGGCCGCGCCCCTTCAGAGGGCGTGCATGACCTCGTCTAAGTGGTCCTTGGCACTCGGGCGCGGCAGGGCCTTGAGGCGCGGCGGCGCGCCTCTGAACCTCGCCCTCGCCCCCCCCTTGGCCACCTTCCGGGCGTGCTCCAGGAGCGCGCCTCCCACCGGAGGCCCCAGGTCCTTGTCGAAGATGCCCCTCAAGTGGTAGCCGTGCCTCTCCCACCAGATCCCTCGCAGTGCCACGATGGCCTGTTCGAGCGACCCCGCCTCTTTCAACGCTGCGCCACCTCTCCTCGCGACCCCCCCCACCTGGTCTGCGTCGTAGTCCGGGTGATCCTGGAGACAGTCGTAGTAGGCCCCCGCCGCCTCGTCCTCTGGTCTGACCCCTGGCCCGCCTGCTCGATCATCAAGGACCCCCCCTGCCCGTGTAGACTCCTCGACTGCTCCTCCTGAGGCCCCGACCTCCACGTGCTGGTGCCCCTCCACCCTCGTGCTCCTCTTCCCCTGCTTTGCTCGCTCGCCGGGCGCGTCGCATGACCGTCTTGGCCACTAGTTCGGCCATCTTCTGAGAGTAGGTCTCACTCCGCTTGGTGACCGCCCTGCCCTCAACGAGGTCGCGCAGGTGGTCGCCGCTGCAGCGGAGCTCTAGGTCGTCCGCGGTGCCCCCTGAGGTCGAGACGATGCGGGTGGGATTGAGGTGCAGGCCCCCTGCAGCGCTCCTGAGGTCCAGGGCACACTGATCGAGGCGGACCTGCCGCCGGGCTGGGCCCCCCAAAAGCGTGGAGAGTTGCTTCCACACCGCCGAGAGCCAGGGGTTTTCGCCCGAGCATCCCCGCCGCTTGGCCGCGCGCTCAGTCATGATCTTCTTGGCGAGGGCCAGGAAGGTAGCTCCCCCCTTAACCTTCGACAGGTCGACGCCCCTCGACTCGTTGAGCGCCGCGAACGCGCAGGAAGCCGCACGCGGCCAGCTGACCCAGGTCTCGCGCGGGTCTTGGAGCTTCACGAGGGCGAGCAGCAACCACCTATTGCGCTTGCGGCGCAAGTCCTGCCCATGCTGCAGCCCGATCTTGATGGCTCGACCGCCTTGCTGTGCTATTGTCTGAGAGATGCGGGCCTCGCCCGTGGAAGCCTGGAGGAAATCCAGGCGGCCGCCGCGCGGCGGCAACGCCGCAGCTTGCGCGCCCAGCCAGCTGCGGAGCTCGCCTTCCGAGGGGCCCCCGATGACCTCACCGACCTTGCCACCCTCTACCTCCTCGCCCTCCTCGACCTCTCCTGCCGCGGCCTTCTCGAGGGAGAGGGCGGAGTTGGCCGGCGTCTCCTCGCTGAGAAGGCCGACGAAGAAGCCTGGCGCGGGCCGCCGGGTCACCGCGACGCCCGCCGCCTACTCACACCGCTGGCAGGCCAACGCGCCTGGGTGGGCCGAAGGGGGGCGAACGGCCAGGGCAAGTTCCAGAAGCGCCTCCCGGCCCAGCGCGGGCAACTCCTGCACGTCGATCCCCGCGCCGTACAGCTGCCCCATGATGCCCGGGCCTGGTGGCACGAGGACGCGCATGTGGCCCTTGTGCACTAGGACCCGCAGGATGTCCTCCTCCTGCCTCGCGAACTCCGCCCCGATGATGAGCTCGACGGCCGCTCTGCCGTAGGAGTCCACACGCACTGCGCCCAGGGCCTTATCTCGCAGCAAGTCCGGTGGGGGCGCCGCGTACATGCGATATCGGGGCTCCTCTGACCCGGGTCAATCCAAACCCGGGTCAGCAGGAAACCAAAAACTGCAATGCAGCAAAAAAAAACTGCAACGCGAGTCTTCGCAAACCCGGGTCAGCCAATGCGCGCGGCCGCCCCGCGGCCACGAGCGGCTCCCTAACCCGGGTCAGCCAGGGGGGGTCTTCGCAGGATCCTGCAGGATCTGGTGCCCTGGCTGACCCCCGTTTGCACTGACCCCCGTCTCTTAGGCTCCGACTATAGTCCTTGTCGTAGTCCCGGTATGTGAGATCGCGGCAGAAGATGCGGAGGTCTGCCTCCGCCTGGGTCAGGAGCCCGGGGATCCCACCCAGCGCGCTTTCCGCGATTCTGGCTGTTCCGAGCATGCTCTTGCCGAAGCGTGGGCCCTCGTCCTGGGCGGCGATCGCCGACGGCCACCCGTCATCCGGCATGGCGACATTGCCGATCATGTGCGCCGCCACAACGTTGATGAGAGCGCACTCCCGAAGCTCGATGTCCGGCGGCCCGGTCGTCGAGTGGGGTAAGCCGTCGAGCGCCTCGACCGTTTCTGGGTCGAGCGCTAGCTTGTCGCAGTAGTCCAGCATGGTCCAAGTATCCCCTGCCAAGGTCAACGCGCCCGTGCCTGGCTCGTCGTCCTCTCCCCAAACGATGGGGCTCACTGTGGCCTGGCCCGGTGCGACTTCGCCCGCCTGGGTCTTCTGATAGCGCAGCTTCAGGAAGGCTTCCGCCGACTCTGCCAACTCTGGGCAGCCGAACTCCACCGCGCGCGCAGCAAGGGCCTCCACGTCGTAGGTCTCGCCCGCCCCCTTTGCCCCCCGCGCGCAGTTACGGAGGTTGCAACCGAGCAGGCCCGTCGCCGTCGCCACATTCTCGAGGGCTGGTCAGTATCGATATCGTGCATGACCTCCTTCCTGCGTGCCAGCTCTGGTGCGGAGTCGGGGAGCGAGGCCCGCTGCTGCTTGGCTTGATGGTGGTTGCCCAGCCACTTAGCGCCTGGGCCCTGCATGGTGATGCGAAGGTGCCCTCCAACTCCGCGGGGTTGAAGTCCTTGAGCTCCTCAGGTGCCTCGACCCAGCCGAATGGGGGAGCGGCTCCCTCCTGCCGTGCCTCCTCGACTTCGCCAGCTCCTTGGTCCTCCTTCTGGCCGTGGGCGTCGCATTCGCCGCGCGTCTTCTTCGCCGCTGCTGTGGCCTTGGCGGCGGCGGCTGCTGCCGCTGGGGCTGGAGCGCCCGCCGCCGCCTCGCCCGCGCGCTTGGAAGCCCCCTCGGTGTCGTGCTCCTGGCGCAGCGCTGCCAGCCTCTTGTCCGCCTCCCCATGCGAACTGATATCCGCGCCCCCCCCCCCCCCCACCCCCCCACACCACCCCCCTTTTTGGGCCGCCGCGCTTGATGGGCTGCATCTGCGCGGAGCGGTCCAGCAAGCCGACCTCCCCGATGGGCTTGTGCGAATGAGGGCACGCGGCGTTGTGGCAGCCCTTCCAGCTGGAGTTGTCCCAGCAGATGACGCGCCCACTGGTGGGCGACTGGGGGCGGTGGTCGAGGCTGCGACCGTATTCCTTGCGCGTCAGGGCTTGCCCAAGTAGGCCTGCGCCTCCATGGCCCCCTGCTGCCCCTCCCGCGCCCTGGCCCCCTGGGCTGCCACCTCCTCCTCCTCCAACTCCGCCCGCGCCCGCCTTGGGGCGCCCTGTCTGAGCCGGCTGCCCCGCCCCCGCCCCAGGGCGCCCCGTCGGGTGCGCCGGCAGCGCGGGCTGCGCAGCGTTGGAGCGGAAAGCGGTCTGCCACTGCGACCTCTGAAGCTTATTGCGATGCCTGGCCTTCATGTCTGTCATGAAGTACTGGCCGGGCTCGTCCAGAAAGTAAGTAAGCGGCATCTTCAACCACGGCCCAGGGTCATCCGCGCCGGCCCGGGCAGCACGCACGAATCGGACGCGGCCCCACGTCGGGTTCCCATTGCCCATGGGCCTCAGCATCTTAGCCCGCTCCATGCGTAGCTCTTCGCACCACCTGCCCCTCAGCTCGGCCCAGATGCCGAAGATGACGTCAGGCGGCCAAGCGTGGTCAGCCTCGTCATTCATGCTGAGCAGCTGTTCCGCGGCCTTGACCTGCTGCTCGTAGTGCCCCTGCCCGTAGAAGCACGACCACGCCCAGGCCTCCCGCTCAGCGTCCTGGAACCAGTGCTGGGGTGTAGACGCATGCCTCGGCCTGGTCTCCAACTTGCAGTCCTTCGGCGGTATGTAATTGTCCATGTCCGCTTCCGATGCCTTGGGGAAGTTGGCGCATCCCAGTCAGTAGTCCGGCATGTTCACGTGGTCGCGACCCCCGCGCTGGAACGCCGCTAAGCCGTAGGCGATCATGTTGGTGATGTTCGTCGGGAACTTGATCGAGCGGAAGAGCGACATGGAGTTCTGCCCGACCGACCGCAGCGCGTGGAACGCATCCTTGCCTAGCAGGCCCGGGCAGAGTGTGACCGTGTAGAAATCGCACCCCCTCGCCATGTAGACCAGCTGCTCCTCCGCGCGGCCAATGCTGGCGATGGTGCCCGCGGCCGCGCCGCCCGACTCCTCGGCGTGCATGTTGGCCCGGCCCAGCTCCCTGATCAGGTTTTGCAGCCCTATGCCGAGCTCCGACTCAGGTTGCGGGGCCCTCAAGATCCGCTCCTCCTGGGACATCGAAGAGGCTCCTGCATGCCGCTCGCGCGGCCGCGTGACCCGCTCCACGAACGACGGCTGCCGGGGCTGCCCCTCGCCCAAGGGGAGGTCGAGCTGGCCCCGCCCGATCCGTGGAACGCGCTCGGGTCGAGGGCCGCGGGTGTCTGCAGCGTCGGCGGCCGCTCCCCGAAGCCGACAAAGCCCAACCCCGGCGGCGCGCCCGGCCCGGGCTCCGACGGGGGCGGGCTTGGGAGAGGGCCCGGGCCTG
>CAUYUJ010019809.1:39835-167335 GCA_963575745.1 Prorocentrum cordatum
CTGGTTATCCTCCAAGACGATAAGTCGTACTTTCGGTGCACTGATCTCTGGAGCTGGCTCTGGATCCACGTGTAGTACGGTACCTTCATGGGATATTGTACGTCTCTTTGGAGTCGTAGGCAAATCCGTATTTAGCGGTAGTTGCCTACGGCAGGAGAAGATCCCCGAGTAGGGGGTGCCTTGCGAGGCGATGGTTTACGCTTCTTTTTGGCTGCCAATGTAGGACACATCGCCGGGTCAACGTGTCGATGGCAACTCAGGCATGTATTCTTCTCTTTGCATGTTCTGGCAACTCCCACCACGGCTTCCCAGAATGATAGTAGTGGTAACCCTTCCAGTCGTAGTGCGGAATCGAGAGCAACGATCTCCGATTCAGTAGATGAATGTGAAACAACCGTTTGTTTCTTACATACAGCGTTGACAGGAAAGAACGTATTGGGTCCAACAACGCAGCAAAAACACCAGTAGTGGATTTGGATGATGTAATGCAATCAGCGAACGAGGCGTCAGTGAACAGCATGATGGATAACTTGTCTGATGAATCGCCTATCCATCCGTGTAAGCAGTGTGTACGCGTCGTTTTGATGTAGCATATCAACCGATGTAGACGTTTGTCACATGTAGTATTCCATTTGGTAATTTCTCTGGCCAACAGACATACCGGATGTAGAAGATCGAAACGACAGCAACGTGCCAAGTACAGGATCTTCATTAGCACACTTGCCGCGTCCTGGCCGAGAACGCCCTCGTCTGAATAGTCGGACTCAGTGAAGGAGGTGTCCTCGATGCCAGGGGTCTCTGCGTCGGGTAGATCATGGTATGTGGCGGGTATGGTATTGGTAGAAGTTGTGTCGATCGATTTTGCTGGGCTGGATGATCTTGCCCGTGCGTTGAGCACACTAGTAGGTCTGGCGACCGACCCGGAGGAAGATGGCGATTTGGATCGCGAAGCCCTCGGCGAGTCGGATCGTTTCCGACGTGACCCTTTTCCCTGGGCGCGCTTGGAGGCGCATTCCAGGTACCGCTCAATGCACTGATCTGTAAAACCAAGCATGTCATGTCGAATACCACGAACGTGTTTTGCCGTATTGTATTCTTTCTCGTTGTGTGCAGGTAGCATAGGGCGTATTGTGGACATTCTTTTGTCGAAGATGCTCTGCGGTACGTCATATGCTTGTTGCCCACAACCCAAATATTGTGAGTATGGAGTAGGTGGATCCAAATCGATACCGCTTTTTCGAATATAATCCCAGCCAGTCTGTAGATTATGAGCTGGGCCGGCCAATTTGAAATCGTCCACATATACTGAAAGTATCAGTCCCAGTTTGTTGTGTCTCCATACACATTCCCATCCTGAAATAGGCTCGAAACCGACGCTTTCAAAGCATGTACGGCATTTTCGTTCCCAAAAGACACCTGCAAGAGGGTGTCCGTATAGTGCCAATCGCAATCGGCACACTGGGTTATTGCATTTTGACCATGATGTCGGTTGTCGCCATTTAGGTATAGTAATCCAAGTATCAACTGGATCAATTCGTCCGTCGCCGTATAATAATGCCTGCGTGTAAGCTCCAGGTGCGTCACTTTGCTCTCCCGCATATTGCGGTAATAATGCAGTAGCATCGCAAAGTTTGGAAGCCTCTATATGCGAAGCACTGGACGCGGCGTCGGCGAATATGGCGGCCAAACCAGTTTCATCTTTGCCTGTATTGCCCTGAACCACCACTCTGCCCTTGAATTTACGTAGATCAGGAGGAAGTTCTTCATGTTTGACTGAAGATAATTCCAATATATTGAAGAAATGTACCTTTGTTCCATTGCGAACAGCTTGTGACTCAATGTCAGCTTTTTCTGCAACAGTCTCCAACATCCATGTTTGTTTCATTTCCAATCTCTCGTATTCTTTTCGTAGGGCTTCTTGTGCACGTGGTTCTGCGGCAACTTATTTCTTACTCAGGTTTCTGGTAACTAATGCTGGGCGTGACCATGTCGAGTCTGGTATTTTATCTCTGTGTGCCGGCATGTAGTTGGTCTCACGTGGCATGGTTGGTATTGCTACCGACTGGGTGAACTTGCGTATGAGCGGGTTCAAAGTCCCAAAGTCGGTTCCTTCATTATCCACAAATACCAAAGCACGTTCTTCTCCATCGTGCTGTTGTGGTAGTTGACGGTAGTATAGTACCGTGGTAATGTCACGTGGCCCACCAGGTAATTTGGCATACAGTATTTCTCTGTTTGTCACGCCTTTGACATTCTCGTCGCGGATGACGTCACCATTGTCAGTGTCGTATGTAATCCGTCGTTCCACAGTATTCCATGTGGGTCCGCCTGATGTAGTAGTACGGAAATTGTTGACCTGTTTATCCTGTCTTGTCCACACTCGCAATGCAGCACGATGACGAATTTCACGGGCTCGTTTAACGTCGTTGGCGTAATCGGTCTCTTTCTTTTGCTGTCCACGGGAAAGTGTTTTCCAATGCTCGGGAAGAACGTGATCAGGGCGTGTAGTAGTCTGCACACGTGTCTCGCGTCCACGAACCACCATTTTGCCGTCTGGCGTTATTTTTGGAAGCTCATAGAACTGAATCGTGCCTGTCCACGGCTCGCTCAGCTCCCTGTGGTCGTTGGCGCTAACACCATCCCAAACATCTCGGAAGTTACTTTCGCCCTCGAAAGTAGAAGTCGTTGTGAAATCTCGCGCCACGTCGAGTTGGTCAACAGGTACTGGTATATTCATGACGTCGTCCGTTGGGATGAATAGTTTCTTTCTTGGGGTACGAATGTGTCTGATGACGCAATATCCACGCTGTTCCCAGTAGTCTGGCTCCGGCGCTGGTGCAGCAACTTCAGAAGCCGATGTCTGGATATCAACAGCGTTATCTTCCGTTGTCATCATAGACGGATCATCCCATTCTTTAGGGTAAGAAAGTGGAGGATCAGGCATTGGCTTGCCACCCAAGGGGCGAGACGTAGATGCCTTCACCTCGTCGTGTGCCTCAGGGTTATGATGTCGTAGAGTACCATCTTTCACGGGGTAGGTGAACTTGCCATCAGGGATGATGATGTTTTTGACTCTGTGCACATGGCACAAATCACCATCAGGGTTCTTGGCGTATGTAGCCGTGTCCAAAACAAGGTAGTCACCTGACCATCGTCCACCAGAGTGTAAGTGGTATCCCATGAATAACCCTTCCCGAGTGTTTTCTTTAAATTTTGCAGTCTCGTTGTTAATCTCGGGGTTGAGGCATTTCCAAAATATCCGAGCACCGAATGGTATGCAGTGCCCAGGAAAGCTTTCGCCAAATCTTATTTCATGAGCTGTCTTTTCTGCATGCTCCTCGTTGAGGGCAGCGACGCCCGCGGATGTATGCACAAAGTTGTGTCCATAGCAAAAGGCTTGCATGGCCTCTTTCCACCATTCGTGTCCCAGACCAGACATATGTAACACAGCTCTGGTACCAAGAATGACTATTTTGACAACGCGCTCAATCAATCCATTTGTCTGTGGACGATGTGGCGTACTCGTGTCGTGTCTCCATCCCAATTGGCGGCAAGCTTTCTGAAGCTCTCCAGAATTGTCTGTGTAGATATGCTTCACCTCATCGTTCGCGGCGATGAACTGTTGAAAGGATGCCTTTGTAGTAGCAGCGTCTTTGTGTAGCGCTGGGTAGGCCATGAAGATGCCAGTATATCTGTCAAGGACAACAAGTGCATATTTGTCGCCATGTTTGTCCGCGGCATCGTCTTTGGCCAGTACGATATGGTCAGCAGTTAGAGTTTCACCGAACTTCTTCGGGACAAAAGCTTCGTAGGCGTTATCCTCTTCGGTGGGGTCTGCCGGTGGATGTGGTTTGTGCTGTCGTCTACACGGGGCATTCTGTGCCATCGTACGAGAACAGATCTCACAGTCGGGATGTTTTGGGCTGTGAGTCATGTAATGCATCGGGTCGATCGGTTTCTTTTGTCTGTTGGGCAGAACTCGATCGTTGTCTGGACGCGTTCGTGTGGGTGTTTCTGTCGGTATGTCGTTGTCTGCTTGAGCTATATCGAACCCCCCGCATTGTGGAGGAGAACACTGCATCTGAGACGTAGGCGAGTCGGTGATCGTGTCCACGTTGGTCTCGTCTGTTCTTGTGTCGGGAGGTTCTTCGACCGTGATGGTCCGTGCTCCTCCTCCCTCTCCGACATGTGGTCTCTTGGGGCAGGTCCCTATGTGGGGTCGTAGCTCGTCTGTAGTGGTTGGTTGCTCTGTAGTTTTGCAGCACCAACAAGTGTCGTTACAGCGGGCGGATGAACGCTTTCGCTGACGACGGCGGGGTGCTGACGAAGTGCATAAACGTGGTGGTGGTATCCGTGTTAAGTCGTCAAGTCGTAACTCTGGCACTCGATTGTTGACTGGAATCTTATACCATTGGCCCCCCGGATCCTGAAGCATGTAGCCCAGCTCAGGATCCCAAAGCTGTCGAAAGCCATCAACCTCGACCAATTTTCCAACTGATAGTAATGATGGGCAGTCTGGTAAAGCAAGGGCTGAACTATGCAGTCCAACTTCGGGTAGCCGTATGTCGTAGTGCTCGTTGACGGTACGATCACCATTTGCAGTTTCCAGAATATGCTCTTCGCGAATTGATATGCGATCCGACTCGGTCTGCGTAAGTTCATGTTTTCCCTGAATATGATGGGCAGAACCACTGTCAAGAACCCAAGACCTTGTCAATGCTGCAGTCGAGCGTGGAGTGTCGACTTGCTTTGTCGTTGTTGTCGTCTGGGCAGTCTTTGATGTCTGCTTGACAGTGTCGTCATGCTTTCGGATCGCAGTTGGTGTGGCCACCGACTCTTTGTTGTGTCGGTAGTCGTACAGTTCGTCGTACCATAGTTGTGCCTCTTTTTGACATTCTCGTAAGGCCTCTGCACTATCATCCCACCATTTTTGTGGTAATGGATCTGGTACTTTGACGATGTCACCCTCATTCGGCAGCTCTTTTCACCTGTCCAGTCTGGCTCTGCCAGATATGGTATGGAAATAGTAGTCCACGTTGCGTACGTCGAAGCGTATCCGACGACGTATCTTGGTAGATGTCGTTGTGGCCTTGGTGTTGGCCATGAGGGTCTTGTCGCGGATGACGTAGCTGCGGTCTGAACGGCGTGAATGTCTAAAGTTGGCAGGAGAACGTGCTCTCGTGTTGGGTGAACCACGGGACGATCCGCGGCTCGGATACCGCTTGCCACGTCCTTTGTCACTGCCATATGATCGATCACGGCCGCGTGGACTGCCACGTCCGCCGCCACGATTGTCTCGTCCTCGGGAGGTAGATCTCGAAGATCTGTCGTAACGACTTCTCGATTGGCTGCGAGAGTCTTGGGACCTCCTGATGTGGAACGGGATCGGTCGTATTGGCGTCGGTTGTCACGTCCCTGTCGTGAATCGCTTGCGTAGCGAAACCCCCCGCGTTGTGAAGACCGTTGGCTTCCTGATCCGCGGGATGGTGATCGGCCACGGCTGTCCTGGCTGGAAGTCCGTGGTCGACTCGGGCTTCGTTGAGGAGTCTTTGCACCAGGTGCGAGATGAGCGTATTTGCATTTGTCGCCTTTTGTGCACTTGTTCTGTGCGAAATCCTTGCACTGTGCGACGTGCGGGTAGTTACACTTATCACCTCTGGTACATGTGTTGCGCTTGGCAAAATCGAAGCAGAACGGCCTTGATGCTGGCTTCTTGTGATTCGCAGGAGTGGACATACTACGGCGGGGGTTGCCACCAGCCGTTGATGTTCTGAAAGATTTGTTGTTCTTCCAACCCCTGGAATATGTATGTAAAGCCTTGCACCGTTCACCATTGCGACAATTGCCTTTCTTCCATGCAACGCACACGTTAACCTGAGATCGTGTCTCGTGTTCGTACCGTAGCTTGTTTTGATTCTTCTCCAATTGTTTAATCTCCAGTATGTCCAGAACACGCTGTCGAAGCCAACCGTAGGTACGATTCGGGTCGCTCATCTTCATGCGCTGGTACTCGTACATGTCTTGTTTCATCCATGCATGTCTACGAATCTGTGTGCGGAATAGCGATTCCAATATCTTTGGATCGGGTACTTCTCGGCATTCCAAGAGTAAGGCGTCCCAATCGGTAATGAAACGTTGCAAATCTTAGTCTCTCATCCTCAGTTCTTTAAGGCGCTCGAAATCGTGCAGGTCGTCGTCGACGTCTGTCACTTTGTAGGACTGTAGGATATGCCAGTATATCTGGCGTCCTTTGAGCATGCGTCCTGCTTTGTGCTCTCTGGTCTCGATGAGCCAGATTTGGTAGCGTAAGTCTGAGGATAAGATGTCGCTCAGAGCGGTTGCGAGTTTGCAATCGATGCTCTCAAAGTCTCCACTGTCTTGTAAATCCTCGAATGTGCATTCGGGTTGTTCTGCCACGCATAGGAACGCGTATGCTTTGGATGGTCGCCCTGAGGCGGCCCCGAAGTTCTTCCGCACTCTTTGCTGCCACTCCAGCAGCTGCGTGATCTTAGGCAAGACAGGTACACGGACGGTGTCTGACTCCTTGATAGGCGTCGTAGTATGGACCGACACCGCAGACGCTGGCTGTGAGGGTATCGGTGCACCGTCGATGGTTGGTTCTGCGCGCACAGGAGACACATGGCGTGTCTGTGCAGAAGCTGCCGCGGAGGCTGCTCCTGGAGATGTGCGTCGTTGTTGTCCTGCTGAAGCTTGTGGTGCTTCGGCGGACACTGCCGTCGGCCTGTGCGGGTCGGCTGCAGGTCGAAGGTGAATGTTGGTGTCGTTAGTGTGGTCGATCAGCTGATTCGTCCAGCTCGTCATGTCTTCTTGTATTTGACCCACCTTTTGGCGTGTATACTCATCAGTATCCCGAGACCGTTGGGAATACCGATCAAGTCGATGCTCGCATGCTCGGAGACAGGCGCTTTGTGCCTCCACCTCGCTTTCCAGACGTGCGAGATAACTCTCAACACGTACCTTCTCAGTATCTCTTTCATGAATAACCTGGGAGAGCTCTAACTGCGTGTGGTCCGCCGCCTTCTCAACCTCCTGCAACCTGTCAGTGAGGCGGGCGAAATCGTAAACCGTGGGATATGAGAATCCAGCTGGCCAGTCTGGGCTCGTCCGACACGCAACTTTGCCAGGGCGTCCTGTACACCAGGAAAACGCTGCTCTATGTCAGAGATCCGGTTAGCGAGTGGCTGCACGACAGCGTTGGTCGCATCAAGCCTTTGAGTGATGACTCTCTCAGTACGCTGCAACATGTCGATCAGGTTCGACGAGTTTGTGCGTGCTTCGGTACGAAGCGTCGCCGTAGTGTGGTCTAGGTAAGATCGAAGATCATTGATCTGAGACTGAACGTCGCCGAGGTCTGTGGCCTCGGTTAGGGTTGGTCGGTTACGGAGCTGGTCGTGGATCTCATCGTGTAAAATCCTGACCGCTGAAATGCCTGTGTCGCGTACGATCACAAGTTGTTGCTCCATCTGCGCGAGATAGTTGCGCAGGTTCTCGACCATCGCCGTTCGTTCACCAGAGTGTGACACCTCACGATCAACCTGGTACTGCAGTTCTCCTATGATGCGTCTATCTTCGGCGATCCTGGAATCGATGATCCCTAAGGCGCCGTCAAGATCGCGGCGTATGGTTGCAGTATCCGTGGCATTCGTCTGAACGCTCTGTAGTAGTCCAGAGTAGTGGCTGGACACGAAGGTTTCAACGTGGTCTCTGAGCTCAGCTATGTCACCTGCGGCGGACGTCTCCGCCAGCTGGTCGTCTGAGATGGAGAGGTGGGGAGCGTCAGCTTCCCTGTGTCCCCTGTCGCGGGGAGTGCATGGCCTCTGAGAGGCAGTACGCGGGCTCGACCTGCTCTCGCCGCATGGGCCTGGGGCTCCACGGCGGTTGCGCGCGGGCGAGCTGCGACTCGGACCATGTGTGTGTGATGTCTCATCCGATGATACCTTGGGGTACCGCGTCTGTGGCTGTGCCGACACTGGTCTACTGAGTTCCTCGAAGGTAGCTACGTGCTCCGCCGCAGGGGCGGTCGCAGGGCTGGGGGTTCCAGCACCTGAGGTCCATCGGCGGTTAGCGCGGAAGCGCCCTGGAGTATCGAGACCGGTAAGGCTTTCGCCTGACGCGGTTGGGATTGCTCCCGACGGGGAAGGGGAGGGAGGATCAAAGGTCGGCGTGTGAAACTCCTTCCTTTCTGTTCCTACTCCTTCTCCTGTCCCCCCGCGGGCGGCGCTGCGGCGAAGTTCAGCAGCTAGACGCGCCTCGGGTCCTCGGGAGCTGGGGGGGGGGGTATCGGGGACACCAACACAGTCCGCATTAATGCTCTCCAACTCGTCACCGAGCCGTCGCACCGTGGGAGAGCTTGGACGCGAAGCCCCAATGGAACCCTTACGGCGCATGCGCCGAAGCGGCTCCATTGGGCTCGCATGCAAGGTCACCACGGGCGAGTCGGTGAAGGTGAGCGTTAAAGGGCTGATAACCTGTGTATGGGGTTGAAGTACAAGAGTACAGAACCCCTGATCCGTTGGTAGAGAGATGGAGGGATAGATGGATATCTTTCCCTCCCAAGCGATCAAGGTACGATCGCTCCAACTCAGTACCTGAGCCCAAACGGCCAGGTGCGGGAGAGGTAAGGATAAGGAGTATATATGAGGGTATTACACGGGTTCCACACACAAGTCGGAGCGACAAACAATGCCCCAGATCGAACCTGCATCGTGCCTAGGCGCATCTGCGGCCAGTGCCGCATGAGAGAAAGAAATGAGGCGCCCCTTCCCCCCGAGTCGGGGTGCCTGACGCGCGCGCGGGGAGCGCGCGCGCACGTGCGCACAAGTGCACAGAGAATGAGGCGACGCCAGGGCGACTCGGCACTGCCCACCCCTGGTGTAGGGAAAGCCAAGACAGTGGGCAAGCCCAATCCCTGGCATGGGCCTGCCTGCGCCTGGGCTTGAGCTGCCTCTCTGGGCAGCTGCGTCAGCGGCGCGGGGGGGGGGCTGAGCGCAATCGGACTGGCGGCGGCGCTCTTGGGACGACGGCCAGACTGTGCTCTCTGCAGCTGCAACTTAGCCCCGTTATGGGGCGGTTTAAAACATACAATCACCAGACCAACCTCTCGAAGTGCCCTCCTGAAAGGAACCGCGCTTGTGGCGCGCCAGGAGACTCGTTGGCTGCTCGAGGTGCTCGTGATCGAACAAATTACGCCCCCTGGGGTTGGGGGCCAGGCTGGACATCTGGGGGCAGTGCCCAGGGCAATCCATTGCACGGCATCGATCCTGATATGTTTTGAACGCGCGGACGCGAATGCGGCAACTCGTGCGCCGGCGCTGGCCATTCACTATCGCCCAGACGTGGGCCCTCGGAGTCTCGCGAGGGGCCGCGGGAGCCAGAGGGGGGGGGATAGGAAGGCGGGGCCCCAGGGCCCCAGGAGGCCAAAGCCGAGGCAACCCCCGAGGGAGGGGGGGGGCTCTTCACGGGCTTGGCCAGCGCCTTGTTGCGACATGGGGCTATCGCGGGCCACTCTCCAAGGGTTTTGGACACATTTCGAATATATTTCTTCAGCAGAGCAATGTCCTTTTGATACTGCTCTACTTTGTCGAGACTAGGTTGACTGCCAAGATTCGCGGAGGCCTTTGCAATCCTATCCGCGGCATCATGCCGCTGGCTAAACGGGAATCTTCACGATTGGGGGGATGCAACTCCAGATTTTGGTGAACTTCACATATCGTCAACGCGAGGCGAGCGCCTGCCCGTCGCAACTGCGGCGAGGTGCTCAGCGCCCCCCCGAGGTCTGGGCCCCCAGGGGCCCAGCGCGGCCATAAAAAGGTGGCAAACTCCACCCCGCCCACCATGCACACGACGGCAAACCCAGCAGCATTGAAGACATAGTGGCCGTGGCACGTGCAACTATCATCTATGTAGACATCACCTGTGAACGCTTCTTCAGGCTTTAAATTAGGGTCTCGACACACAGTTTTGCGGCCCCCAGGCCAGCGCCAGCGGGAGGGTTGCCCACAAAGTTGGGCGTAAACTGAAACCCAAGGTGGAGCGGGGAGGTGGCAGGAACTGGGTCTTTCAACCTACGAAGCTCACCATTAGTAGACTCTTCTGTGGCCGGGGCAGTCTTGGGGCACTCGAGGAGGCGATGTCGGAGGTCATCTTTGTGGCCACATGGGCAACCTTGGGGCGCGTCAGATCCTGCCGAGAACGCGCGCTCCATGGTCCAGATACTCTGGGTGACGAAAGCCAGCAGCGTGCCGCGCTGCCGCTTGGTCGGCTCGACTGAGCTGAGGACGGCGCGGAGGACTGAAACATCAAGCTGCTCGTCACGGTGCCCCATCTTGGTGGCAGCCTGCGCTGCTGACTTGTCGCGCCAGGCAACCTCGAGGTGCTTGGCAATGTAGGCTGGGGAGGTTCCTGCGAGGGGATACACGAGGTCTGCGGGAGTCACAAAACGGACAGGGCCCTGGAACGACCGCCCCACCCTGGCCAACGAAAGGGCCGCCGCGACGAGGGGGGCCCTACAGGGGCCCCAAGATTCGGAAACTCTCAGCAAGACCGCCTCTCCCCAGAGGCTAATCGGTTGGAGGCTGGCCGCGGCCGCATCGGGGCGGGCGCGGCCCCCCAGACAAGACGGCGCCACATAAGCGCGGGCCTGAGGCCCGCTTTCCACAGGGGTCCTGGAGGATGAGGAGCAAGAGAGCACGGCTCCTTGAAGCACACCTAGGACCTGCTGCAGCCAAGTATTGATTTTGGGCCTGCGCGAGCATCGTGCTGTTGATGCCCGTGACCTCAACTCCGAACGCGGTGGCCGCTGCTGGGCCAGTGCTGCGCAACTTCTTTCCGCATCCTTCAGCATGTTTGATAATCTTGGTACGGGCCGTGCTTTTCTTGATCATGTTAGGTGTCCCACAAGATTTCGTCTTTTTCGCCAACGCGTTTGGGGCCGTCCAGCCCCGCTTTCCATGCCGAGGTTGGGTCCTGGGACGTCCGTAGAGGGCCCAGCAAGCGCTCCGATGGTCTTCCGAAGCTTGTTTTGGGGGTCCTGGCTGGAGGCAGAAACCTGGCTCTTATTGGTGGCGATCTGGCACTTGAGCTCGTGCTCGATGCGTCTAGCTGGCGACCGAGCTGCCAGCTTCACTTGAGTGATCACTACTCCATAGCTCCTAACATGGCACTGCAGCAATAAATCGTCGATGAAGATCGCGAGGCGAATGTAGCTGCGCGTGGCTGCCCACTGGTCGAGGGGGGCGAGAACATATATTTGCACTAGATACGTCGCCCACCCGCGCCCTGCAATCAAACCCCGCCACGCTCTGCCGCCCTTAACACACATCTTGCATAGCAGCGGAACGGGGCGCTTCCATATTGAAATAAAATGATGCGGAGCAGGCAGCACGGGAAACCAGAAGCGACAGTGCGCTGGGCAAGGCACTCGCGATCGACATGCTCGTAGTAGTTAGAGAGGCCCCAGGACACTTGAGCGGAATGCGGGGGTTCCTCTTGACGCGCATGATATTCGCATTCAAGTGCCTGTGCATATACAGACTCCACTATTGAATGTCCCGCCTGGCGTGCAACATGGCCGTCTGTGGTGGCGCCCCCACTTTTGGGCTGCTGATCTCCGCAGTCGGGCCCAGGCACGGTAAAGAACAGGGAGCATGCCAATCGACCGAAAGGCGGACTGGGCATGAACTGCATTTCATCATGTTGCTTTCGTGTGAGCACCCTGCAGCTGCGATGGCATGTGCCCGATCTGCTCGAGGTGCTCAGTCATATTAAAAACTAAGTCGGCTTGCTCGTCATCGAGCATGCCGAGATGGCGCGGGCGCACTCCGCCCCAAGTTGAGGCTGTACTGCACGGAAAGCGCATGGAAACCGGTCGAAGGCGAGCTGGGGGGATGGGCCCAAGGGCCACCCTGTCGTCGGCCTGGGGCACCGATTGAGAGGGAGCCTCAGTGTGAACATCCCGAAGCTTGGCGAGTCGGTCGGCTTCAACCTGGAGGATGTGCTGCGGGCGTCTAGAAAACCGACGGCGATGCACAGCCGAACCAGGCTTCCAAGCTTCGAGCTCCTTCGTCCACCTGCGCGCCCATCCCATACCTCCTTTCATGGAAGACTGCGCCCAATCCCTCCACTCCTGCCCGTCCTTACTGCGCTCGGTGGCAAGTTCAGCGTCGATGGTCTTGCCGACTTGCTCGATCAGTTCATCTAACATCGCGATGCCAATTCTGCGTTGAGCCTCTGCGCTTGTAAATCATCATGCAACAGTCCTGCGGCGACGCGAACTTCCTGCAGCCCCTGGGCAGGGGCAGGAGAGATGTTCAAACATTGTGGGCTGCCATCCAGGCTGTCCAGGGTGTCCCGAAAATCCGGGGGGCCATCATCTTGGATGCTGCGTCGAAAATCTTGCAGCCGATGTTGGAGCCATCGAAGAAGCCTGGAGTAGGCCGTCAAGCATTTGCGCCCCGGGGGCACTTCGCACTCGCCGAGGCCATGTGGAACGAGGGGGGGGGGGGGGCTGGGAGTCTCGCCGGCTCTGAGGGGGGCGTCCGTTGTCACGCTGGGTTTGGCTCCAGGTCCAGGACGAGGGTGAAGCGCACGTGGCCCAGGATGGTGGGGCGCTGCTGGTCGGAGAGGGGCTGCGAGGCATCTCCGAGGAAGTTAGATGGTATGGTCTATCACTGCAGCTGTCTGAAGCCAACTAACCGACGGGAGCTGAGGTCCCATGGGCGTCCTAGTGGGAGGCTTCTGGGGCCTGAGGAGCGTCGGCGTCTTGAAATTGCCCGGCGCACGCAGAGCCATGGCTACAGGGCGGCGGGGAGACAAGGGGCAGGAGGTTAAGGCGCAGGGAGGTTCCAGCCAGGGCCCCAAGGTCTCGCTGTGGATGAAGAAGTCGAGTGTCCATTTCGTCTTCTTAATGCGGTAGGTGGCGGCTTTGGGCGCCGCTGCCCTCATCGTGGCCCGTGCGAGGACATCCGCGCCCTGCTGAAGCCTCTTTGGCTGCAAATTGAAATCACCTGCCACAATGAGCAGCTTGCCTGCTGGATTTGGCCGGCGGTGGTCAGCAGATGAAAATTCATCTCATTGAAGCCCGAGGATGCCAGAAAATGAGCGCTGGGGCCCCTGGCGCTTCGACGACGACTCCATCGAGACTGGGGCTGTCAGTCCCTGGGGGGGAATGCAGCGGCTGAACCCCGAGGTCCAAGCCATCCCGAATTAAAACCGCCACCCCCGAGACAAGCTCGCCCGAGGGGGTGGCGGGCGGCAGGCGAAATGCGAGCAAGCCAGCCTCGTGCGAAGCGCCATTGCATCTGACGAATGGCACTGCCCCGTGCTCCAAGCCTGCGCTCCTGAGCGCAGATGGAAATTAATTTTCGCGCAGTACTGGGCTCTACTAAACCATTCGCTGCCCCCCAACGCGATCCGAAGATCGCGGCGAACGTGTAGACGTTGTCAAAGAGACGGCGGTGAAGACGGCAGTGAAGACCCCGGTGCCCGAGCTGCCCCCGTTGCTGCTGCCGCTGCTGCTGCTGCCGCCTTGGCCCGCTTGGCACCGGGCCCCCCCTGGCCCTGGATCTCGGCCACGCCGCTGGCAGCGGCCTGGAGGGCCGACGCCGCGCGCGCCAGGGACTGGGTCTGGTCCATCTCGTCTGCCCCCGCGTCGAGCTCCGCGTCGTTCGGGCGCTGCGCGTTCTGGCCTGCGGCCGCAGCGCCCGCCGCCGCGGCGGCGCCGGCGGGCTGCGTCGGCGGCGCGTCGTCGGCGGCGGCGTCGCCTGCGGCAGTCGCGGGCTCTCCCTCAGGAGCCTCGCCGGCGCTCGGGGGGCCGTTGTCCACCCGCGGCCTCGGCGCAGCCTCCTGGGACTGCACGTGCCGGGCCGTGAGGTTGTCGAAGTGGGTCGCGAGCTCGGCCACCTTCGAGCAGAGGTCGGGCGGCGCCCTGCTGCCCGGCGGCATGCGCGCCGCGGGAAACCCCTGCAAGGTCGATAATGGGTCCTGGTCCTTGGCGGCTGCCTGCGTGGCAGCCAGCCTGGCCACGTTGCGTCGGCTCTCGAGGCCCCGGATCTCCCGCTGCGTGTTTCTGGCCTCCGTTACGAGCTTGGAGTGCCTATCGCTGGCGTCCAGGATGGCTTCGAAGAGCTGCTTGAGTTCCGATGTTTGCGATTCATACTTCTGGCGCTGGGTCTCCAACTGGCCCGAGAGAGATTGCGCCTGCTGGTCCAACGACTTCGAAGCCAAGATATATACCTTCGCCTGCTCGAGCTTGCCCAACGCCGCGGCGTGCCCCTCGCCGTTGGGCCTCCACTTCTTCCAGAATGTGACCTGCGCCTGCGCCGCAGGATCTCCTGCTTGCGGCTGCGGTTTGTCTCCTTCCGCGAAGGAGACTGCGCCCGGCCGGCGGAGACCTGGGGGGCGACTTGGCCCGCGAGAGCGGTCGCGTCCACGCCAGCGGCCAGGCCTGTCGAGGTGCGGCTCAGGCGGAAGCCCTGGCCCTGCCTCGCCCGCGGCGCCGAGGTTGCTGGCGGCGCTGCCGCGGGTGCCCCCAAACGGGCCATGCCGCTGCTGCTGCTTCTTGAAACGGCCGCCGCATCGGTCACAATGCTTAGCACCGGTAGAACGCCAAGCCCAGCCTTTACAGCCGAGGCGATTGCAAGTGATGTACTTATGATGTTTGGCCTTCGCGACTCGCGATCCCCGCGCCTCGCGGGCGCGCTCGAGGGGGCGAAAGCAGGCCCCATGATCGCGGTTCCGAAAAGGCCGCGGGGGGCCCGCTCGAGCCCCAGCGCCCAGGGCCGCCCCTGGGCGGCAGCGCCGCCCTGCACCGCCAGCGGCGCGATCAGACAGCGACTTGACCTCGACCAGGCCGCGTCTTGAAACGAGGATGGGGGGGCGGAGTGGGGGGGGGGGGTGCGAGGAGAGGGGGGGGAGGGCGGGGGGAAATATGAAGGCCGCTGCACGGCCCAAGACTCCTTTTCGGGGTCGCAGGCGTCGCGAGATAGCGCCGCGGACAAGCGACTTTGCCACGCCTGCTCGGCGAACATATTTTGCGCCACCTTGGCAACCAAACGCCGCGTCGAAAGCAAGCAATATCACCCTTCAATTCATTGAAAAAAACGCGCCTGACGTTGCGGCGCCTCTCGCGCGCGGCTTGGCTAGCAGAGCAAGGGCAACCGATGCCGGCGCCAAAACAAACGCACTTCGTCTGCATCTGCGCAGCTGTCGCGCGGCGGCGCGCGGCCGCGCGGCCGCGCGGCGGCGCTGGCGGGCCCCGCGCGGTTAATCAGAACCGAAAAACGAAATGACGCCACGCGCGATGTCGAGTTGACCCCCCGACGTCGGGACGCGATGTTTGTTGTTCGCGCGAATGCGGCCTCGACGCCGCGAACAAAGCGTTTCGCGCGCGCCGCGCCGGGCAGGTTGGTCGCGACCTCCCAGGCGGAAGAGGTCCGAGCATTGAGGGCCGAGGAGGGAATAAACCATGCAAGCGCTGCCACAAGCGACAACGAGAGAAAACTCAGCCCAAGCCCGCTCGATAGGCAGTGGCATGAAACGAACGCAGCGGGCCGGGGCAAATTGGCGAAGGAAGCGGGCGCAAACGGGGGAGGCCTGGGCCTGGGCGACCTGCGCCCTGAGCGCCAAGGGAACTCGTGGACCCGACGGCGCGGCGCGAGTGAAGCTCATCAACGGGGGGAAATTCACTCGCCGAAACGGCGGGGGCATCGCCGCAGCCATTCCGAGGTCGCGAGATACCCCGTCGCGACGCGTCTTCCGCCGCAGCGCGTGCGGCTCGCGCGCGGGCGAGCGCGCGCGTTCGCGCGAGCACAAAAAGTCGCTCGCGCGCGCATGAAATCAACGCCGCGCGCAGTTGTGCGCGCAATCCGTTTTTTTGCCCGCCGTTTTTTTCCGACGGCCCGACGCGCGGCGCCATTTGTCCCCACTTGTCATCACTTTGTCACCACTTTGTCATCACTTTGTCCGCAACAAAAACGCGCGACAACCCTATTTGTCATCACTTTGTCACCACTTTGTCATCACTTTGTCATCACTTTGTCGCAAGGTTTGTCTCCGTTCCCCTTCCAAGCTGCGAAACCCCAAATGTTTCCTTCCGCGCATCGATCTGCGGCCCGTTCAGGCAATGCCGCGCCAGCAACCGCGGGGTCAACGCTACAAACGCAACGCGCGATCTGCGCGTTTGCTGAAACTGGCCTGATGTCGCGCGATGCGGTTTGCCGCCGCGCCTCCAGCCAGCTGGAAAACTCGGGAATGAATTCGCGTCGGTCACGCCAATGCAGCCCCGCTGGGGTCGTCTGGGACCCCCCCCCCCAGCCTGCGCCCGCGCGCGCCCCCCCAGCGAGCCTTGGCGGCGCAAGCTTCAAACCCGCTCCGCGACCCCCTCGCGGGACGCCTGATTCAAATGCGACGCGGTCGGGGGTGCCCTTGCGACCTCAAGCCACCGCAGGCTGCTCGCAACCTTTTCTCGCTGCCCCCCGCTGCGCGCGCTCGCCCCCCCGCCCGCTATATCCCCCCAATTCCCCCTCCTTCCCGCCCCTGCCCCCGCCCCCGCCCGCCCCCGCGGGGCCGGCGGACGGGGCGGGCCGCGCCCCATACATCGCATTGCATTTTGCACCCGCGCCGTTGCATTGCATCGGCAGACGCTGCGTTGAACTGGGCGCGGCGCCGCCGCGTGTTCGGCGCGTCTCCGCCCGATGCGTAGCGCGCCGTGCCCCCGTTCCCGTTCCAGCGCCTGCTTTGTATCTCGTTTCATCCGCGCAGCCGACGCGGGCCCCGCCGGCGCCCCGACCCCTGCGCCCCGAATGCTTCTTCTCGTGCAGATGTTCCGCCTCCTGTCTCGGCCTTGCCTCGGGGCGACGCCGCTGGCCGCTCGGGGGCTCGCGCGACCCTGGCGACGACGGCGGTGGAACTTCAGGGAGCTCGAAGCCCGCCGACGCACGGGGCTGCGCGCGGCGCGAAGCCAGGGCCGACGACGCGGGAAATAGATACTTTTACGGCGGGTCTTGGGGGCAACAACGGCCCTCATATTCGGGACGCCTCTCGGGCCAATCCCGTCACGACCTGTGTCCGGCGTCGTTGGCAACGCTCGACGCAAGTCGCGACGGACGCAGTGCCAGACAACGCCAGAGCTGAAACTATGTAACGCGATATCTGCGCCAGGCCCGCCGCTGACGAACCTGCGAAGGGCGCGGCAGCAGGGGCGGTGGCGGGGGCAGCTGGGGCGGCGAAAAGAAACGGGCGAGAGAGGAAAGCAAAAGGAGGGAGGGAAAAGGGGGAGGGGCCGAAGGGAAAGGAATGCGGCATTGGGGGGGGGGGGGGGTCTGCGGTGCGCTGTTTTGGGGGGCGCGAGCGCGGAGGGTCTGACAGCCCTCCTCCGAGGGCGAGCTGGGGCACTCTGAAGATCCCCGAGCAGATTTGGCTTCTGATGCGAGGGCGAATCAGGAGGATAGCGGGGACGAGGAGGAGGAGTGGCGATAGGAGCTGGCCCCCCATACCTGCGGCGTTGACCCTCCGCTGTTGTTTGACTAGGTTGCTAGTCTGTATATCTCGCCCGCGAGTTTGGATGTCACGGCGGCGCCCTCGTATTCACCCCTTCGGCATAGGAGGGCTGGGAGTGGGAGTGGCGCAGTGGGAGTTCCACGGAGTAGAAGATAGCTGAGGAGAGGACTTGGCCCTGTATCGTTATGCGCCCTTAGTTGCTGCTGGAGTGGGGGCGGGTGGGGGGGGGGCTCCTCCATTCCCCCTCCCCCCCCCCTCATCATCCCTCCTCCTTCTCCTCCTCGCCCTCCCTTCTCCCCCCCCCTCCCTCGCCCTCCTTCTTCTCCTCCCCCTGATTCCCGCCCCTTCGTTTCCTGTAATTCGCGTCGGCACGCGGTGCGAATATCTTCGCGACACGCTGCAGGCGCAAAATGCGGGCCATCGCCCGCGCGAGCGCGCCTGTCCACGAGCGGCACACAGCCCCGCCAATGGGTCGAGGCGCGCCCGGCCAGCGGGCCGAGGCATCCAAGTGCAAATCAAGCATGCGCGCACATCCCCTCCTCCTCGTTCTCATCATCATCAGCCCCCCCCCCCGTCGTTGAAATATATGCTTGCAGCAAAACCCCTTCTACAGCACATCGTCCTTCAGTCCGCTAAGACGCGACGCAAGGACTGTCCCCACTGTAAATTAAAAACATCCCGTTGCCAATCGCTTCCACGGCAGCTCTGGCACTGCTGAACCTATCGGGTATCTCGGGCGCCCACCCCTGCACCATTGTTTTCTCAGAGTTGCTCAGAAACCCCATGGGCTTGGGAAGGTCGCCCTCTACCCCGATGGCCCAAATGCGGCGGCTCCGAGTCGTCAGTGTCGGGCAGTAGTCTACGTAGTTCACTGGAACGCGAACCTTACCCCTGGGACCCTGGAAAGATCAACCATTAGAACAAACTGGTGGTTACAATGTTCCTTGGCTTTTTCTGCCTGCTGCATGTAATCGACGTGCTGTTTCATTTTCGGGGTAAGCCGATCTATTTCAGTTGGGGCATGAGGGTCTAAAAGATCACGGAGGTGCATCTGGTCGACGTGGACATCTCCAAATAATTTTCCGGGACCCGAAATGCTGAAGCAGGGGCCACGCCGTCCGCATATGTAGTACCGCACGCGTCTATGGTGCCTCTGTAGGGGCCCTAACGGATTCATGAGGTTAGGTTAGGTTTGCCGCCGATTTTCGGTGCACGCCCGGGTGCCCGGGGGTGGCCGGGGGTGGCCGGGGGTGGCCGGGGGTGCCCGGGGGTGCCCGGGTGCCCGCGGGTGCCTGGGCGTGCCTGGGGATGCCCTGGTGCCTGGATGCCCTGGTGCCCGGGTGCCCGGGCGTGCCCGGCGGTGCCTGGGGGCGCCCGGGGGTGCGCCCAATAACCCTACAACTCTATAGCACTGTAGCTCTATAGCCTTATAGCGCAATAGCCCTATAGCCCCCTTGCCCTATAGCCCTGATTGAGCTTGCCTCTGTAAAGGTCCTACCGGAATCATATGGTTAGGTTACGTTCGTCGTCGATTTCGGTGGCTGGCCCAAGTGCTCGGGCGCCCGGGTGCCCCAGGTTGCCCGGGCGCCCGGGTGCCCGGGGGTGCCGGGAGGTGCCCGGGGGCGCCCAGAGGTGCCAGGGGGTGCCCGGGTGCTCTATCGCCGTGTTGCTCTGTAGCCTATAGGCTTAATAGCCTAATAGCGCTTTTGCCCAACAACCCAATAGTCCAACAGCCCTATAGCCTTATTGCCGCATAGCCCCAAAGCCCCATAGCCCTATAGCCCTGTAGCCCTATAGCCCTATATCCCTATAGCCCTACAGCCCCATAGCCTTGAAACCCTATAGCCCCATAGCCCTATAACCCTAAACAGATTATGATTGGGTTGTCCTCTGGTATCATGTTTTGTTTTGTTCCAGCAGTCGCACCATCGTGTTTCGCCCTCCTACCCGACCCCCCCCCTATAACGAAACCTATGTAAATTGCAAGGACGGTGACATAATGGTTTTGATGAAACCCTGAAGAGTCCCGCGGCAGCCCACGCTGTCTGGCCTGCATCTTCCATGCCCAAACGGCGAAAGTAGCGCCCACTCTCGTGCGAAGCCACGACATGATCTTCACGAGTGGGCTCTCAGAGCGACTCCCATTAGGAGGTTTATCACCAAGACCTGGGACGTTCTCGATTAGGCAAATCTTGAGCTTGGAATTCTGCCGATGGGCCTGCTCGTCCACGCACTCTAGAATCGAAAATTACCCTGCCGACGTACCCAACCCCTGCGCAAAAGCGGGGCGCAAATAGTTTAGGATACTTTTTACGGGGGCGATGAGGGAGCGAGGGTTACATATGTCTGCAGACGGAATTCGGGAGACTCGCAGGACACTGGCTACAGGAAAAGGGCTTGATAAAGCTGATGAGTTACAATTCCTGAGCACTCCTAGCCACTTCGAAAACGGGGATCACAGCAGGCCTCGAAAGTGGCGACAGTTTCGCAGATCGCAGCCCCGCAGGGATGGCGAGGTCTAGGTTGAATCTGCGCGGGGCCCTCATTGTGCTGGGCTCCCCAGCAGGCCTCGAAAATGGCGACAGCTTCACAGATCGCAGCCCCCCCAGAGATGGCGAGGTCTAATTTGAATCCGCGCGTGGCCCTCACTGCGCTGGGCCCCCCAGCAGGCCTCGAAAATGGCGACAGTTTCACAGATCGCAGCCCCCAAGGGATGGCGAGGTCTCGTTTGAATCTGCCCGTGGCGTCACTGTGCTCGGCCCCCCAGCAGGCCTCGAAAGTGGCGACAATTTCACAGGTCGCACCCCCACCCCCCCCGCCCCAAGGGATGGCGAGGTCTCATTTGAATCTGCCCGTGGCCCTCACTGCGCGGGGCCCCCCAGCAGGCCTCGAAAATGGCGATAGCCTCACAGATCGCACCCCCCAGGGATGGCGAGGTCTCATTTGAATCTGCCCGTGGCGTCACTGTGCTGGGCCCCCCAGCAGGCCTCGAAAATGGCGACAGTTTCACAGATCGCACTCCCCCAGGGACGGCGAGGTCTCATTGGGTCTGCGTATGCGTCCACTGTGCTGGCCCGCCCAGCAGCTCGAAAATGGCGACAGCTTCGACAGATCGCAGCCCCCCCCCCAGAGATGGCGAGGTCTCATTTGAATCTGCTCGTGGCCCTCACTGTGCTGGGCCCCCCAGCAGGCCTCGAAAATAGCAGTAGTTTCACAGATCGCAGCCCCCCAGGGATGGCGAGGTTTAATTTGAATCCACGCGTCGCCCCCACTGTGCTGGGCCCCCCAGCAGGCCTCGAAAATTGCGACAATTTCACGGATCGCAGCCCCCCAAGGATGGCGAGGTCTCATTTGAATCCGCGCGTCGCCCTCACTGTGCTGGGCCCCCCAGCAGGCCTCGAAAATTGCGACAGTTTCACAGATCGCGGCCCCCCAGGGATGGCGAAGTCTAATTTGAATCTGCGCGTCGCCTTCACTGCGCCGGGCTCCCCAGCAGGCCTCGAAAACGGTGGCAGTTTCACAGATCGCACTCCCCCAAGGATGGCGAGGTCTCATTTGAATATGCGCGGGGCCCTCGATGTGCTGGCCCCCCCAGCAGGCCTCGAAAATGGCGACACTTTCACAGATCGCAGCCCCCCCCCCCAGGGACGGCGAGGTCTAATTAGAATCTGCGCGGGGCCCTCACTGTGCTGGGCCCCCCAGCAGGCATCGAAAATGACGAGATCGCAGCCCCCCAGGGATGGCGAAGTCTAATTTGAATCTGCGCGGGGCCCTCACTGCGCTGGGCCCCCCAGCGGGCCTCGAAAATGGCGACAGTTTCACAAGTCGCAGCCCCCCCGGGGATGGCGAGGTCTAATTTGAATTTGCGCGGGGCCCTCACTGTGCTGGGTCCCCCAGCAGGCCTCGAAAATGGAAACAATTTCACAGATCGCAGCCCCCCCAGGGATGGCGAGGTCCAGGTTGAATCTGCGCGGGGCCTTCGCTGCACTGGGCCCCCCAGCAGGCCTCGAGAATGGCGACAGTTTCACAGATCGCAGCCCCCCCGCAGGCAAGACAGGAAGAGGCAGGGAGGGAGGAGGAGGAGGAAGGAAGGAGTGGAGACCACACTGCTCTATTCAAAACGAATACCCAACCAAGGAGGGTTGAAACAAAAGTGTTGTTTCTGGCGTCGTCGAACACCAGCCTGTCGCCTTGCCCCGAGAACGGTTGGCCACTCGGTCCAGCTGCCACAAGGTCTGCACTTGGAAGTTCCGTGAGATTCACCTCGATGGGGGCAACCATGTTTCCCGAAAGCAAGCCACCCCCAAATCAAACACGAACGGCTGGCAGGTATGCGGTGTATATAGATGTGTGTATGTCTACACACACACATATATATATATACACATACACCTACTTAAACGCATCCCCAAGCCGTTGCTGTTGCTTCCAGGGCCGCTTATTTTCACCGATCACTTTCGTGAAATCCCCTTCGTCTTGTCCGAGAAGCACACCCTCCGTTCCCTTGTGAACACATTCCACGTGTGTCTTAAGGGCGGGGTTGATGTCGAATGGCACAGCCTGCGCGGTGAACCCCATCTCTTCCAATGCAACAACTGGCGTTTCCAAGCCGCAACACGGACTGATCCATTTGGCGCGAGGCGCCATCGGCATTAGTGCGTTCGCGCCTACCCCGCTCACTTGCACGCGATCGCACGCAGCATTGTTGCGATTGGGTGTCGTGACCCTCTTCTCCTTCCTCCTCATCCCCCTCTCTCCCCTACCTCTGGCCCCATCGGCTGTGTCCTAATTTGCCCGCCCCCCCCCCCCCCCGCCTCCGCCTCGCCGCCTTGCCTTGCCCGCGAGTTTCGGATGAGCGGGGCGCCGATGTAGGTGGAGAGCGTCGCGGTGGGAAACTACGCAGGAGGGCGATGCCCGCGAGCGTGCACGCGTGCGAGGGGCGGTCAAGCGCGCATCTTCGCGTCGGCGGGGCTGGGCTCAGGAGGGGGGGGGGGGGGGGAGGGGGGGGGGGGGGGGGTGGGGGGGGGTGGGGGGGGGGGGGGGGGGGGTGGGGGGGGGGGGGGGGAGGGGGGGGAGGTGGGGGGGGGGGGGGGGGGGGAGTAGGCGGAGGAAGAAGAAGAAGAAGAAGAAGAAGAAGAAGAAGAAGAGGGGGAGAGGAGGGAGGAGGGGGGGGAAAATGAGGAATGCCACAAGCCAGGGGGGGGGGCACGCGTCGGGACTGCGGCAGCATTCCAAGGATCACGGTGCGACGGCGGCTGACAGCGTCGCCCAGCAGCTGCCATGATCAACATATTTCGCATGGGGCGAGGTGACTTGCACTGCGCTGCCACGGAGCACTCGTCAAACCATCTGCGCCGATTGGAACAGGCTGGCCGTCGAAGCGCGAGCGCAGAGGGAGGCCCGACCTCCCCCTGCCTCCTTGTCTTCAATAATTCTTGACCCCTCCTCATCTGAGGTTGCGCCCTCGTGCCCCCCCCTCCTTCTCCTCTTCGAGGTTGCGCCCTCATGCTCCTTATCCGGTGCCTCCTAATCTTCATTCATATCCGCCTTGTCACTAATATCGCGCAGCTCGTCTCAACGCCCCGTTCCTCCCCCTGCCCCCCCTGCCGCCCCTCATCCTTTCATGTCGGCCTTCCTTTGCCCGCGTCGTTAGCGCGGGGGCTGAAGCGAGGCAAAGCAATATCCTGGCGAAGGACCCAGCCATATGCAGTTGTGAGTACCGCAATTGTGAATATCGTCTTCGGTGGCGCTCCCTATGGGGCCACGAACCGCATGAAGGTGTGCCGAATTGTGTGGTGTAGCCTCAGCAGGCCTCCCCTCCCCCCCCTGGGAACCCCGACGGCAGCGCCCGCGCGCCGCGACGCCCATGTCGCCGCGCCCCGCGCGAGGATCGTCCCCGCACCCCCCCTCCTTTTTCCTCGTCCTTTGCCCGCGCGCTCCAAAGTCCAAAGCTGACGCGCGCAACAACGCCTTCGGTGGAGCCTGTGTGGGGCCGCGAAACGTGCGAGGGGTGTGCCGACATGGGCGTGCGGGACGCATGCGGGCACGCCCACTGGGACCTTTGGTGGAGCTCCCTATGGGGCCACGAAGCGTGCGGGGAGTGTGCCGAAATGTGTGCGCGGGACGCATGCGGGCACGCCCACTGGAACCTTCGGTGGAGCTCCGTATGGGGCCACGAAGCGCGCGAGGGGCGTGCCGATATGGGCGTGCGGGACGCATGCGGGCACACCCGCTGGGACCTTCGGTGGAGCTCCCTTATGGGGCTACGAAGCGTGTGGGGGGTGTGCCGAGATGGGTGCGCGGGACGCATGCGGGAGCGCCCGCTGGGACCTTCGGTGGAGCCTTTGTGGGGACACGAAACGTGCGAGGGGTGTGCCGAAATGGGTATGCGGGACGCATGCGGGCGCGCCCACTGGAACCTTCGGTGGAGTTCCTTATGGGGCCACGTGCGAGGGGTGTGCCGACATGGGCGTGCGGGACGCATGCGGGCACACCCACTGGGATCTTCGGTGGGCCTGCCTATAAGGCCACGAAATGTGTGAAGGGTGTGCCGAAATGGGTGCGCGGGACGCATGCGGGCACGCCCGCTGGGACCTTCGGTGGAGCTCCGTATGGGGCCACGAATCGTGTGGGGAGTGCGCCGAAATGTATGTGCGGGGCGCATGCGGGCACACCCACTGGGACCTTCGGTGGAGCTCCCTATGGGGCCACGAAGCGTGCGAGGGGTGTACCGAAATGGGCGTGCGGGACGCATGCGGGCACACCCACTGGGACCTCCGGCGGAGCTCCCTACGGGCCACGAAACGTGTGAGCTGCGCGCCGAAATGGGCGCGCGGAGGAGGAAGGGGGGGGGCAGCGGGAGGAGGGGGGGGGCGCGGGGCGCTGTCGCTTCAACGCGAGGACCCAACACCACAGGATGGTTGGGAAAAAGATCCTCGGTTGAGAAACCCTGCCGCTCCTGGCATAAGGGGCGGCGACATCCATCGCTCGCGCGCTTTCCCGCGCGGCTGCGAGGGACTGCGGGGCCTGGCCAACCGCCTCGATGCTCTAACAGCTCTGGCAGCGAGGACGCGAGCAACGATGGTATGATTGGCAACCTGAATGGACGAGGGGCAAACTGGAATCTGGCCTGAAGCAAGCCTTGAGGTGTAGCAAGCGTTCAGCCTGCCTCCTGCCCGCTTCCTGCCCGCTTCCTGCCTGCTTCCTGCCCGCTTCCTGCCCGCTTCCCGCCCGCTGCCTGCCCGCGCGCGCGCGGGTCTTGGAGCTCGGCGGGCGTGGCCAGTGCCCCAGCTTGGTCCAGCGTGACCCGCCCCCCTCTCCTTCCTGTCCCCCTGATACCTCATTTCCCCCACTGCCCCTCAGTCTCTCCTCTTCCTCCTCCTCCATCTCCTCCTCCGCATATGGTTTTGAACATAGGCGCAGCTAAATAAAACATGCGTTTGTCCTTTAGACGGGTGAAACATACGAAGCCCGCTGGACGAACAGCGGCAACCTCACTCGATCGAAAAATATGTGTCCCACGTTGCCCTGCGGGCAGCACCCGCGAGCGCGGCAACAACTTAGTTCAAAGACTCATCAAAGAAACATGAGTACCCTGACGGGTTCCCACACTGCTCAAGCCGCAGAATCATCTCGATCCACATGTGGCGTTTCGGGCTCAGCGGTATCTGGGCCTGCTGCATGAGCACGTTGTGCCGAATGCTGATCTCCAATAATCGGCTCTGCGCGCGTCGTGGGATGACCCGAGGGCCCCCCTTAATTCTTCGCCTCCACTCCAAGAGGCACTGCCCAGCAGCAACGAGCTCCTCCCCAATTGGAGCACGCCCTCTCTTTTTCTCGGCGAGCTTGGTCGCCCATTCCACGAGGATGCCTGTCTCGCCCGCCTTCGTCTTCAGGTCCTTGTGGGCTCTAGTCCCGACCATTTGTTCCGACTGTGTCTGTAGCCGTGGAGATTGATCGATGCCGTTCTCGTTGTGATAATTTTTCAAGTTCAAAAATAAACGCCTGCTTGTGAGCTCTTTCACTGCGTGGCGGGGGCCAATGATATCGAATGCGTTCCCGTCGATGCACGCCCAAATCACAGCCATGACGTATCTGAGGTAGACCCCAATATATACGCAATGCAGCGCATCGATGTGAAGATTGCTCGGTGCTACGCCAGTCTCGATCACGTCGAAAATCGGATTCCGCCTGACCACAGGGTCCGTGCATTTTCCCGTCTGGCCGTAGTTGCGCCGCCAGAACACGAACTTAGCAGGGAGCGATATGGCCCGTAAGTCTGCAGTGCCCACCAGATGAAGTGACGGCTCTACCCTATCTTCGGCACGCAATCTCAACGATGGAATGTCATGGGCGAGAAGCATCCCAAGCGCTTCTCTCATCGTCGGCATGTATTCCACCTTCGTTGAAGAGCTTCAGCCTGTCGCAGTCGTCATCGGTCTCCACGCGGACTTCGCGCCTGGCGCACGCTGCCTCATACCGCCCTTCGCGCTTGGCCCCCCATGCATGCGTGTCCAGCTTGAGATATACTATTGCAGTCGTGCAGCGTTGACTTGATGCAGCGGCAGAAGCAGCGCGGATTGTGAGGCGAGCTCCAAGTTGGAAGCCCCAGCGAACTATTGTATTCTAACCAGTCGCCCTTGATCTGCACCAAGAGGAATCGCGCCCCCGGGCGCGGTGATTCACGACGCAGCTTCCCGCGGGTAGAATCATCTGGCCAGGGGTCTCCGTTCCATTGCAATGGTTGGCGCAGCCCGCTCGCTGCATGCTTCATGAAGAATGCAGCGAATTGGAACACGGGCCTCCTGCTGCAATGGCCTCTGCAGCCGCATTTGCAACCCTCTCGTTTCGATAAGATCGCTATCGGATGGCGCTTCCCTGTTGCCAATGAGTGTAACCATATGCCCAACGTCGAGTCGGCGCGCCCGGCTCCGGTTTGCCGAGTGAAGCGCACGCCATCCATAAAAAGCGCAGGGGATTACGTGTCTGTCACCCCCATCAGCGAAACGCTCGGGATGGCGCTTGAAGGCCAGGGCCCAGTGTGATAGATCGTCGCTGCCAAATGCAGCGTCGAACCCCCCAGCTTCAAACTCCGCCCCGAGAACCTCATGGATTGGCACCGCGGGAATCCGCTTCTTGCGCGCTGTGCTGCTAGGTACACAGGAATTTTCAAGTAGCACGGTGCGGGGGCTGTCTCTGACCTTGGCACAACTGCGTCGAGGTGTTTCTTGTAGTTGCCGTCCGTACTCTCACCTTCTGCGAGTGCCCATTTAGCTGACTCGTCGCCTTGCCCTCCTGCCTTGACGATCGTCGCAGAGAATACACAGTGCTCTTGCGTCAAGCTTCGCAGGCGCGTACAATTCTAATCGGTGTCGTTCGAGATCCTTTGCATTATCGTGCACATCCTGAGGGCTGATCCACGGGCTCCGCGGGTTCCTACTGGCGACGCCGCCCTCCCAAGCGCGCGCAGCAGCCCTTGCGCGGGGGGGGGGGGGGGGGGGGGGGCCTGTTGCGACGACGTCTCGGTGCCATGACATGTCGGCGTTCGCGAAGCCATCCTTCATCCGAGTCAAACTTGCTAAGGTTGACGATGGTCATGACGATGACGTTGATGCTGATAGCATTGGTGATGATCACGATGATGGTTGTGATGATGATGGTGATGACGATGATGAGGATGAGGATGGGGACGATGATGATGTTGGTAATGGTGACGATGGCAGTTGGCGTTTAAGCTGTTGTTGCCAACATAAATTTGGAGTCATGTGTACCACGCTCTCCTCCCTCCCCCACTTCCTTCCTCCTACTCCTCTGTCCTCGCTCCTCATCCTCCCTCCCCCCCCCTCCCCCATCTGTCCTGGCTGCTCTGAGACGGGCCCGGGCCGCTCTAGAGCTGAAAGCTGCCCAGGGCGCGGCAGTGCGCAACATCCAGAAGCCACCGACACCATCTGAGCGAGATTCAGTCAAGAAACTTGCAATGGGCAGCTGCTTTGTATTTTTGCGTTTGTTTCTCGTTGTGTTTTTTGTTTTGTGATTCGCGTTGCTCACGGCGCTTTTTTTTGCTTCTGAGCGCGTGTTTTGCGTTCCCGTTTCCCGCCCGGCCCCCGCCCGGCCCCCGCCCAGCCCGCCCGGTTCCCGCCCGGTTCCCGCCCAGTTCCCCCCGGTGCATTTTTGGTATACGTATATATGGTTTGGTGGCCTCCGCCTGGCCCCCGCCCGGCCCCCGCGCGGTTCCCGCCTGGTCCCCGCCCGGCCCCCGCCCAACGTGTTTTCGTTTGCAATTAATGCAATCTGAACGTCACGGGACCCTTGCGACACCAAAAACATATTTTTTCCAATCGAGAGGCACGCCCGCGCCTCGCGCCGGCACGCGTCGCGCCCGCGCGCCTGTCCCGCAAGCGCGCGAGCCGCCCAATCTGCAATGTTGTCTCTGACACCTCCTCCTCCACCTCTCCCCCCCCCCCCTGTCCCCCCCCCTTCCCCCCTGGCACCTCCCCCCCCCCTCCTCCTCCCCCCCCCCCCCGCCCACCCCCTCCTCCTTCTTGCCACCTCTGCTCAAACCGATTGCCTGCAGAAGTGCAGGGCGCGCCCCCGCGGGAGCAGGCTGCCTACTCCGACTGGCCGTCGGCAATGTCATGCGTGTTCCTGAGCTTCGCGACCTTCGTCTGCAGGTCCACCACCAGCTTCTCAACGCTAGCGCAGTTCGCCCGGGCGGTGTTGAGGTCGTCGCGCTGGCTCAGCTCCATGGCGCTGCCCTGCATGCCCTTCTTCATGATGGGATCCGCCTCCGTGGTCGAGTGCGGCATGTCGAACGCGGCGACCAAGGGCTTCTCGAACTTGCCCCCCCCGGCGAAGCTCCACTCGGGGTTGTTCCTCGTCGGCTCGTCGATGAGGTTGCGCGCCTGGGCTCAAGTTTACCCTTTCGCCCTCGCGGGGCTGCGCCCCGCCTCCCGATAGGGGGGGGGGAATATGATGCGGGTGGGTTTGGGCGCATCCGGAGTGCCCTGTTCAGCTCACAGTTGCTCCTCTGCACCACCTCGGCCACCTTCTTCACCGTGGCCCTCGCGTTGATCGTGGGCGGCTTCGGCGAGCCCTCGTTGCTGCCCCTGGCCCCCGCCTCGGATTTGGCCTTCCCCTTGGCGGCCCCCTTGGCCTTTGGCTTGAGCTGAGCCTCGGCCTTCGGCGGCTGACCACCTGACGGACCAGAGGCGCGCTTGCGCATGGTGGCCGCGCGCGCGTCCGCTGCCGCCTCGCCCGTCGCAGGAGCCTGCGTGCGCGCGCGGCGCTCGGGCGGAGTCGACGGCGCCTCAGCGAGCATTCGGCGGCCAGGCTGGAGCTGTGGCGTAGTCTCATCCTGTTCTGGGGCGGCTGGCGCCTGGGCTGTGTCTGCCGGGGCTGCGGCTGTGGCTTCTGGGGCTGCGGCTGCTGCCTGGGCTGGCAGATGCCCCGTCGGCAGCCCGCTGGCTGCTGGCTCCGCGCGCTGGCGCGCCTGGCTCTTCCATCCTCCACCGTGTCTTGCTTCTCCTCTCCATATCTCCCCTTCCTACTGATCCTTCCCTTCTCCTCCATCCCCATGGTTTCACTCCTCGTTTCATCTCGTCCTCCTCCTCCTCCTCGTTGTCCTCCCCGTCTTCCTCCTCATGCAGTGTCTCACCTCTACCTCCGTTTCCTGTCCCACATCTCCTCTTTTCCTGTTCCTGCTCTACCTCCTCCGCCTCGTCCCCCTCCTCATCATTGCCACTCTCCCTCATGCCCTCTTCCCTCTGTGCCTGCCTCCTCCCCCATATCCTCTTTCCCCATTGCGCCTCTTGCTGGCGCGCCTCGTGGATCGCGCCCCCGATGTTGCAGCCCGACTCCTCGACGTCGTGGAACTCGCGGCGCTTGCTCCGCTTGTTGAACCTGACCCACCGCGGGCCGCCCTGCTTCATCGCGCAGATCGCCTTGTTGATGGCCCCCATCGATGCACGCGGGGCTCTGGCGGCCGCCCCCCGCCGCGATCATGGCGTCCAAATTCCTCATGGCGCCTCTCCCCGCGTCCTGCTTGATGGTCTGCGTGATCTTGGCCCTGGTCTCTCCTGGGGGCGTAGGGTCGGGGCTGAGAAACGAAAACTCACTCCTGCCCCTACACCCGCCTCCTCGATGCCCCCGCCCCCGTCAAAGTTCGACTCATCTGCAGATCGTTGCCCTACGTTGCACATCTTGTTCACGCCTCATACGCGGCCCCAAACGCGAGAGAAACCACTTTCAGAAAGTGGTTTCCCTCGTGGTTTGGGCTATTTCAATGCGGCGCATGCTCATCCCGATCCTCATCTTAAGTCCCCATCATTTCCTCTCGACCCCATGCAACTTGGCCACCCCCCTCGCCCGTCTACCCGATCGGTCGGGTCAGCGACGCCAGCGCGCGAGCACTGCAGCGATGGCATGGGGCGGAGAGAAGGCGAATGAGAGGATGGGCAGGTTCAGGGGGGGGGGTAGGGAGGCGAAGGCGACTCAGAGGAGGAAGAGGTGAAAGGGGCGACTGGACGAGAAAGGTCAAGGAAACATCGGAGATGACGTTCGCCTCGTCTCGTAAGCCCCGAATCCTGGTAGTCGCGCCACTTGCCCTGCACCCGCTCGCGCATAATCTTCTTCTTGTCGCCCTTCTGCGCCTTCCCGAATTTCTCAGCCTCGCCCTTCGCTTTCAAGAGGTGCGCGGGGCGGCGGCTGGAGCGCGGTGGAGGGGCCGGGGAAGGGGGGGGGGGGGGGGGGGGGGGCGGAGGGCGAGGGGGGGGGGGGGTGGGGGGGGGGGGGGGGGGCGAGGAGGATGAGGCCGAGGAGGAGGAGGAAGGGAGAATGAGGGCGAGGAGCATGAGGGGGAGAAGGATGAGGGCGAGGGCGAGGAGGAGGGGGAGGAGGAGGAGGAGGTGGAGGAGCATTGACTGCTCCTCCCCGTTCCAGTTAGCGCCGGGCGGTGCCCTGACGCACGGGCGACGCGACGGCGGGTGCAGCCTGCGCCGCTTGCCCATGGCCGAGCTCATGTCGAGGGTGTGGAGGCCGTTCGCGAACGCACTCTCCAGCGTGGTGTCGGCGTGGACCTTCAAGGCCTCCTCGAGCACCTCGCCCAGCTTGTCCTCCGCCTCATCCTCATCCAACGCGCCGCCCTGCATATTCAGGAACCTCTCCATGAGCATCTTCTCGGCGTTAGCGAGGCGTGGCGGCTTCGCGGCCGCCGGGCCCTCGGCGCCCACAGGTGGCCCCTCGCCACGGGCGCCGAACACTCCTCCTGGGCGGAACCTCTGCATCAGACGATCGGCCTCAGCGAGTAGCGCCGACTCCGCCTTCGTCACGTTCATCTGTCGCTGGATGTCGGCGGCGCGTTCGCCCCGGGTCCGAATCAGCTCGTGTCCGCCGTGACGTCGCGGCAGGTGCGGAAATGTGCGCTGGCCACCTCGTAGCCGCATGCCGCTTCCAGGCACGTGATCACCATGATCAGGAAGCTGGCGTAGCGGTTCTTGGCGCGTCGGTTCTGCAGCCAGCAGTGGGCATTGTAGTTGTCTCAACCACGCATGATCACCCCGCGCTCCCACCAGCCCTCAGCACCTGCCTCGGGTCGGGCGAAAGGGGGGATAGCAAAGGGGGGGGTTGAGAATCAGCTCACGTAGCTGATTTTCCCGGCGCCTCCCGGCGCCAGGAGGCGCCCATGCATCGAGGAATGGGCCCGGCGGCGGGGCCGAAACCAGCTGCATGTAGCTGGTTTCGTAACCCCCCTTTCCCCAACCCCCCCTTTCGCCCGACCCGACTGCCTCGGCCCCCCGTTGCCCAAATCACCCAGTCGCGCCAGCCCGGGAGCGCGAGCTTCTCATTGATCGAGAGCACGCCTGGCAAGGCCCCCGCGAAACGTGAGCTCCACTTCGACTTGTCCGCTGCCAGGACGCGCGCCACCTCAGTGGCCTGCCAGAAGTCCGCCCAGGCAAGCGCACTTTGGGAGTAGCCCCCCGTCGGTCCGGCCAGCCTACGCCGGCGGCCTCGCACGAGCGCGTCGGTCGCGCTGACGAGGCGCCTCATAGCTGGCATGACGAGGGGCCAGTTCTGCTGGTTCCCCCTGTAGACCTCCATGAAGTTCCAAGGGATGTTTTGCTGGCCGTCGTCTAGGGTGGGGTTTGCTGGGAGGTATGCCGCCTTCTCGATTTCCTCCTCGGCGCGGTGCAGGAGTCCCCAGCATATCTTGGAGGTCTCCCAGCCCCCTTCCTTAAGGTCCTTCTCCTCGTTGATCGCGCCCCTGCCCAAACAGGTCCGGATCCTTTCCAGCGCCGCGTCGCACCTCTGCGCCGCCCTGGCGCCGATGTCGGGTTCCACGAGGACCTGGTCGCCCATCGAGAAGGAGCCGTGGAAAGGGGCGCTGTCGCCCCACCTCGCGTCTGCCGGGCGGCACGCTGCACGGTGGCACTTCGCCACCCAGGCCCAGATCATCCACTCGCCAAGGCTACTCGCCCAGCCGAACGTCAAGACCATATACCGCCGTGATCAGCGCTGCCGCACCCCGCGCGCCGCACTCCAAGTCCGCGCCACAGATGCACGCGTCCATCTCGTGCATCACTACCCACCGGAAGGCGTCCTTGACCTCCTTCTTGGACAGGAGGATGTCCACGCCCAGCATCCTGGCCTTCCACCATAGGATGATGCGTGCCAGGTCCTCATGTCGCGGCTGGTCCGCGGGCGGGCGGTCCTCCTTGGGGCAGCTCTGGTTGGGTACGGTGCCGTCCCAGATCAGCCTGCCCTTGTCGCTCATGGCGCGGTCCAGGTTCTGCTTGGGCACCCTGGCCAAAAGAGCGCTCACCACTCTGCTGAGCAGATGCCCGTGCACATCGGTGCATAGCTCGACTCTTCCCTTGGCCGCGCCCCTTCAGAGGGCGTGCATGACCTCGTCTAAGTGGTCCTTGGCACTCGGGCGCGGCAGGGCCTTGAGGCGCGGCGGCGCGCCTCTGAACCTCGCCCTCGCCCCCCCCTTGGCCACCTTCCGGGCGTGCTCCAGGAGCGCGCCTCCCACCGGAGGCCCCAGGTCCTTGTCGAAGATGCCCCTCAAGTGGTAGCCGTGCCTCTCCCACCAGATCCCTCGCAGTGCCACGATGGCCTGTTCGAGCGACCCCGCCTCTTTCAACGCTGCGCCACCTCTCCTCGCGACCCCCCCCACCTGGTCTGCGTCGTAGTCCGGGTGATCCTGGAGACAGTCGTAGTAGGCCCCCGCCGCCTCGTCCTCTGGTCTGACCCCTGGCCCGCCTGCTCGATCATCAAGGACCCCCCCTGCCCGTGTAGACTCCTCGACTGCTCCTCCTGAGGCCCCGACCTCCACGTGCTGGTGCCCCTCCACCCTCGTGCTCCTCTTCCCCTGCTTTGCTCGCTCGCCGGGCGCGTCGCATGACCGTCTTGGCCACTAGTTCGGCCATCTTCTGAGAGTAGGTCTCACTCCGCTTGGTGACCGCCCTGCCCTCAACGAGGTCGCGCAGGTGGTCGCCGCTGCAGCGGAGCTCTAGGTCGTCCGCGGTGCCCCCTGAGGTCGAGACGATGCGGGTGGGATTGAGGTGCAGGCCCCCTGCAGCGCTCCTGAGGTCCAGGGCACACTGATCGAGGCGGACCTGCCGCCGGGCTGGGCCCCCCAAAAGCGTGGAGAGTTGCTTCCACACCGCCGAGAGCCAGGGGTTTTCGCCCGAGCATCCCCGCCGCTTGGCCGCGCGCTCAGTCATGATCTTCTTGGCGAGGGCCAGGAAGGTAGCTCCCCCCTTAACCTTCGACAGGTCGACGCCCCTCGACTCGTTGAGCGCCGCGAACGCGCAGGAAGCCGCACGCGGCCAGCTGACCCAGGTCTCGCGCGGGTCTTGGAGCTTCACGAGGGCGAGCAGCAACCACCTATTGCGCTTGCGGCGCAAGTCCTGCCCATGCTGCAGCCCGATCTTGATGGCTCGACCGCCTTGCTGTGCTATTGTCTGAGAGATGCGGGCCTCGCCCGTGGAAGCCTGGAGGAAATCCAGGCGGCCGCCGCGCGGCGGCAACGCCGCAGCTTGCGCGCCCAGCCAGCTGCGGAGCTCGCCTTCCGAGGGGCCCCCGATGACCTCACCGACCTTGCCACCCTCTACCTCCTCGCCCTCCTCGACCTCTCCTGCCGCGGCCTTCTCGAGGGAGAGGGCGGAGTTGGCCGGCGTCTCCTCGCTGAGAAGGCCGACGAAGAAGCCTGGCGCGGGCCGCCGGGTCACCGCGACGCCCGCCGCCTACTCACACCGCTGGCAGGCCAACGCGCCTGGGTGGGCCGAAGGGGGGCGAACGGCCAGGGCAAGTTCCAGAAGCGCCTCCCGGCCCAGCGCGGGCAACTCCTGCACGTCGATCCCCGCGCCGTACAGCTGCCCCATGATGCCCGGGCCTGGTGGCACGAGGACGCGCATGTGGCCCTTGTGCACTAGGACCCGCAGGATGTCCTCCTCCTGCCTCGCGAACTCCGCCCCGATGATGAGCTCGACGGCCGCTCTGCCGTAGGAGTCCACACGCACTGCGCCCAGGGCCTTATCTCGCAGCAAGTCCGGTGGGGGCGCCGCGTACATGCGATATCGGGGCTCCTCTGACCCGGGTCAATCCAAACCCGGGTCAGCAGGAAACCAAAAACTGCAATGCAGCAAAAAAAAACTGCAACGCGAGTCTTCGCAAACCCGGGTCAGCCAATGCGCGCGGCCGCCCCGCGGCCACGAGCGGCTCCCTAACCCGGGTCAGCCAGGGGGGGTCTTCGCAGGATCCTGCAGGATCTGGTGCCCTGGCTGACCCCCGTTTGCACTGACCCCCGTCTCTTAGGCTCCGACTATAGTCCTTGTCGTAGTCCCGGTATGTGAGATCGCGGCAGAAGATGCGGAGGTCTGCCTCCGCCTGGGTCAGGAGCCCGGGGATCCCACCCAGCGCGCTTTCCGCGATTCTGGCTGTTCCGAGCATGCTCTTGCCGAAGCGTGGGCCCTCGTCCTGGGCGGCGATCGCCGACGGCCACCCGTCATCCGGCATGGCGACATTGCCGATCATGTGCGCCGCCACAACGTTGATGAGAGCGCACTCCCGAAGCTCGATGTCCGGCGGCCCGGTCGTCGAGTGGGGTAAGCCGTCGAGCGCCTCGACCGTTTCTGGGTCGAGCGCTAGCTTGTCGCAGTAGTCCAGCATGGTCCAAGTATCCCCTGCCAAGGTCAACGCGCCCGTGCCTGGCTCGTCGTCCTCTCCCCAAACGATGGGGCTCACTGTGGCCTGGCCCGGTGCGACTTCGCCCGCCTGGGTCTTCTGATAGCGCAGCTTCAGGAAGGCTTCCGCCGACTCTGCCAACTCTGGGCAGCCGAACTCCACCGCGCGCGCAGCAAGGGCCTCCACGTCGTAGGTCTCGCCCGCCCCCTTTGCCCCCCGCGCGCAGTTACGGAGGTTGCAACCGAGCAGGCCCGTCGCCGTCGCCACATTCTCGAGGGCTGGTCAGTATCGATATCGTGCATGACCTCCTTCCTGCGTGCCAGCTCTGGTGCGGAGTCGGGGAGCGAGGCCCGCTGCTGCTTGGCTTGATGGTGGTTGCCCAGCCACTTAGCGCCTGGGCCCTGCATGGTGATGCGAAGGTGCCCTCCAACTCCGCGGGGTTGAAGTCCTTGAGCTCCTCAGGTGCCTCGACCCAGCCGAATGGGGGAGCGGCTCCCTCCTGCCGTGCCTCCTCGACTTCGCCAGCTCCTTGGTCCTCCTTCTGGCCGTGGGCGTCGCATTCGCCGCGCGTCTTCTTCGCCGCTGCTGTGGCCTTGGCGGCGGCGGCTGCTGCCGCTGGGGCTGGAGCGCCCGCCGCCGCCTCGCCCGCGCGCTTGGAAGCCCCCTCGGTGTCGTGCTCCTGGCGCAGCGCTGCCAGCCTCTTGTCCGCCTCCCCATGCGAACTGATATCCGCGCCCCCCCCCCCCCCCACCCCCCCACACCACCCCCCTTTTTGGGCCGCCGCGCTTGATGGGCTGCATCTGCGCGGAGCGGTCCAGCAAGCCGACCTCCCCGATGGGCTTGTGCGAATGAGGGCACGCGGCGTTGTGGCAGCCCTTCCAGCTGGAGTTGTCCCAGCAGATGACGCGCCCACTGGTGGGCGACTGGGGGCGGTGGTCGAGGCTGCGACCGTATTCCTTGCGCGTCAGGGCTTGCCCAAGTAGGCCTGCGCCTCCATGGCCCCCTGCTGCCCCTCCCGCGCCCTGGCCCCCTGGGCTGCCACCTCCTCCTCCTCCAACTCCGCCCGCGCCCGCCTTGGGGCGCCCTGTCTGAGCCGGCTGCCCCGCCCCCGCCCCAGGGCGCCCCGTCGGGTGCGCCGGCAGCGCGGGCTGCGCAGCGTTGGAGCGGAAAGCGGTCTGCCACTGCGACCTCTGAAGCTTATTGCGATGCCTGGCCTTCATGTCTGTCATGAAGTACTGGCCGGGCTCGTCCAGAAAGTAAGTAAGCGGCATCTTCAACCACGGCCCAGGGTCATCCGCGCCGGCCCGGGCAGCACGCACGAATCGGACGCGGCCCCACGTCGGGTTCCCATTGCCCATGGGCCTCAGCATCTTAGCCCGCTCCATGCGTAGCTCTTCGCACCACCTGCCCCTCAGCTCGGCCCAGATGCCGAAGATGACGTCAGGCGGCCAAGCGTGGTCAGCCTCGTCATTCATGCTGAGCAGCTGTTCCGCGGCCTTGACCTGCTGCTCGTAGTGCCCCTGCCCGTAGAAGCACGACCACGCCCAGGCCTCCCGCTCAGCGTCCTGGAACCAGTGCTGGGGTGTAGACGCATGCCTCGGCCTGGTCTCCAACTTGCAGTCCTTCGGCGGTATGTAATTGTCCATGTCCGCTTCCGATGCCTTGGGGAAGTTGGCGCATCCCAGTCAGTAGTCCGGCATGTTCACGTGGTCGCGACCCCCGCGCTGGAACGCCGCTAAGCCGTAGGCGATCATGTTGGTGATGTTCGTCGGGAACTTGATCGAGCGGAAGAGCGACATGGAGTTCTGCCCGACCGACCGCAGCGCGTGGAACGCATCCTTGCCTAGCAGGCCCGGGCAGAGTGTGACCGTGTAGAAATCGCACCCCCTCGCCATGTAGACCAGCTGCTCCTCCGCGCGGCCAATGCTGGCGATGGTGCCCGCGGCCGCGCCGCCCGACTCCTCGGCGTGCATGTTGGCCCGGCCCAGCTCCCTGATCAGGTTTTGCAGCCCTATGCCGAGCTCCGACTCAGGTTGCGGGGCCCTCAAGATCCGCTCCTCCTGGGACATCGAAGAGGCTCCTGCATGCCGCTCGCGCGGCCGCGTGACCCGCTCCACGAACGACGGCTGCCGGGGCTGCCCCTCGCCCAAGGGGAGGTCGAGCTGGCCCCGCCCGATCCGTGGAACGCGCTCGGGTCGAGGGCCGCGGGTGTCTGCAGCGTCGGCGGCCGCTCCCCGAAGCCGACAAAGCCCAACCCCGGCGGCGCGCCCGGCCCGGGCTCCGACGGGGGCGGGCTTGGGAGAGGGCCCGGGCCTGGGACGGGGCCGACCCAGCGCGCGGGAGCGCCTGCGGGGCGCCCCCAGGGCCTCTGGAGCGCAAGCGAGGGGCCCGGGACCTGCGCATTGCGGCGGTCGTCGGGGCTCCACATCGAAGGTGGGGGAAGCGGACTGTCTGCTCCGCCAGCTGCTTGGCCGCCATCTCCTGCCTCGAGCGCCTTGCTCCACGTCGCCGGACATCCGCGCGCGAGGCTGAGGCCGACTTCGCCGATGGCGCCGTCATGCATCGCGCCCGCCGCCTCGATGCGCTCAGCCGGCCGCTCGCGTCTGCCCACGCCGTTCTGATGCGAGATAGCGCGCCGCGCGCCAGCGTCCGTCTGGCCCTCTGCCCGCTTGCCGAGGTAGCTCGAGATGAGCGCCACGCGCGGGTCGTGCGTCCTCTGCTCCTCGCCCTGCGCCTGCGCTTCCCTGAGCTTCGCGTCGAAGTCGCCCCGCGTGTCCCTCCGCGCAGGAGTGGCGCTGCGACTCCTAGACTTGGTGCGCTTGGCCATGTAGTGCCGGCTGCGCTCCTTGCTGAGGGCGATAGCTGACGCGGGGCTCAAGCTGCCCCCCCGGTAGTTGGCGCCGCCCCCGTGGTCGGACAGCCTGATCGCCACCCAGGGTGGATGGCGGGGGGCTGGGCGCCCACGAACTCGTCGAGGAGCTCCGCCCCAGGCGCTGGGGAAGCTTCATCCAGGACGGAGAAGGTCAGCCCCAAGGCCACGGCCTCCACGCACGCCCCCGCGTCGTCGTCCGCGCTGCCCTGGCGGGGCCGACGAAGCGCGCGGGGAAGCTGTAGCATGCGTCCCACTCGGCCTCAGCGTCCGCCAGAGGGTCTCGCACGTGGACCAGCCAGGCTGGACCTGCCTCTGCCGTGGCCGGGCTGCCCCGCCTGGCCGCAGTACCGGAAGGCTGACCGTCGGGCCTCTTGGCCCCCCTCCTGTCGGCGCTGCGGGCGCTAGCCTGACGATCCTCCTCCGGCTGCGGCGCGCGCGAGCGGCCGCGCCATCTCACCGTTCGGTCTGCAGCGTGGACCGCGCAGAGAGAGAAGCCGTCCTTCTCGACAGTCTTCTCGCGGTGGCAGCGAGAACGCGCGCGTCTCCTGGGGGCGGCCTGACTCTCGTAGATGCCCGCGTGGTGCGGGCAAGCCCTGAACGCGCGGGTGCCGCCCTCCCCCGGCGCCCCACGCACGTCCGAGATCGCCGCGTCCTCGACCAGCATGTAAACGGGGTCCTGCCGCGCGGTGTCCCGACAGCACTCGGCGCCCGGGACCTGCGCGCCCCCCGTGGTCGCGTGCGCGATCTGGTCGGCCTGGCAGACGTCGACGCTGGGCTCCGACTCGGTCTCCGAGTCGGGGTCCATCTCCACAATCTTGCCCAGCTTCTGCCCGGGTTTCGGATGCCTCCAGCGTCTCGTCGCGCAACAGCCGAACGCCTTGCAGCGCGCTCGCCCCGCCTCTCGGCACCCCCAGGCGCGACTTATTGGACCCCCTGTCCTCGCCCGCTCCGTTGGGGGTGAACTTGGCCAGGTCTGACGCGTTGACTCGCGAGCTGCGGTTCGCCGCGCACGACGAGCTGACGCGCACCATCGGCCGGTCACCCTCGGGGAGTGTGCACGGTGAGGCCGCGCACATGTGGACCGGGCCAACGCCCTCGTCATCCCTGGTAGCCTCCAGGTCGGGCTTCAAGTGGCGGTGAGAGCTGCCCTTCACGTCCGTGAACTCATAGACGTATCCCGTGACGAGTGATGCGGCCGCCCCTGAGGGGCCCCTGTTCGAGCCGCGCAACGGAGCCGCCAGACTTGACGACGGGGCCATTGGGCATCATCTTCTCGGCTCCTCCTCCTCCACGCTCCGAACCTCGCTCTTGATGTAGTATTCGTCCACCGCCCTCGCCTCGCTGGGCCCGTACCATACAAGCGCGGCCGTGGGGTCGCCGCCCACAGCGAACCCCTTCAGCGTCCCGACGAGGACCGAGATGCACGCCCATGCCGTGCGAATGAACCAGGCCATGAAACCCAGCGCCGACCCGCGAACCGTAGCCACCACCATGGCCACGAGGCCCATGGCTGCCCACTGTAGTCTAGCCCAGAATGCGCCGAAGAGGTACTGGCCCATCGCATCGACCAAGCCTATGAGAAAGGTGATCGGCTGATGCAGCAGCGCGCCCAGGGCGTGGCCTAGCCTCTCGCCGAGCCACTCCAGCACCACCTCAACCCACGCGTTGACCCGAGCCAATCCGATGGGCGACGTAGATGCGGCAATGCCGGGGTGAGGGCCTGGCGCGGCCGGGTAGCCCTCTCCTCCCAGGTCGAGTTGCCCCTGCTCGGGGGCTCCTCGGGCGGCGGGGGGTGGGTGGGACACCCCTGCGCCTCCGGCCAGGGATGCTCCGCTCGTCTCCGTGGCGCTGGCATCGGAGACGAGCGGCGGGGGCGCGGACGCCGCCTCTGGGCTGGCCACCTCGCGTGGCTTCGCCTTCGCCTGCGGCGCAGCGGCGTCGTAGTAGTTGCCGTAGTAGTCGTGCTCGCTGGAGCGGTGACCCCTATAGGCGGGGCGCCCGCCCGGACTGGCCATGGCTGGCGGCGGGTCCGTGGCCAGGGGCTCGGCGGGTGCGGGGAGCGCCGCAAGTGGAAGTGCCCCCTCGGGCGCCGCGACCGCTGGCAACTCATCTCCGCCCGCGTCGGAGCAGCGGGCCCCGCCCTGGTTGTCGGGCTGGTCCGGCTGTTCCTCCTCTTCTTCATCGCCTGGCCCTGCACGCTCATGACTTCCCTCCTCTGGTCCGGCGGTCATAGTAGCGGACGCATGGACCGTGGCGTACCAATTGACTCCGAACGAGACGTCGAGCCATGTCGCCAGTGCACCCATGGCCAGAGCCAGGGTGCACTCCAGGCCGTGCATAGGCCTCATCCCTCCCTGTTGCCACAGCCCTTCAGGCCGCGGGCGCCTGAAAGCGTCCGCCGCGGGCCGCGGGATTCCCCTCCGGAGCCCCCGCCCGCACTGGAGGGGGGACCTGGCCCAGCCACTGCCCAACACTCCTCGGACTGCTCGGCTGCGCCTCTGGCTGGGCCAGCGAGCTATGGCCCCGCCTGCCCACCTCCAAAAATACTGGGGCCGCTCCTAGAGCGGCCTTAAGCAAAGGGCGACGGAGGAGGATGCACACAAGGGAGAGGGAGGCTTTGAACCGCGAGGAAACCCGCTGTTCTATCGAACGTTCACTGATGATGATGATGCGGATGATGATGATGATGATGATGATGATGATGATGATGATGATGATGATGATGATGATGATGATGATGATGATGATGATGATGATGATGATGATGATGATGATGATGATGATGATGATGATGATGATGATGATGATGATGATGATGATGATGATGATGGTGATGATGATGATGATGATGATGATGAGGACGAGGAGGAGGAGGAGGAGGAGGAGGAGGAGGAGCGGATCGGGCAAGGAGGAATGGGGGGATGAGGTACAAGGTGGGCTACGGACAGTACTTTCTAAAGTCATTCGTGGACCGAACGAAGTCGGCCCGAAAAAGGTCAGGAGATGGCCTCCAGAAAACGGCCACCTCTTGTAGCTTGCTTCGCAGCTGATGTGCAGGCCCCGATCGGTGTTCTGCCAGGTTTGTAGCATGCCGTCTCAGGACTCGGGTAAGAATGGCACATTAAAACGATGAGAAGGGGATCCGCCACCGTGCCGCTGGGCACAACGACGACGATGGCGACAGCGGCGACGGCAACAGCGTGCGACGACGGCGACGGCGACGACGCATATTGTGATGATTTTGGCCTTGGTGGACCGGGCAGCCTCCTTGTCTCTCTTTCTTCTTCTCCTCCTCCTCCTCCTCCTCTTCCTCCTCCACCTCCTCCTCCTCCTCCTCCTCCTCCTCCCCCTTTTCCTCCTCCTCCTCCCTCCTCCTCCTCCTTTCCTCTCCTCCTCCTCCTCCTCTCCTCCGCCTCCTCTCTCTCTCTCGTCCTCGTCCTCGTCTCGTCCTCGTCCTCCGTCCTCTCCTCCTCCTTCCTCCTCCTCCTCACTCGTACCCTCCTCCTCCTCGCCTCTTCGTCCTCCTCCGCTTCCTTCCTCCTTCTCCTCCTCCTCCTCCTCCTACTCCTCCCTCCATCCTCCCTCCTCTCTCTCCTGCTCCTCCCTCCTCCTCCTCCTCCCTCTCCTCCTCCTCCTCCTCCTCCTCCTCCTCCTCCTCATCATCATCATCCATCATCATCATCATCATCATCATCATCCTCATTCTCCCCCCCCCTCGTCCTCGTCCTTTCCCTCCACCTCCTCTTTCTCCTCGTCTTTCTCCTCCTCCTCCTCCTCCTCCTTCTCCTTCTCCTCCCTCCTCCTCCTCCTCCTCCTCCTCCCCTCCTCCTCCTTTCCTCCTCCTCCTCCCCTCCCTCCTCTCCCCTCTCCTTCTCCTTCTCCTATCCTCCTCCTCCTCCTCCTCCTCCTCCTCCTCCTCCTCATCCTCCTCTTCATCCTCCTTCTACCTCTCTTCCTCCTCCGCCTCCGCCTCCGCCTCCGCCTCCGCCTCCGCCTCCTCCTCCTCCTCCTCTTCCTCCCCCTCCTCCTCCACAACGATTGGGGGAACACATGGTCCGATAGCTTGGCGGAGCTCTTGCCACAACGCTCGGCCACATGGTCGATTCTAGAAGGCAGGGGGCGGCGGTGATTCGCCGTAGGCGTCTTCGATCCGCCGACTCCTGTTGGCTTTGCACAAGGGTGCCTGGGGTGCTGAATGTTTGACGGTTTTTGATCTTGGTTCTTTTCACAAAAAAATCCCCCTGGGGCGTCGGTCCATTGCGACGGCCATCCCAAAGCCCGCAGAATCCGCAGAAAAACTGCCCCATCGGCGCTAAGACAGCCAAGATGGCCGACAAGCTTGGCCAAGCTGGGGCCTAACGTTTCGCCACAGAGGCGCTTCACAGAAGGCAGGGGGCGGCGGTGATTCGCCGTGGGCGTCTTCGACGGAAAGGCGGGGAGAAGAGGGATGGGACGCACAAGGACACACTAGTACCTCTTGTCCTCATCGGGGGCGTGCGTCCGACCCGAACATACAGTACAACCATCTTGCAGCATATCGTTACCCGAGCGGCACGGCCAGAAAGCGCCCGCCACGACGCACATACTGTGAGATGTCTGGGCGCGCGCGTCGCCCCGAAGGGGCGAAGCACACATAGCATCAGTATGCTGGGCTTGTTTTCCGCCACCACCACCATAAGTTGGAGGGGGGAAGGAGGAGGAGGAGGAGGAGGAGGAGGAGGAGGAGGAGGAGGAGGAGGAAGACCCCCTTCCCCTCCAACTTATGGTGGTGGTGGTGGACAATAGGCCCATCATCAGTATGCTGGGGTGCCGCCAAAGGGAGAGAGGAAGAGGAGCGGAGGAGGTGCTGCTTCCTCTCTTTCCGGACTGCCTCCTCCGTCCGCCGTGCAGCACTTTCGGGGGCCGCAGGCTGGCCCTTTCAGGGTACATTCCCAGGGAGGAGGAGGAGGAGGAGGAGGAGGAGGAGGAGGAGGAGGAGGCGCTTACGGTCGGAACTGGGACAAAAAAAACATCTTTCGAGAACATGAGGCCCTCCGCCTGCCCAAGCACACAGAGCACCCAAGGGTACCCTTCCAAGGATGCACGAGAACATCCAGCAGACACGAAGAACATCAGGGTACACTCCCCGAGCCGTCCTCGATCTTATACCTCGGCTCGACTGTACCCGTACCCCCCCCTCCCTCCCTTCTCTCGGGTGCTTGCTAACGGGGGCAATCATCGGCGGCGGGCGAAGGGGGAAGTGAGAAGGAGAAGGCCCTTTCAGGAGGCGGCGGGGCTTCTCAGAAGCCCTCGGGCCTTCTGAGAAATTCTCTGTGCCTTCGGGGAAGGCTTGGAAAACTTCTCGGAAGGCCGGCGGAATTCCGAGCCTTCTGAGAAGACCCGCCTCCTCTCACTTGACCCCTCGGCTGGCTGCCGAGCGTTCACGTGCGGCAGTACGCGGAGGGTGCAGAGGCGTGGTCCTTTGGTGTACCTTTTGGGCCCGCGGTGGCAGTTGAAGGGCCGTGTAGGGCCTCTTTATAGGGCGACGAGATCTATACATATCCACTGCTCCTGGCCAGGCCCATCCTGGGCCCAGGAGCTGTGTATATGCCTCCCTGGCCAGGCCAGGAGGGCGTATACACCGCTCCTGGGCCCAGGATTGGCCTGGCCAGGAGCAGTGGATATGTATAGATATCGTCGCCCTACAAAGTGCACTGCCCGCCTGTTAGCCGTCCGCACGATTCTCTCGCCCTCAGAATGCCTCCCAGCGTGTCGCCGTTCCCCCTTCTCCTCCTTTTCAAGCCTACCCGTCGGTCGGAAAAAATGGATCGAAATATTGAGTAGAAAGACGCTGGGAGTAGATTGGGCTTCCGCCCGCCCCCTAAAGAGGAATGAACTGGGGAAACCACTCGAGCATTGAAGTAGGAAGGCGCTCAAAATAGATTGGAATCTGAGGATCCAAAAATATCTGCTTTCAACGACCAACGGGTACCTTCAGCCTGAGGGTTACTTCTCACCCTCCCTCTCCCAGCAGCAGGTCGGGGCCAGGGGTTCGATGGTATAGGCCCTCGGACGTACCCGGAAGGACAACAAATCAGCATATGCATATGCTTTCGGAGGTCCGCGCGAATCTCTTCGATCGGCGCTGGCCACCCTCCCTGGCGCGCGGAGGGACGACGCCCGAGGCGCCGCCAGGAAAGTCCAGCGCCGACCCGTCCACACGGACCTTCGAAAGTGCTGCACATTCATAAAAATGTGTGTGTCCCTCGTTTAGAACCTGCCACCAGCGCCAGGCGTCAGCAAGACGAGGATGAGCCAACTACCCCTCCTCACTCGTGGGCGGAAGACATCTCCGCAATTACCCACGACCTCGCCGGCCAGGCCCATGGGCCGCGACCCACGGATGCGGGCGTTTATTCGCTGATGCCCCGCGCGAGACTCATCCGTGCGACCGCATATCCACGGGATCACGCCCCGGAATCCAGACCGCGAGAGCGTAGGTATGGATACGCTCCCAGCGACCCCCGACGTCATGAATTTTGTTCGCAGCGTCTATCCCTAGAGATCTCGATCTTCCTCTCGGGACCGGCCTTTCATCCAGAGTCCTTCTTCAGGGTCCCCGGGGGCTTGCGAGAGTCCCCCGACGGAGGCCGTCGTGGTTTTATTCCGACGCGAGGTCGGAGGCGTCCAAGGGGAGGGGGGGGGGGGGGGCGTCCGAGATGGGGGGTTCGCAAGTCATGGCCCGAGGCACGTGTGCGGCCCAGGGTCGGGGACAGGGGACTTGCTGAAATGAACAGAGGCGCCAAGAACTCTGGGGAGATATCATGGCCCTGGCCATGGTGTCCCCCCCCCCGTCATCACCCCCCTCTTGGCCGCTCCCGACGCGACGGGGTCTGAGTTCGCCGCGCGCGTGGCTCCCCAGAACCCCTGAGACGGCATACCGGCAGAAGCGAGAGCCTCCGCTGCCCTGCGGAGCGGCCTCTTGCAATGCCTCCCCCTCACCGGTGGACTAGCCGTGTGCTTCTAACAAGCACTGGCCCACGATCTGCCACGAGGGGGCGAGACGGGTCAAGACTTAATCAAATCGCCAGCGAGCAGAGGCAGAGGGAGGGGCGGGTCGGGGGCGTCCAAGAGGGGGGCGTCCAGGAGGGGGGGTCGCAGATCATGGCCCGAGGCATGAGCGCGGCTCAGGGGTGGGCCAGGGGACGCATTGACAGAAGAAGAGGGCCATGAATTCCGAGGAGACATCATGGCCCCAGCCATGATATCTACCCCGTCCCTAATCATCACCCTCCTCGTGGCCGCCCCCGAGCGGGGAGAGAAGGCGGCGAGAGGGAGCAGAGGGAGGGAGAGGGAGAAGGGGGAGGGAGACCCGAATATCCGACGGTGGCTACGCATTTCAATCTGGGCATTCCTCCTCGACTTCGGCCCCTGGGGCTCGCCATCGGGCTCCGGGACCAGCAGGAATGGATCTGGGGACGAAAGCCTCGCCCCCCGGGTATGGGGTCGGGACATGTCGGGACCTCTGGGGCCGCGGATGGCAAAACTGAAGGGGCCCCAGGACACACAAATAAATACACACAAATAAAAAGATTCCCCATATTTTCTCATATTTTCTGGGTTTTTGTCTTCCCCCCCACTTCGCATATTTTCCCATATTTTCCTGGGAGTCGACGATTAATTGTGTCTGTGTGTTTCTTTCCCTCCTGCAAAACAACATGTCACCGGATATCAAGAATACGGCAAGTTCGTGTCGTGCCGAGTTCGGCGCCGGTTCCTGACACCGCGGGGATGGTTCAGTCTTGAACGATCGGCCGTCCCCGAAACGTCAGATCGCTCAGCATCGACCGATTCTAGGTCGGCGGCGGCGTTGAACGTTGAACGCTGGCGGCGGGGTCGCCGCTGGTCGACACGGTACGAATGTACCGTAGCTTGAGCATGGACCCATCGTCCCAACATTTCTCTGGGCCTACCACGACATGTTCGTAGGACGAAATTATAGCCGGAGTGCAGTATCCCCAAACAGGATGTTTTATATTCATTGTGGTTTCCAAAGTCGATTGTGTGCCCGTCCAGTGTGGGCTGGCATGACAAGTTAAAACACGAGAGCATGATGTTTGCACATTGGAATGTTTCACAACAGCTTGTGTGACGCATGCCTCTCATGAAGCCAGCGCTTGAGGGTGTCGTTCTACTTCCCTCTTCCCTCCTCCCTCCTTCGCACCTGGTCGACGAGTAAGTTGTCGGGTCGGCACTGTCAGGCGAACTCGGAGCCCAGAGCCTGCTCCCTCCTCCTCCTCCTCCTCCTCCCGTCCATCTCCTCCTAGTCCTCTTCCTCCTTCTCCACCACCTCTTCCTCCCGAACAGCATCTAGGAGGTCAGAGTTTGGAGCATGTGCGAGGCAACACGTGCTGGAACACCTCTCGCGCGGCAACTCAGAGCCCAGAGTTGCGAGGATGTCTCAGGCGGAACGCGCCGGACCACCTCGCGAGCGGCATCTCGGAGGTCAGAGTTTCGAGGACGTCTCAGGCGAAACGGGCCTGGACCACCTCTCGCGCGGCATATCGGGACTCAGATGCGGCCGGATGTCTCATGCGAAACAGGCCGGACGAACTCGCGCGCAGCATCTCTGAGTCCGAGTTGGGAGGATGTCTGAAGCGAAACGGGCCAGACCACTTCTGGCACGGCAGCTCCGAGCCCCGAGTTGCGAGGATGTCTCAGGCGAAACGGGCCAGACCACCTCTCGCGCGGCATCTCGGCGCCAAGCTTTTCGAGGATGTCGAAACGGGCCAGACCACCTCTTGCGCTGCACCTCGGGGCTCAGAGCTGCGAGGATGTCTCAAGCGAAACGGGCCGGACCACCTCGCAAGCGGCATCTCGGAGCTCAGAATTGGAAGATGTCTCAGGCGAAACGGGCCGGTCCACCTCTTGCGCTGCACCTCGGGGCCCAGAGTTGCGAGGATGTCTCAGGCGAAACGCGCCGGACCACCTCTCGCGCGGCATCTCGGAGCCCAGAGTTGCGAGGATGTCTCAAGCGAAACGGGCCGGACCACCTCGCAAGCGGCATCTCGGAGCCCAGAGTTGCGAGGATGTCTCAAGCGAAACGGGCCGGACCACCTCTTGCGATGCACCTCGGAGCCCAGAGTTGCGAGGATGTCTCAGGAGGAACGGGCCGGACCACCTCTTGCGCTGCACCTCGGGGCTTAGAGTTGCGAGGATGTCTCAGGCGAAACGGGCCGGACCACCTCGCAAGCGGCATCTCGGAGCCCAGAGTTGCGAGGATGTCTCAGGCGAAACGGGCCAGACCACCTCTTGCGCTGCACCTCCGGGCCCAGAGTTGCGAGGGTGTGTCAAGCGAAACGGGCCGGACCACCTCTCGCACGGCACCTCGGGGCTCAGAGTTTCGAGGATGTCTCAAGCGAAACGGCCCAGACCACCTCTCGCGCGGCGTCCCGGAGCGCAACTTTTCGACGATGTCTCAGGCGAAACGGCCAATCCCGGCCAACTCAGAAACGAGAGTTGTGAGGATGTCTCAAGCGAAACGGCCCGGACCATCAGATTTTTGTGAGGATGTCTCTGCTCCCCTTTCCCTCGGCCGGAGTTAGCTTCTATCACAACAGCACCCCGTTCAGCAAGCTGTTTGGGGAATAATGTTCTCATCGCAAAAACAATTTTCTTAGAACATGAAGCCGATGTATTTCAACAAGACGGTCTCAGCCAGAAATGCTCGAATAGCTACTCCTTCGGACCACAGACGATCCTCATAACATTCTTTGGCCTCATGATGGGCAGGCCACGCCTCGCCACTGCTTGAGAAGGGCGAGCGAGCGAGCGAGCGCGTGATGTCAGTCCAGCGGGACTGGCCCTAGGATGGCAGCGCGGTGGGGCCTGAGCCGTCGGGAGTCGCTGAAGCGGGGAAAGGGTAAAGGGAAATTAGGACACACAAATAAATACACACAAATAAAAATAGTCCCTATATTTTCCCATATTTTCTGGGTTTTTGTCTTCCCCACCACTTCCCATATTTTCCCATATTTTCTGGGGGGTCGATGATTAATTGTGTCTGTGTGTTTTTCCTCCTCCTGAAAGGGGCGTCGACAGATGGTGGGTGCTGGCAGCCGGAGGCTGGAAGCTGGAGGTCGGTCAGGAGAAGCTGGCGGTCGGTCAGGACCCAGACAGCCGGCTGCTCCATTCTTTTTCGATGCGTGGGTCCCAGAGGTATGGACCATCTCTCCAGGGCTGGTCTTTCGTCCCGAATCGTGGTTTGACGGCCGCGGGGCCCGGCGAGGCACCCGCAGGCCGAAAACAGTCCAAAACCGCCCGCTCCAATTTTTCTGGGCGTGGGATCTCGGAGGAGCTTGAGTGCAGTAGGAGCTCGACCACAAGAAACCTTCCACAAGAAACCCAACCCTGAGACCCCAGGACGTCCATTGATTTCTGGTGTGGGAATGCCACGCTGTCCATAGCAAAAACATCGAAACCCAAGAAACCCAGGGCATCCTGGAGGCAAGCAGGGTGTTTCATTCTTGGCATGGGCTCCCACTGTAGGGGGGCTGACGGGAACCAAGAGCGAGGCGGGGGGCGCCGAGGAGGGCGGCGGGGGAGCACTGCGAGGAGGCCGCCCAGGCCACCACCCGGGAGGCCGCCGCCTCGCGGCCGTGGCCAGGCGCCGCAGCTCGCGGCTCGACTCGGGCCCCTCTCGGGTCGGGCGAAAGGGGGGGATAGCAAAGGGGGGGTTTGAGAATCAGCTCGCGTAGCTGATTTTCCCGGCGCCTCCCGGCGCCGGAGGCGCCCATGTATCGAGGAACGGGCCCCTCGGTGAGGCCGAAATCAGCTGCATGCAGCAAATTTCGTAACCCCCCCTTTCCCAATCCCCCCCTTTCGCCCGGCCCGACCCTCCCTGTATATTCACGTAGCGCCCTCCTCCCCCAGACTGTGGTGCCAGACGCACTGCGGCAGTGCCAGGGACACACTGAGGGGGGGAGCGTTACGTTTTGGGGCCCCCCTAACGCAACGCCAGAGAAATCCCGAAATCGCGCCATGTGTCGCCCACGCACTCTGGGAGGCCGGGATTCGGGACAGAGACGCAAACCAGGGCCGGCGCACGGGCGACGCTCGGGGGTCGCTCGGGCGACGCACTGAACGAAACTTAAGAGGGGGGGTCGCACGACTGGGCATTCACATAGGGGGGGAGGGGAGGGGAGGGGGCATAACGCGCGTTCTGGCCCAGAGGGTGAAAAACTCTCTCAAGGAGAAGGCGGTATAGAGCTCCTCAGAAGCCCGATGGCCTGCCGAGGAAGTTACGGTGCCTTCGGGGAAGGCCTGGGGAACTTCTCAAAAGGCCGAGGGACTTCCGAGCCTTCTGAGAAGGCCCGCTCCGATTTTTCATGACGTGGACCCCCAGAGGTCTGAACCCCTTCCCACAGGGGCTGGCCACTCACCCAGACTCGGTTTGGAAGGTCCCAGGGGCCCGTGCCAAGGGCCCCCAGAGGCCGAACACAGGGAAGACAGACCCTCCCGTGGTGATGCCTTCACGAACGACGCGAAGGGGTCTGGGACTGGCATGACACCCCTCCTCCCTCCAGCGATCACGGCCAACTGCTCCGGATCGCGCCAGCCCGAGCTGGCGAGGAGAAGATATACTGTGCGGGTGCAGGGCGTGCGCGCGGTGCAGTTGCGCCGCCGAGGCGCCCGCCAGCACGAGCGTCAGCGGCAACCATGGGGGGGGGACTAGCTGAAGGGGGGGAAGCATCGACCTGGCATCGGCGACACATCGCCGACAGATCGGCGACAGGCCCCCGATAGCAAACCTGGAGGCTCCTGGGCGTGGCGGGGCTATCGGGCCCCCATCTCGCCATCGGACGTCCACTCCCCCGCCTGCTTCGGATCCGCGCGCGCATTCTCTCGCAGAGATAACCGAAAAGGCTCCAGGATGGTCCTCGCCGAGGAAAAAGGCACATGCCCGAGCGATGCCAAGCCAGCGGCGATGAATGGGCGATGGGGGGCCGACGCATCCCTCCCTGAGCCTGCCCCCCCCCCCAACTCGGCCCCCGAGGGCGTCACTGCTGCTCACACCCCTCCCCGTCGTCGTCCTCGTCGCCGTCCGCCGCCCGAGGCAGCCCGAGGCCGAGGTCGGCGCTGGCGCCCGCGCCTTCGCCGGCCGCGCCCGAGGAGCTCTCGACGTGCCCGGCGCCTGTCAGGCCGAGCCGCTGCGACGGCGCGGCGCGGACGGCGCCCACATGCTGCTCGGCGCGCGGGCGCGGCGCGGGCGGCATGCCCGGGCCCGCCGCCGCCGGCCGCTGCGCGGCGGCTCTCGGGCGAGGCTGCGGGGCCGAGGCCTCGGGCGCCTGGCGGGGGGCGTTCCACTGGCCGGCGCCAGCGGGCCTGGGCCAGCCCCTGGCGTGCTGCTGCTGCCGCGACACAAGCGGGTCCTAAGGGAAGGGCCAGGTCTTCGTCCGGAGCAATTCTCTTTCAGCACCAGTAGGCATCCTAGATGGGGTCGGAGTAGATGGGGTCGGAGGATCGCGCCGCATAGCCCATACATCGGCGATACATCGGCGATGCATCGGCGATGCACCGGCGATGCATCGGCGATGCACCGGCGATGCACCGGCGATGAGGCGTCGACGTGGGCGATGCATCGGCGACGTCGACGTGAAGGAAATCGGGCTCCACATCGAGCTGCGTCGGCGATGCACCGGCGATCCGGCGCGATCCTCCGACCCCGTCTGCTCCGACCCCATCTAGGAGGCCCAGGACCAGGGGCCCGTGGAGGGCCCCCGGAGGCCGACAGCGGCGAAAAACCTGAGGACTCGTTTCCCTCAAGATCCGCGTGCTTCATGGCGATGCTGGCCCCAGCCTCGGGCGTCCTGGTACCCCCCGGCTGGCATCCGAAACCGCGGCGGCACGCCGCCCGTGAGCCCGCCGGCGCCGAAAGGGCCAGGCGGCATGCCGCCCTGCAGCAGCAGCTGCTGCGCCCGCCACAAGGTCGCCACGTCGGGGCCCGGGGCGCCCATCTGCTGGTACGCCCACGGGTCGTCCCACGGGGGCTGCTCGTGGCCCCACTGCGGCGGGTAGCCGCTATCGCCAGCGAGCCCGCCGCCCGGAGGCCCGCGCGGATAGCACGAGGAAAAAACAGCGGCACATCCTTTTTTGGCGGTCGTGGCCTCGCGCGCCCAATGGGGCCATGAAACTTGTGAGAGGCGTGCTAAAAAAATGGGTGCGGTGGTGTCATACGAACGCAGCCATTGGGGCCTTCGGTGGAGCTCCCTATGGGGCCACAAAGCGTGTGAGGGGCGTGCCGAAAGGGGCGCGGTGGTGCCGTGTGAGCGCAGCCGTGCCCCTTTGCCGCGCTTTGCCCCTCGAGGATGGAGAGCCTGCGGCGCCCACTCGCCGTGGCCCTGCCCAGAGATCCGACGCCGTGCTATCTTCCATCTGGAGCCCCCCGGATCGGCTCATCGCCCCGAACCGCTTCTTGACGGTCTGAAAAGCCTCGAAAGCCCTGATTCACTCACGACGCCCTCCTGCCTGGGCATGCCGACCCCTAGGGGCCGAGACCTGCGAAGAGCCTCCGCCCTGATTTTCTTCCACTCGTTGGGTCTCTGGGTGGTCCTCCTGCCGCTCCGCGGCCGGCGCCTGCCGCGCGGCCGCGGGCGCCCTCGCGGGCGGCTCCTGCCGCTCTGCCCGGCTGCTGAGCGCCTGCCGCTCGTGCCGCTCGTGGCGCCTGCGCTCCCTGCGCTCCGCGCGCGCCGCGGCCGCGTCCTCGTCGGAGCCGTCGCCGGCCGCCCCCGCGCCGTCGGCCGAGGGCCCAGGCCTCCCACGCAGTGAGAGACTCGGGGCGGCGGCTTTGCTTCGTTTTCTTCCTCTGGTAGCCCTCGCCCCAGGCCCCACGGGGCCGTCCAGAAAGAACGGCTCGGGGTGAAAAGCCGGCCGCGGGAGTACTTGGCCGCGGCCGGCTGGGAGCTTAGCAGTTTCCGACACCCTCGGGCCACCTATTCGGGGATCTGCTGACCCGAGTCAGTCCAAAGCCGGGTTAGTCAGGCCTTGCAGGATCCTGCAAGATCCTGCAGGAACCCGCAGGATCCTGTATTATAACCTGGGTCAATGCAAGATCCGGCGCTCTGGCTGACCTCCGTTTGCATTGATCCCCGTCTCTTGAGCCCCGACCTATGCCCGCATCGCCCCTCGCAGCAGCATGGTTCCAATGTTCGTCCTTGCAGGGAGCGAGCCTTTCCAACAGGGCAAAGAAATGGGACCGGGAATCCCAGGGGCCCCGCATTGAGAAACTCACGACGTCGGAGGTCTGAGGAGGTGTCGCGCCACGCGTCCAGCGCAGCTGCCGAGGCCGCCGTCTCGATCACCCTGTTGGGGAACTGGTCCTCGACTGGTGAAGCTTCGTGCTGCGCACAGACCACCCCCCAGGCAATCCCGGCTGGCCTCAATAAGCCCCCTGAGTAGCCCAGGGCAGTCTCAACACCCTGGCGCTCCGCGCCCAGGGGTTGGGGTGTTGAGACTGTCCCAGTCTACTCGGGGGGCCTCCTGTTGAGGCCAGCCAGGACTACCTGCGGGGGCAGCCTGGGTGCAACCCGAAGCCTCACCACACCTTCGTTGGGGGACTGGTCCTCGACGCTGCGCCAGTCTGGCATGTCGCCAGGCACGTCTACGAGCTGCACCCATTCCTCCTTGGCGGCGTCCTCCCGGACGCACTGGAGGGCCAGCCTGTCCTCCTCCGCCAGCCCGTCGAGGTCCTCGCAGTCGGTCTTCGTGACCTCCTGCCAGTTCCAGATGGCGCGAGAGTTGAACTGGTCGTTGCGGCGCCCGAGGCGGACCGAGAAGCCCAGGTCCCTGGTGTCGAACTTCTTCGGGCACGTCTTTGACAGCGGCAGGTCGTGCAGGACGTCCACCACGCACGCCGCCCTCTTCGGCCAGGCGCCAGCGGCGGCGGCCTGTAGGCAGTAGAGCCTACGGTTGTCCAGCGTGAACCAGCAGGACTCTCCCATGATCGTCCTGCCCTCCTCGTCCAGGCACTTCTCGCCGTCCTCGTCCCGGAGCTTCGGCGTCCACCTGATGATCTCGATAGTGGGGAACGGCGCGACGAGCAGGACGTCGTAGCTGCTGCAAGAACAAGAAAAAACATCACAAGCGTAAACTTTCGGCGGTCCACGCGGATCCCTGGGATCCGCGCCAGGACCCCCGGCGCCGCCGAAGGCGCCGCCAGGGTGGCCCAGCGCCCCTCCGAGAAATCCGCGCGGAACTCCGAGCATTTATGCTTGTGCCGCCGTTTCTTCTTCGAGCTGTGATCCCAGGGCCACGCGACCACCTTGATCTGCGCGAGCGATTGGCTCACGAGGCGGCCGTCCTGGAAGGTGGGCCGCGCGCGCTCCTGCGAGAAGCGGATGGCCAGGGGCGATATGAACTTCTCCTCGTACAGCGGCATCTTCCAGGCGCTCTCGGAGGCGACGCTGACGGGGGGCAACGCTTTGGGGGGGGGACATGCTCAGGGGGGATCCCGGCATTCTAGGAGGAGGAGGAGGAGGAGGAGGAGGAGGAGGAGGAGGAGGAGGAGGAGGAGATGGAGGAGGAGGAGGAGGAGGAGGCCAAGTGCCCCCGGCGGATTCTTCGTCTCAGCCTCTGGGGCCCCTTATGTGGCCCCGGGACAATGGAACATATCCGAGCCCAAGGACTATCCCCTGGGAGCGGGTCGGGACCTCTGCGAATCAAACAACAAAAACACATCGTCGGATGTCTGGGATAGGGATGGACTGGCTGTGGGGGGGGGTGAGAAGCATCGGCCTGGAATCGGCGATACATCGCCGATAGGTCGGCGATAGGCCTCCGACAGCGAGTCCGCGCGTTCCTGGGCGGGGGGTGGGCTATCGGGCCCCAGTATGCGATGAATGGGCGATCGGGTGTCGATGCGTCCTCCCCTGAGCGTGTCCGCCCCCAACGTTACCCCTGGGCTGAGGATGGATCAGAGAGAGAAGAAGCGAAGGAGGTGAAGGTCGCCGGTGCCGACGCGTGTGGCTGCTCCTGAAGGCCGACGCCGGGATGTTCCCCGGCGTCAAAATGGAACCTTTGTTTCAAACTGCTTGAACCAAAGCAAGCTCGGGCCCAAACGCATGCGGCAAGAGGTCTCTGGATATCTCCGGAGTGAGCTAGAGGGCTTGCTATCTGGAGGGTGTGTTGACCCCTCCCCATGGCCCCCCCCCCCACCCTGAGCCTGGGAGTGGGGGGCAGGTTGTCAGAGGTTCAAGGTGGGTCCAACATGGCTCCAAGAGGGCCCTCGGCAGCGCAAGACGGCCTCCAAGATGGCTCAAGATAGCCAAAGAGTGCAATATAGCCTCCTACATACCTCCGAAAGGCCCCAAGACAGCCCCAAAATGGTTCGAAGTGCCCTTCGAGCCTTCATGAGCACCCCCAGAGGCCCAAAACCTTCACTGGACGAAGACGGGCCGGAAATCTGAAGGAAGATCTGGAGAAAGATCTGGGGAATATCTACAGTAGAGGAGAGATCTCGAGGAAGACCCCGTTGAAGATCTGGGTGAAAATCTGGACGAAGATTTGGAGAAGATCTGGGGAAAGAACTGGAGGAAGATCTGGAGAAACATGAAGATCTGGGGGATATCTACAAGAAAGATCTCGAGGAAGACCCGGGTGAAGATCTGGGTGAAGATCTGGGTGAAGATCTAGGGGATGATCTGGGTGAAGATCTGTGGTTTTATCTGGAGGAAAATCTGCAGAAAGATCTGGAGGAAGATCTAGATGAGAGATCTCTGGGAAGATCCGGGTGGGTATCTAGGGAGAGATCTGGAGAAGATCTGCGGGGAAATCGGGTGCGGGCGCCACTGGCGCCACTGGCGCCACTGGCGCCACTGGCGCCACTGGCTCAACTGGCGCAACTGGAGCAACTGGCGCAACTGGCGCAACTGGCCCAACTGGCGCAACGGGCGCAACTGGCGAAATTGGCGCAACTGCCGCAACTGGCCCAACTGACCCAACTGGCGCAACTGGCGCAACTGGTGCAACTGGCGCCACTGGCGCCGCTGGCGCCACTGGCGCCACTGGCGCCGCTGGCGCAACTGGCGCAACTGGAGCAACTGGCGCAACTGGCGCAACTGGCGGAACGGCCGAGAGGGCCGCAACGGGCGCAACTGGCGCAACTGGCGCAAGTGGCGCAACTGGCCCAACCGGCGCAACTGGCGCAACTGGCGCAACTGGCGCAACTGACGCAATTGACGCAGCTGGCGCCACTGGCGCCAGTGGCGCAACTGGCCCAACTGGCGCAAACGGCGCAACTGGCGCCACTGGCGCAACTGGCGCGACGGCCGCAACGGCCGCAACGGCCGCAACTGGCGCACCTGGCGCCAGTGGCCCAACTGGCCCAACTGGCCCAAATGGCCCAACTGGCGCAGCTGGCGCAACTGGCGCAACTGGCGCAACTGGCGCAACTGGCCCAATCGGCGCCACTTGCGCCAGTTGCGCCACTGGCGCCAATGGCGCAAATGGCGCAGCTGGCGCAACTGGCGCAACTGGCCCAATCGGCGCAACTGGCGCAACTGGAGCAACTGGCGCAATTGGCGCAGCTGCCGCAGCTGGCCCAACTGACCCAACTGGCGCAACTGGCGCAACTGGCGCAACTGGCGCAATTTGGGCCAGTTGCACCAGTTGCGCCAGTTGCGCCAGTTGGGCCAGTTGCGCCAGTTGCGCCAGTTGGGCAAGTTGGACCAGATGCGCCAGTTGCGCAAGTTGGGCCAGTTGCGCCAGTTGCGCCAGTTGCGCCACTTGGGCCAGTTGGGCGAGTTGCGCCAGTTGCATCAGTTGCGCCAGTTGGGTCAGTTGGGCCAGCTGCGGCAGTTGCGCCAATTTCGCCAGTTGCGCACGTTGCGCCAGTTGGGCCAGTTGCGCCAGTTGCGCCAGTTGCGCCCATCGCGCCAGTTGCGCAAGCCCAGCCCAACTTGACTCCAGCCCAGCCCAATTTGACTCCAGCCCAATTTGACTCCAGTCCACTTTGACTCCAGCCCAACCCAATCTGACTCCAGCCCAGCCCAATTTGACTCCAGCCCAATTTGGCTCCAGCCCAGCCCAATTTGACTCCAGCCCAATTTGACTCCAGCCCACTTTGACTCCAGCCCAATTTGACTCCAGCCCAATTTGGCTCCAGCCCAATCCCAGACCACCGGCCGTCAGACGGCTGGTTTTGCATCGATTCTAAATCAAGGCAATCAACAAAAATCAAGACATCCCCAAAAACCAAGACATGGCTGTAAGTATCAATCGTAATGCGTCGTATACGCCGCGCGCGCCACGGCGAAACACGATCAACCAGAAATCGCCCGCGTCCGCTACCATATATGTAGGCCGCCGAAAAGACAGCCGACCCTCCGACGTCGGCCGCGCGGCAGACGCAATGACATAGCGAGGAGGAGGAAAGAAGGAGGAGGAGGAGGAGAAGAGAGAAAATGGAGGAGGAGGAGGAGGAAGGGAGGGGGAGGAGAGGAGGAGGAGGAGGAAGCGGAGGAGGAGCAGCAGCAGAAGGTTTTCCTCCCGCTCGTCTTCCTCCCTCCTCCTTGTTTCCTCCTGCCCCTCCGTTTCTTCCTTTGCCTGTCCTCCTTGTGTTCTTTTTGGGTTCCTTGTCTTCCCCTGCTCCTGCTCCTGCTCCTCTCCTCCTCCTCCTCCTCCTCCTCCCTCTGTCTCTCCTCCTCTCCTCCTGTTCTGGGCGCTCGCTCATTTCCGCGCGAGCGTCGACGCCGAGCGCAACTGATCGAGATCCTGCGTTCTGGGCATAACCAGCTCAGAACATCTCGATGGGGAGGCTCCCAGTTGTGGCCGTACCTCACGGCAGGATTTGGCAGCCCGTGGAGCTCAAAGAGGAGGAGGAGAAGGGGGAGGAGGGGGAGGAGGAGGGGGTGGAGGAGGAGGAGGGGCAGGAGGCAAGAGCAGGAGGAGGAGGAGGAACAGCAACAGCAGGAGCAGGATCTAGGAGGAGGAGGGGGCACAGGGAGGAGGAGGAGGAGGAAAAACGCAGGAGGTACCTGCGCAGACACTTCAATGCCCAAATGGCCATCGGGCCCGCCCACAGGTTGTTCACGACAGCGAAAGCTTTGACGTCCTCGAGAAAAAAAGGGGGGCGGATGGGGATTTGAAACGGGAGCAGGAGATCGAGGCTCCTCGACAGGAAGGTAAAACATGATCTTGAACTGGACATCGGCAAACATCATGGAGAGCACTTCGCTCAGGTCGACCCTTGCCGAAAACCTTGTGGCGAACGTGATCGGCGGAGGCCCTGATTGCCGCCAGATCTTCTCGCTGGGGTGCTTCCCCCAATGACCAGGCAGTCGACCCCATGGGGTCACCCTCGGGCCCCAGGGCTTCGGACGTAAGGAAAAAACCATCATTGTTAGAAAACAGCACCCCCTCTCATGAGCCATTGCCTTCTCCCTCGCAAAAAATGCGCCCCCCTCTTATGAGAAAATAAGCCCCCCCCCCCCCACGCACATCTCGCGTTTAAGGGGTTCCCCCTGTAGGCGCTGCTTGGGGCACTCTTCGGACGGCATCCCGGGCGAGGAAGGCCAGGGAAGCGCCCTCGAGAGCCAAACACTTCGGACCGTCGGGCGGCCGTGTAATCCCGAGCAGGACGATTGCGGGTCATAGAGAAGAGAGGGGGATGTTTGGGAGTTGGATTGGGGGTTGAGGCTTGCTTGAGGTTGGAGAGGGATGGGGAGCATGGTGAAACTCATGTTCCTCCGTCCTCTCCTGCGCGAGGTGCGCGGTGACACAAAATCGCATATGTGAAACCCCACGCCCCGTCGCCACCGAATCCGAGAGAAGGGCGAGGGGTCTTCCCAGAGGGCTCTGCTCTTGCTTCAGACCTCAAGGTTGTAGGCTATATTCCTCCTCCTCCTCCTCCTCGTCCACCTCCTCCTCCTCTTCCTCCTCCCCCCCCTCCTCCTCATCCCCCTCCTCCTTCTCCCCCCCCCTCTCCTCCTCCTCCTCCTCCTCCTCCTCCTCCTCCTCCTCCTCCGTCTGTTCCTCCCAAGGGCAACTCTTGTCTCCAATGGCAAGGATGTCTCCTGGGGCGAATGCACACCTGACAGAACATGAGTGGGTCACAAGCAATTGCCACGACACATTTTTCGAGCACCGAGGTCCAGCGTGAATCCGCAGCAGCACGACCGCGCTCGAAAACGGAAACTTCAAGTCGTCATCGTCATCGTGATCATCATCATCATCACCATCATCATCATAATCGTTATCATCAACACCACTGTAATCATCATCATCGCCTGCGTCGCCCCCTTGGCAGCGAACGCCTGGACTACCCCAGCGGGGCGAAGAAACGGCTACTGCAGCGGGCGCAGAATCCCTTCCTTCAGGGATGGTCCAACCCCCGTACACCAGCCCGCTCGATCAGGAAAGAACCTTCTCGAGCAGCCTGACGTAAAAAGTTGAACCTACATGAAGGGACTTTACAACCCGCTGCATAAGCCGATTCTCCGCCTCGTCGGGGTACGTCCAGCGCGCCCGAGGGTTTCCGATCTCTGCGACCTGCTCGGCGAGGTGCGCCGACATATGAAATTTAAAGACAGTGTGCCCTTTGAACTCCTTCCAGGCGCTCAACATTCGAAATGCGCTCCTCTGATGCAAGAAAGGAACGCGCACGCGCCTGCCCCCCGCAAACGAAATCCAAGCGACTTCTGCCGACGCGCGACCAGCAAAACGTTGCGCACGAGGGTTTCGAGGCGAGTCAAGCAAAAAACGTGGAGCACGATTTTCCTCAGTGGCTGAAGTGGCATGGGGGTTGACGTGCACGGTCCGAGCTCGCGCTGGAAGGTGACGCAGTTTTGGGGCGTCATGCGCCTTTGCTCGCTTGCTTGGATTCTGCGCATGTTAGCGAGGTGTTCGCACGTCCGCAGAAGCGCGGCGGCGCCCCGACCTAAGCAGAGAAAGTTCTCGCGAGCGAGCATTGGTAACAGTGGTGCGAGAACTCGAGTTTCGGCGGCTTTCGCCTTGAGGCGCGGGACCCCCGGCGCCTTCGCAGGGGGGGGCATTTTTAAAGTCAGCCGCCCTATCATTGACTTTGAGTTCCTCTTGGTGTTCGCACCGCGAACAAAATAAAAAGAACGCATGCGTCTGCGCAAAGCCAGCAGACAATCATGTTGTCTTGCCGCCGCCCTGGGTGCCTGTGAGCGAGTACAGTTATTCGTTGCCAGTGCATGGAAGAGCGCCCCAATGATGAATTGGCTCACGCCCAAATCCATAATGCGCATGCCATCGAGCATTATCGTCTCGATGCTGATTCCAGCAAACTCGAACAAGGGACAGATCAAGCCTAACCCTTGGTTGTCCCTGGTGTTTTTTTTTGCTTTTTTTTTTTTTTTTTTTTTTTTTTTTTTTTTTTTTTTTTTTTTTTTTTTTTTTTTTTTTTTAAAAAAAAAAAAAAAAAAAAAAAAAAAAATGGAGGTCACACGGAGTCGTTGTCTCTCCGAGCTTGTGGATGTCAGGGCATGCCTCGTTCTCTATAAGCCTGAACCCAGGTTGTAGATTAAATTCATCGCTGCGCCTGGTTACTCCGAGGCCACCTACTTTATGATCGAGCTTCATCAGGCGCTGGAGTCTGGCAGGAGCGCTCCCGTCAGGCACATGAATTGTTTGTGTGGAGGCAGTAACCATATCTTGATATTTGTGTCTGTCACGACGTGCCCACCAAATACTTTGAGAATCTGCTGGAAAGGTGTGCAAATCTTTTTTCAATACGCTGCAGGCGAAGCACGGGTGGCGAGGGCTCTGCCACGTTTTGAACCCTAGCGAACCCGTCACTTCGAGCAGGTCCGCTCGGATCTCACAGAGCGCACCTTTCCACCCTTCGGCCAAAGCCAGCCCACGTTTTACTTCCCTTGAAGGGTCAAGAGGCTTGTTGTCATGGTTAAGTGTGGGCCACGCCACAGCAGCAACACTGTTGAGCGACCATTCCAAGACTCTCTGAATAAGTCCGAGGGAACAGTTGCCCTTGCAGCCACATTTACACAAGTCAGATTTGCGGATTGTGCAAAATAGAAACCTCTTTTTTTCGTCAAGATGCTGCTGAGATAATATGTGAAAAAGGAGTCCCGCTGAGTGTGCGGGACCCCGTCGCTGAAGTAGCCAAGCGGCGTTACTCGCCCATCGCTTTGCTGGACTACCTGATGAGGAAACGCGCCGTCAATAATAACACAGTCTCCCGACAGCAACACGCTGCGGTAACCTCAGCCACTAATGTTGTACACGCAGGCTGTGCTCGGTTAGCATTAAACGTTATGTGTTAGCCTTCTATGGTTAACATCAAACGTTATGCGTTACTCGCACAGAACGTGCAGGCAAGTGCGTTGCCGTCGGGGTTCGTGTGTCAGTATTTGTTTGTGCGTTTCCCTGTGCAACCTCGTGGGCCGAAAAATACAAGGGCACGTCGCCGTCTGAGTAGTTAATGGGGTCCCACGCTGCAGGGTTCTCGTGCCACTTCTTCGAAAACACTTCGTGAGGGAGCGCAAACGGGAACGAAATGCACGTTCGGATGTTCAGTTCTTTGTCCCAAGCAGGCATCTGGACGACGTAGAATTCATCTCGCACTGATTGTGGGTTCAGCGCTTGCCGCGCGTGCTCTGCGGCATGTGAGCTGAGTGCTGGATCTTTCGCGATGTCTCTGACGCCTACTGCCCCCGCTCGAGTTGCATGGAAGCTGATCGTAGCAACGTCAACTCCAGAGAATGCCCCCGCCCGCCACTGACTCACCAAATATTGCCGAAGGCCTGCGCCCCCGTCGCGACGTGATGGCAACATCATGGCAACGGTACGGCAACGGCATGGCAACGACATGGCAACGGCATGGCAACCGGCATGGTAACGGCATGGCAACGGCATGGCAACGACATGGCAACGGCATGGCAACCGGCATGGTAACGGCATGGCAACGGCACTGCATGGCAACGGCATAGCAATGGCATGGCAACGGCATGGCAACGGCATGGCAACGGAATGGCAACGGCATGGCAAAGGCATGGCGACGGCATGGCAACGGCATGGCAACGGCATGGCAATGGCATGGCAACGGCATGGCAACGGCATGGCGACGGCATGGAACGGCATGGCAAATGCATGGGAATGACATCGCAACGGCATGGCAGGGCTGGACTCATATTGGGATGGACTCACATTGGGCTCGACTCACATTGGGCTGGACTCACATTTGGCTGGGCTCAAATCCCACCAGCCCTCTGGGCGTCGGTGGTTTAGAGCGTTTCCTCTTCCACCCCTCCTTCTTCCCCTTCGGGGAAGGGTTTACCCCTCCCCCTACCCCCTCCCCACTGACCTGGACAGGGGGGGCCGCTGGTAGTTAGAGCGTCCAAGAACGACCCCTGGGAGGGCTAAAACTCGACACCCCTCACGAGAATCGTGGCTCCTGAGGGGGGGGGGGGGGGGGGGGCTGAAATTAGGGAACCCCCCTTCGTTGATCGATCTCCTCCAAGATGGCTCCGAGGCCCCCCAAGAGGCCCCCAGGAGGCCCCCAAGAGACCCCCAAGAGGCCCCAAGAGACCCCCCAGAGGCACCCAAGAAGCGCCCAGGAGGCCCCAAGAAGCGCCCAGGAGGCCCCCAAAGGCCCCAAGATGGCCCCAAGAGGCCCCAAGAGGCCCCCAGGAGGCCCCAAAGAGGATCCCGAACGGCCCACAGAGGCCCCCCCGAGGCACCCAAGACGCCGAAAAGCCCCTCAGGACGACCCTCTACTCGCCTGGGCGTCGTTTCTGGACGGGCTGGTGGGGATATTTTTTTACAGCCGCAGGCGGAAGCGCCAGCGGCAGGCGGTCACGGTCGGGCTGCGGCCGCGACTAGGGAGCGGGCGCGCGCGGGGTCGCGGTCAGGCGGCAGGCAGCAGCGACCCAGGGCGTCTGAGCCAAGGCGTGCAAATCCAGGGAGTCTGCAGGGCAGCCCCTGAAAGGAACATGCAACGGCGCATCCAGGGAGTCTGAACACAGGCACCGAGGAAGCAGAGCGCAGCCAAAATGGCGCGTAAGGCGTTCCCATCAGTTCGGATACGAACGGATAGGAAACGGTCCCGAGCGAGACGTCAATCCAGGGAGTCTGACGGGTAGCACAGACTGACTGGTGACACAGTCCAGCGGGGAAACCCTGACGGCGGATGCGGACCATCGCGACGTCAGAACACGCATCCAGGGTGTGGAAACAAAGTAGCCAGAGATAACCTGCCACAACTGAGGTGCGCCTGAGCCCTTGGTCCAGCGACTGGTAAGAACACAGCAACGTGCACCACCAAAGTGTCTCAACGCCACCCGTAAGCGTGTAGGGTAGCACCCGAGGGACGGGACCGTCGTATACACAAAACGCGTCCCTCAGAGTCACTCCGTTCCAGGGTCACGGCTGAAGGCCGTTAAAAGGTTGAGAAATCCAGGGAGTGACGAATCTATGGACAGGCGAGGCCGCCAGGGCCCACAGACGCGCACCAGGTCGCGCCTGGCGGGTGAAAGCATCTACAGTAAGGCCGGAGGCCACAGGTCCACTAGCTGGGGTGAGCTGAGTGGACGGTATTACCGAAACGCACACCTGAATCCACAGGCAGGAGGTGCGCGCGTCGGGGAGAGGGCGGCGGAACGCCGCAAGTGAGCGGAGCCCGCAGCGCGGCTCAAGGCTGCGCCAGGGGGAACTCCAGGGTGTGAAGCACAGCCAGAGTGGACAACGTGAGCCCTACGGCTAGGATTCAGCGGCCACAGGTAAGAGTAAGGGCAGCGGGGCCAGGGGCCAGCTAGGGTCTGCAAGCTGCGCACTGTCACGCAGTGGTGCAGATAGTATTACTGAGCGGCACACCATGGTCCAAAGGTAGGAAGAGTGCCGCCCAGGGGGTGGGCAGTCGGGCTGCCCCGCAGTTGGAGAGGAAGAAAGCGGCTGAAGGCCGCACTCAGTGTGTAGTGAGGTTGTCGTGGTGGCGCACGGCGCTGGGAGTGGGGAGTGAGCTCAGTCCCTCCATCGGAGCCTCTTTTCGTCTCTATCGTCTCGATCGTCGGGGCGGCCTCCGCCGCGTTTGCCGCCCGTCTGCCAGCGATCTTCGCGCCATCCATCACTCCACTCGCCCTGCCAGCTGCCCCAGGTGTCCCAGGAGCTTGTCGCGCGGTCTCGCCAGCTGGTCTGTTAGTAGCTGCCTTTGCCCCTGCCGTCGGTACGGGAGTGTCGCAGGTAGTCGGCTCGTAGCCTGTCCCAGTCAATGCCGTAGCCCAGCCTCGCGTTCATCTGGTAGGCGTCATACCCGCAGTCCTTCCAGTCATCGAGAAACTTATTGATGGACGTGGCCGTGTGCAATTTCGGGTCGGATTTGGGCGCCCTGGATCCAGGGGGCCAAGTTCGCTGCGTGCGCGCGGTCCACAGCGCGCAGAAGACTGCGCCCAACTCCGACTGATGTCTGGCTATGCGTCTGGCGGGTGTCTCGTTGGGACGTTCCAGGTCCACCGTGCCCAGCCAGACTTTGTACGTGGGGCCGCCCCCCTCCGGACAGGTCAACAGGTTGAGTGCAACCTGCTCCGATGTGCCTGTATGGCGAGGGTGATAGTGCCTCTGTCCAGGGAGCCGTGGGGTGGGCGCGGGAGAGCGCTCGGTCCGCGCGCCGCCTCGGTCGCGGGCTCTCTCGTCCACCGCGGGTCCCCGGGCTGGACCTCTACTGTGGTCGGCGTTGGGCGCGTCGTCCCCGGCCGAGGTCGGGACCTCCTCGCGGCTGGAGTCAGAGCTGTCCGCCGATGGGCTTTGCTGAGGCGCCTCGTCGCCTGGGCGATTATCATCGTCCTCCGAGGCCGAGTCCGAGCAAGTAAAAGGAAGAGGGAGCTCGCCTTCTCCGAAGTCGGGAGACTCCACCTTTGTAGGGGGGATCCCGTCTTCCACGCTCTCGTCGTTGCCGTTGTGGTCGGGCGGGTCCTGGCGGCCCATACGGGAGTCGTTGTCCCTCGTGCCCTGGGACTTGTCTGTGTCGGCAGCCGTGGGAGTGTCTGGTCTGTCGTCGCTCATGATCAGCACGCCTGGTGGGGGAGACTCAGCCGAGGAGGTGATGGATGCGGAGGCGAGGGCATCGGCACTGAGGCTGAGTAGGAAACTCGTCAGCGTGCTCATCTCATGTCGGATGGGAACGAGACCACTTGCCGGGGCCAGCGTCGCCGCATAATTCCTCCAGGGCTCCTTATGTCTCTCGCCGTTGGTCAGGTGTGCTACGACTCGCGCCGCGGCCACGCGCTTACCTTCCCAGCGCTGGTTGGGTGGGAGACAGTTGTCCGGGATGTAGTCACCATATACCGTCCTGAGGCACTCTGACAGAAATTCGTCGGGCAAGGAGGCCTCGTCGCACCTGGGCTCTGGGGCGCTTCTGTCGCGATTGGCGAAACAAAACTGCCTCCAGGTGTAGTCCAGTCCAGGATGGAAGTCGCGGAGGAAGGTTACCAGCGATCGCCGCGCGGACAATCCACCGGTGCCAGGTCTGCTGGGGTCCTCAGCGCATAGGGTGGGATTATAGACGCTCCTGTTGCTCAGGAGCGGGCCCTGTGGTACTGGCAGGTCTGGCAAGAGCTCCAACAGCTGGGCGAGAGACCTAGGGGTTTGCTCTGACGTTGCACCAGTACTGCCCGCGGCGCTGGATCCAGGGGGACTGCTTACTCCGACCTTGGTGAATCGATCCTGGACCTTGGCGTCCACGCCTAGCCATGGGAGAGAATCAGAAATGTCCACAGGCGCTTCGACTCCTATCTGGCTGCTGAGCGAGGGAAGGACTGGAGGCTTGGCTGGATACAGAGCTCTGAAGTCTCGATCCAGGATGTGATCCAGGGTGGCCGGGCCTATGTTCCATATCGGGACCAGGCAGCGTCGGCAGCACCATGTAGCGTTCCATTTGCGCTCCCACCAGGCCAAGGCTCGCTTGTCGATGGGGGGCAGTCCAGCTTGCTCGGGAACACCTATGCCTTCCGCCGGCTTCCATATGAAACATCCCAGGGCCAGTGCCCCAGACGAGGAGCGGGGCCCCCTGGGGGCATGTGTCGCACCGCGCGGGGTAGATCTGGGCCTGCGCGGCTTTGAGGCCGAAGCGCTCGTCCCGGATCCGTAGGATGGGAATGGTGGTATTGGCTCGCTCGGGGATCTTCATGCCCGTCGGCGCCATGAGGAGGTCCGCTAACGCCCTCGTGTCCGCCTGGGGGCTGCAGCCAAAGCCAAGTGGGAGGTGTCCCAGGGAGGGGAGGGCGTTCGCCTTGTCGTTGTTGGTACCCGTCCTCTGTTGCTCATGCTCCTTGACTCTGTCGGCGAATGTCGCTCCTGCCGGCGTTGGGAGGCCCTGTTCCTCCAGGTGGCGTAACCAGCAGATGTCGCAGTGCCACCCCATGTTGGCGCCGTTGATGTAGGCCTGGGGCCTATTCTGAGCGACCATCTGGCGCGTGGTGTCGGAGATCCAGGTGCCATCGGCGGAGCGTAGATGGTCCTTTCCGCACCTGTCGCGCACGAATCTGCCATTTTTCTGCTCGGGTGCGAGCCTCTCGTCGGGAATGCATGGAGGGTCCAGTCTGGTGCCTGGGGCGGGGGTCGGCGGCGGGGGGGCATTGAGGTCGGTGTTGGACAAGGCAAGTCCGCCGCCGATGTAGGAGAGACCCGCAAGCCGATCGTCAGGACCCAGGGAGGCGTCGGTCCCCGCCAGCGCAACGTGTAGCGCACACACTGAGCAGCTGCGCGTATCCAGGGAGGTCAGAGTTGCGGCCGGGACGATTTTTTCAGGGACGAGCATTGGCGCTTTTAACTGAAAGTCCTGCCTGTCCATCTCACTCCAAGGTCTGCGGGCAGCCGGCTGCCTGCGCAATCGGGTGGTGGTGCGCCAACGCCACGAGCTTGGAGATGTGGGGCAGGACTGCCTCGATGCGTCCGTGTAGGTCGGCAAGGTCGTCCAGCGTGAGGCTCCAGGTTCGGGCGAGTTGGTTTCGGAAATCCCGGTGAACCTCTTGCCAGGGGACACAGAACCCCAGGATGGCTTCGATGACGTCCCCGGCCTGCTCTGCATGAGAGAAGGGCCACAGAAACACTCGCGGCTCGCGGAGCATGAGCATCATGACGACCAGGAGCGACCGGGCCTTGCAGGATTCCACGGGGAGGCCGTCGGTGTCTATGATTCCCTCACGGAACTCATCCCTCATGGAGCCGCCCAGAGCGCCTCGGAGGATCTCTCCCAACCCGGCCATTCCAGGGTGCTTCCTGTGTCTGCAGCAGTCCTTGGTGGCGGTGCTCCACGCCTTGGGGACCTGACGGAAGAGCCCCTTAGGGGTGCACTGGCGACGCTTCCAGAGTGTTACACGCCTGCCACTGGTGTGAGGCAACGGTGGAAGGGAATCGTCGGGGACTGCGTAGCTCGCGTTTTCCCAGGGGGTGCCCAGGCCGAGCGTCCACACCATTGCCGCCCACAGCATGTTGTATACTAGACTGGTTGCGTCTAGCCCCAGAGACATGTCAAACAAGAAGCCCAAGTGCGACCACGCCTTGCGGTCGAGCTTGCCCGGCTGTCGCGGTGTCGTGGCCAGTGAGAATTCGCGGGGGTGCAGACCGGACATCAAGTAAATGAGCACGTGGAAGGCAGGCGTCGAGAGGATATCGTGGAGCCCGCCCGAGATTAGCTTACCCAGGGCCTCCCAGTCGAAGTGCTCGTCCAGGGGTGTGTTATAGCGCTCGGCGAAACCGGTGGCCTGGGCGTCACGCGCTTTCTTCTTGGCAGCGTCAAGCTCGTTCTGCCCGTTCTCCCCCTTTGCGTCACAGCTCCAGGCGATGGGCGAGGGTATCCATGAGGCGAGGTCGTGCAGTGGGTCAAAGCTCTCGTCGATCTCCAGGGGGCGCCTGCGGCCCACGGAGGCGCAGCCGCGAAAGCGGACCCAAAGGCGAGTCAATCGCCCGTACTCTGAGAGTACGCGAAGCTGGGACCAGGTGGCGTTGGCGAACATACGCCCGTCTCCCAAGATCAGGATATTCCGCTTGGCCCTGGTGATCGCCACGTTCAGGCGATTGGCGTCGTCGACGAAACCCCAGTTGTGGTGCCCATTGCTCCGCGTAGTTAGCACGATTACGATGTCCGCCTCTCCTCCCTGGCTGGAGTCGATTGTGGTGAGCTTGAGCGCCCCACTCTTCATGTGCTCGCCCGCAATCTGCCGTAATCCAAGGAAAGAAATGCCGATAGCTGTATGGACATTCTGGTCCTCTCGGAACACGTGTTCCCAACGCTGAGTGTCCACCCTGTGGCCTTGAGGGGGTTGTCCAGGGCCGGGGGTGTCTTGTCCGTCGCGCCCAGAGCCGCCTTTCCCCTTGCCAGTATTCCCCTTCCTGCCTCCTTTAGTGTTACGCAGGGCGCCAGAAAGGTGGCGGGGACCCTGCGGCCAACCATCCATGAGGATAGCCGTCTGGAGCTGGTATCCGACCACAATTCTGACAGAGGTGCCATTGTCGAGCTCGGGCAGAAGTGCCCGCACGATGTCCACGGCCTGAGCTGCCTCCGGAAGGTTGGCATAGCCTGTTTGTAGGTCTGAAGTGACTTCCCAGGAGGGTGTGTGAACCAGCAGGAAGCGGTGCTTGTCTGCGCTTGGCGGCGGATCTAGCTGTTCGAGGGTGGCGCGGAAGTCACCCTCGTCGGACTCGGTGAGTTTCGCCAGCTCTGTCAGTCGCCCGGGTTCCCAAGCACTAATGTCTCTCCAGGGGACGCCTCGGACGATTGGCCTTTCTCTGAGCGGATCCAGGATACCTGAGTTCATGCCTTTTCCGTAGTAGGCTGCGTTCGGAAAGGCGAGCAGCTGCGGATGCATCCGATAGCAGATCGAAAGGTGAACCACGGACGATTCTTGGCCGCGGAGCGCGTGAAACATCCTGTCGAAAATGCTGACACAAAGCCCTAGGTCGTTCGCAAGCTTGGAGAGCACCGCGGGGGGCAACTGATTCGGGTCGCCCACGAGGACCAGGGTCCCGCCGCTGTTGATCACATTTACCATGGACATGAGTGCATGGAGCTCTGTGGCCTGCCCAGCCTCGTCGATTACCAGGAGGACGATGTGGGGGCTGTCTTTTTGACCGAGGGCCTCGGCCGCCTCGTGTGTAGACATTATTACCCTGGCATCCCGTAGTAGGCTCGTCTTGTAGGGCCTGAAGTCCTGGCTCTTGTCCCCGTCCTGGAACGGGAATTCTCCGTGGACGTTCCTGTAGTGGCTTTCAGGCGTTAGGTCGACGAGTGCCTCATGGACACGGTCCTTCTTTGAGACGCGCACGAAATTTCCATGGAAACCTGTGTCTGGGTCGAGGCGTCGCTGCCGATGTGCTTCGATCATTGCCAGAGCTGGTTGGTCCACCGCTGTGTTGGAACCTGCGGCCAAAGCAACAGCCTGTCCAGGGCGTAGGCAGGAGCCCCACATGTCCAGGCAGGCTACAGAGAGGGTGGTCTTGCCTGTCCCAGGGGGTCCGTGCACTAGTACGGCGTGATGACTCAAGGTGGCATGCAGGGCCCTGGTCGCGTCGCTGTTCGGCTTGTGCTTGTCCAGTATGCTGTGGAGGGTGTCCATGCTGGGAGCGGGACGCACTCTCTGGAAGACAGAGCCTGTCGCCTCCGAGATCTCCTCGTCAGAGAAAGCCCTCAGGCCCTGGGGGAGTGGCGGCGCCTGCTGTAGAAGGCCGTCTCGGACAGCCCGCGTGTGGTCGGCGTCGGGAACGTCCTGGCCCAGGGTGGCCGCCGCCCTGGCCCTAAGGCTCAGCCAAAGCGAACGAGTGCGCCCCAGGTCGTTGGCCACAAGTCGCTCGGCCCGTGGGGCGTGCACGAAGGCCAAGAGAAAAGTCACCGGGGACAGCTGGTGGGCAAACAAATCCGCTGGGTTTTGGCGAAGGTAGTAGATCTGGTCGAGCGCCCAGCACTGCCGCCAGAACTGGATGTCAGAAGGGGCTTCGTCCACGCGATACCAGGGGGCGTCATCGCTTGGGGGGCGTTCCGCCTTGGTCTCGCATTCGTGGAACTGACCTCCCTTCCCATTATTGTAGACCACAATGCACCTGTTGGAGGGGTACCTGGCGGAAGGGCTGAGACCGAGCGCTTGGGCGCCCCTAGGGTGGATGGGGCCTCCCAGAGCAAGGGGCCACCAGACTGTGACGTCTGCGATCTTGTCTACTGTGGGGCCCGTGGCGGAAATATACAGCCCCCTGCTCTCTTTGTCACCTTCCAGGGATCCGGATGCAACCTTGTGCATTGAGGGCCACTCCAACAAGAAAAATTCTTTCCCGTCAGGTAGATTCATAGCATTCCGCAGCCGAAAGGTATCCAGGTCCTCCAGCTCAGTGTTGGCATCGATCCTGGTGACGCGAACTCCGAGAGCACAGTTACCTCTCCTGGCGAGGTCCTCTCGCGTGGAGCCTTTACCGTCGTCCACCGTCTCGACCGAGGCCTGGCCTTCCACCCAGGCGATTCTCCGTAGCGTTTGCCCTCGGTCCTGGAGAGAGTAGGGCCATTGTGAGGGGAGACGAACGGCACCGTTCTGCTCCCCGAGCGCCGCCTTGGGGTGGACCCTGGAATGCGGGGAGTCCAGCGGTACCGAGTAGAGACTGGCGACCTCTGTGGCCGCCTGCATGGCCAGCGACTCATCCAGGGCAGCTGGGCTTGTCGGAGAGAACGCGTCATCCTCTGAGGGCATCGCGCTGTCTTCGGCGAACAAAACTCTTCGCTGCTGACTGGGCGGGCTCCAGGCGGGCGGAGGGCGGGGCGGCGGGGGCGGAGGAGGGGGTGCGACCGAGGCGCCGGTAGCCTGTCCAGGTACGGTAGGATGGGGCCCGATGGTCGATTTTGCTCGCATCCTGTTCTCGTCGCCGCCGTCGGACTGCCTGAGGCCTTCACTTGCGGCGCCCCGCCTGTCCATCAAGTGTGTCCGCACCGTTTCTTGGTCAGACCTGGTGCCCCCAGGGCAGTTGTACGTTGGCGCGTCGTCCCAGAGGGGGTAGGTGATGGGCAGATGCAGCGCGTCGTCTGGGATCGAGATGCCAGGGGGCGAGCGTGCCCCGTCACGGGTCGCCGAGGGTTTGACTGGCCTCCAGCCGGGCCAGGGCTTCCGTACGATGGACAGCCGGTGGAACGCATCCCAGGATTCCCCTCCACAATTGCTCCAAAGATTTCCAAGAGTGACGAAGGTGTTCGGGTCTGGCCACCCGTCCTGGCACCGCGCTTCCGACATCTCATAGTGCCTGTCGCTTAGGATGTGCTCTGTGTCGTCCACGGGCTCCTGGCAGATTTCGCACCAGTGCCGCCACCCGCCGTGGAAGTAGACCCAGCGCATCCAGGGACAGAAGCGGGCCAGGAAGACACGCGTGCCCATGCGCACTGGCGGCCCGTCGTCACTGCACGGCAGGCAAGAGGGCCATCGTCGGATGGGGCCTTGGTTGCTTTTGGGCATGATCCAGGGCGTCAAACGATCCAGGGTGGCAGCTGAAGGCTGCTATATCTTGTTGCGGCAGCTGAAGGCTGCGACCCGTCAGGACCTTAGTGCGTCGCGGCGGGGGGCGATCAGAGGAGGAAGGGGGGAGGGGGATTTTCGAGAGCGTCAACGAACAGCGCAACCTGGTCCAAGTCGCAGAGGTCAACACCCGCAGCCGGGAAAAGGGGAGGGGAGGGAGGCTGGGAGCCGCCCCAGACGATCCGGGAGGTGACCGCCAGGTCGCCGGCGCGACGGAGGGCGTCGGCCCAAAAGACCCCTAGTGTCGCGAGACGGTCGGCTGCTTTATTGAGGCGACGTCGCACTGCCTGCCATGTGAGGGTCCAGCCGGCCTCGCTGGCTTGCCTGAGGGCGAAATCCATTTGTTGTGCCAGGTGGGGCCAGCGATGGCGGCCTGTGCCTGCCCCGTACCGGATAGCCGCCAGGTTGTCGCCAACCACCCTGACCCCTCGAAGCGTGCTGTCTACGTGGGGGGGCAGGGCGAGGCCCGCTCTGCACCCGGAGGCCTCCGCCGCCTGCGCGTTGTCGCAGCCTGGAAGGGCAACGACGGCGACAGCGACAACGCGTGGGTAGCCGTGGTGCGGGTCGTGTCTCCAGAGGACAGCGGTCGCACCGGAGACCTTGTCACCTTCCCCGATCCGGCGTGCCCCTCCATCGAACGTGAGCTCATAGGGCCATTGGGCAGTGTCGGCGGCGGCGGGGAGCGGGGAGTTTCCGACGGTGATCTCCTCGCCCGCATCCATATCCCTGCCAGCTCTGAGCACCAGAGTATGCAGGTCGCAGAGCCTGCAATAGGTCTTGGTCCAGAGGGCACCGGGGGCCCTGTCCGTCCTGGGACAGGGGAACCAGCCCACCCCTGGTGGCATCCAGCTCGCCCTGGGGTCGCAAGTTTGGAGAACGGCGAGCCGGTGCCCACTTCGCGCGGCCCTGGTCGTGATAGGGAGGCGCCGGATTTCCCCCCCGGCGCGCGGTGCTTGTCTGCCGAGGTGCGGCCCGGCAGCCCCACGAATGCGCAGCAGGTGTGGCCCTTGGGGATTGCACTGCTGACAGGGGTCGAGCATGGGGGCCCAGACCGCGGTTTCATCCGTAGGTGCGGCCGGGGCCTGCCCTTCATGCACGTCGTCGTCCTCATCGTTGTCTTCCTGGAGATCGGTATCAGGCACAGTGATTCCCTGGACGATGAGTCTGGCGGCTTCGTCGGCACCGATGGGAGTGCAATCCAGGTTCACACAGTACCTGAAGGAGGTCTGGTGTAAAAGGCGGCAGACAAGTCTCTGGTGCTGACCCCTGGTGCACATCGCGGTGGGAAGGTCTCTGGGGTGGTCTGGGCCTCTAGCCTTTTCCCAGGCAAGGGCAGCTGCGGGGCACCAGCACCACACATGCTCGGTGGTGGCTTCCCCCAGGCCGCAGAGAGGGCAGGCTCCATAGAGTCCTTGCCGGATAGGAACGCTGATGCTGCCGAGTTGCCTTCTTCGCTCTGCAGCAAGTGGACGCAGGTCCTCGGGCAACGCGTCGTCGCCAAGGAGGGGCCAGAGGGAAGCCTCTCCAGTCCAGGGCCCGAGGCACGAGTCACACCAGGCCTGGCCATGATCCCGTTGCCCGGTAGTGAGCCAGACTCTTTTGGCCGCCCTGCCGCAGCCGCACTGGTGGAGGATCCTGTCAGCTACACTTCGCCGGCGCGCGGACCCAGGCAGTCCGTTAGCCGGGATTCGTAGGACGTGATGTGCCTCGGTGAAAGAGGCACAATGCCCCAGGAGAGACCATTCCGCGCCGTCTGTTTGGGCCCACTTTCGCTCATCGCTGGTTGTGGAGAACCAACTGCTCACAACGTGCCCGTGGAGCTGCGTCCAGGCCGCGACATATACTACGCGCCCAAAGTAGCGAGCCCGGCGTCGGGGGGGCTCTCTCATCGCACGATTGAAGAGGTCAGCAGCCCTGGCGTCGGTCAGAACTTTGGAGCCGGGCCTGCGTGGTTCATCCCGCGGGGTGAATTCCCGAGCCCATTTTACAAGTTTGTTCCACCTTCTCCCTGCCTTGTGCCGCGCCTGCGGGGGCCCCCGCAGGTCGTCAAGGGCACGCGCCCTGGCCGCAATCGCACGTGAGGTGGCGACCGGGCACTTGGGGCAGCCAGGGACTTGGAAGCGAATGCCCAGGCCTGTGAGGATGTTGTCGGGAATCCAGGAGGCAGAGGCGAGACCGAGGGCGACCCGCAGGTGGGCCCGGAGTGCCCTTTCTTGCACGGTGTCGGGAAGGGAGTAATGGGATGGGTAGGGGATGAGCGCGATGAGGTAGGTGTTCCAGGCGAGGGCAGTTTTGGTGGGAGACATGCTGGCGAGGTGCAGGGCCATGGCTCGGTCCCGTAGCTTGGGGAGAGGTTTGCCCCAGGTGCCGGCAACGAGGGCGTCGAGTTGCCCTCTTGTCATTGCACCCCGGGGCGGTGAGCTTTCTCCTTCGGCGGCCCGAGATACGACGCAGGCGCCAAGGTAGGGCCACTGGGAGCGAACAGCGGACGAGCCAAAAGGGGTGTAGTCCATGGTACGTCTCCACCACTCGTGGTTGCTGGCAGGAACCAGTGCCGTTTTAAAATTGCAACTGCATGGGCGGCTCCAGGGAGTGCACTGCGCCGCGATTTCGGGGCCGCCGGTTCTCCTGATCGTTTCCAAGATAAGTTCCGCCGGCAGGCCTGTGACTGTCGTAGTGGTGCCATTATCAATGAAGTCCACAGGAGCAGTGTCCAGGTGCTGCCTGACGTTGATTCCGGATGGGGCTTCAATGCCCCTGCACTTGTGGGCTTCGACTAGGAGCCCTGCAGCTCTTGCAAGCCAGGGCAGAGCGATGCCGGCACGTAGTGTTTGGGCGGTGGCGCCCAATAGGGCGGCCAGATCGTCCACGTACGTCGGGTCGTCCGCCCCGGTGATGTCGGCAAGGGCGCTGATGAGAGGGTCGTATCCCAAGCACCAGAGGAGTGGGGAGGCCGTGCCTCCCATCCCGATGGACCGCAAGAGTTTCCTTATTCTGCTCTTGCACCTACCTTTACAGGTGCGCACGCTCCTGCTGCCGACGAGGCAATCCACGGAGTGCAGGAGCCAGCTAGGGAATTGCCATCGCCTCGCCAGTTGCCCCATCCATTGCAAGGACATGCGCTCAAATGCTTTGTTCTGGTCGCAGAAGAGGACAGCAGTGCTTGGGGCAGGGCCTAGGTGCCTTGCGGCGTCCTGTATATACTGGTCGACAGCGTCTTGGTGCGCTCCAAGCAGGGCGGCCCACGAGGGCCCGGGTTCGGTGTCGGCGACCAGATCCAGGGCAAGGTGGTCGGTGGCAGAAGTGATATTGGGACCGCATTGCCCCCCGCGCTTGGCAGCTTGATTGGGGCTAAGCCTGGGTTCAATCACGGGGCCGAGGCAGTCGGCTATGGTTGCTCCGTGCAGTCTTCGTAAGCAAGTGGGGAGCTGCAGGGGCCGCGTGTCGTTGGGAAGCTCGGGAGCCGGCTTCTTGCCAATCCAGACCAGAAGATCGATGGAGGGGCCGAGGACCAGGTCTAGGAGTTCTGGATTCAGCTCCGCGGCATACCAGGCCTGAGCGAGTAGTCCAGCAACGAAGCGAGCTCCGGGATGGTACAGCTCGTACGGTTCTCCGTCCACTCCGGGGGCGCTGCCGCTAGGGCCCAGAACGAGGAAGGCGATCCTGCCCCGCTGCGGGTTGGGAGAGTGTGGGAAATGTCCAGTGTCCTTGTGCCTGAAATATTCGTTGAGGATCCGGTCCGCGGCAGGGGGAAGGGGGGGGGCGGTTTGCCAGATGGGACTTCGGCTCCGCCATAGAACATCGTCGACTTCCTTCGTGCGCTCCTTCCAACTTCCGTCCGCGTCACGCACTCCGAGGATAGCGTGTGTCCTGACGAAGATTTCTCGTCCCGTCCGGTAGTGGGAGGCGAGAGCGGAGCGCTCGACCCCGGGGCTCCTTTGCGCGGGAGTGAGGCGGGCGGCGCGTCTCTGCGCAGCGTCGTTGTCCCACCTCCGCAGCCAAAGGGCAGCCTGCTGAGGTGTCAAGTCGTTGCCGTCCCACTCATATTCAGCGAGCCAGGCCGCGAGTGCCCCCACCGGGCGTGTGTTGGAGTCAGATCTTACTGCAGCCGCGAGCAGGGTCCCTGGCGAACGGTTGGTTTTGTTTCTGCGCCACTTCCTCCACCAGTCCTGCATGGCAGCGGACATGGCGTGGCGACCAAGAGAGAGAAGGGCAGGCAATAGCGGGACGGTATGATCATCAACCAGGTTAGGGGCCGGGGGCGGAGCGGAGGGTTCCTGTTCTCTTTCTCCTTCGCCGTCGTCGTTGTCGCTGTGGCTGGCTGGGAACTGTCCAGGGGTCGCCGGGCGGACCCAGTCGGCGGGTTGTAGGAGGCCGGTCAGGTCGACGTCAGGCAGCCCGAATATGCGCTCGAGGAAGGAGTACAGGGTCCTGAATTCCGCGTGTGCCTCGCTTGGAAGTAGGCGAAGGTCGCCCGAACGAATGGTGTTGTCCCTGCGGGTTCTGGGGGCGCCCTGCGGCTCCAGGTACAGGATGGCATGGTCGGAGACCGAGGGTTTCCAGGCCTTCCTGACTCCGTAGGCCCCAAGCTGTCGGAAAGGGCACGCAACGATGTCGATCTGTGATTCATTGTCCGCGTCCACCCTGGTGGGCCCGTCACAGTGGCAGACACTTGATCCAGTCAGCGAGAACAGGTCAGCGAGGGCCGCAGCCTCGTCGGTTTCGCCGTCTCTGGGGTTGTCAAACTGGATGTTGACGTCACCCCCCCAGTACGTAGGGGTATCGTCCCATCTTTCGATGGCCTGTCGGATGGCCTCGATGGTCTCGGCTTTTCTGGATGGTGGGAGGTACACCGAGACCAGGCGGTAGGTGCTGTCGCCTCGTCTGATGGTGGCTGCTACGGCGCACCCGGGGACGAGGTCTTCCGCCCGGAGGAGTGTAGTGCCGCGCGGAATGATAATCGCCACTCCGCCGGCGCAGCCCCCAGCTGGTCCGCTGTAGGCTGGGGGGGCGACGAGCGTGCGAGCGTGGAACATGGTGGACCAGACGGCCGCTTCGTGCTCCGTCCAGTGGGTCTCCTGCATGAGTCCTATCCTACCGTTGGTGGTCATCTGCGTTAAGAAGGCGTGCTTGATCATGTTCTTATGAGCAGTCGTGCTTTTGAGATACCTGACGTTCCAGCAGCCCACTTTGAGCGTGCCGGCCTGTGTGGCGTTGGAGATGGCGTCGACCAGGGCACGTAGGGAGAGGTCGCCGCAGAGATCCGCCCAGGTGGGGTTGTTCCAGGGGGTGGTATGTAAAAAAGCCCAGAGGGATCGCGGCCGCCGGACGGTGTAGTTGCTGTGCACTGCAAGGGCGCGGCTCAGGGAGGAGCAGGCAAGTTGCCAGGCTCTGGTTCTCGCCCCCGGAACGAGATTCGCGAGCGGGGGAGGCCCAAGGGCAAGATGAAGTGTCCCTGGGTCTTCGGGCGAGTCTAGGGGAACGGCAGCCCTTGATCAAGGAGCTGCTGCTGCAGCATGGTTCTGACTATGTCGTCTGGGCAAGGGTCCCTGGGAGCGACGCCCACGGGCAGTTTCTGTCGGCGAAGCTGCGCGCCTGTCTCCATGCAGCCCAAATGTGGCTTTCGGTCGGGGCCTCGTGCTGCCGGCCGGGGATGTGCTCGTTCCTGCTCCACTCCAGGATGGCGGTCGCGAGTCTGCGTTGGAGGCACCTCGGGTCGCAGTGGGTCCCCACGGCGTCGTAGAGTTTCTTCCCTCTAATGTCCAGGGACCGAAAATAAGACCCGAGGCCCACTGCTCGGGCCCGTTCTTCCGGGGATGGGATCCTGAGTCCGTGCTCTCTTCCGTGCGCCAGCAGCCATCCTGCCCAAGCCCTCACTTTTCCTTCGCTGGCTAGGCTCTCCCGCTCTCTTCCTTGACAGACGAGCGTCAATCCTTCTGTGCAGCCTTGAAAGCTACGCTCGGCTCCGGTCTCCGCAAGGATGTTCTTAATGCCGTTCCTTGTGTCGGCGAGGGTGCGGAGAAGCCACCTGTAGCTGCTGTCCTCGTTGTATAGAAGACACAGGGGGTGCGTCTGGTAGCTGCACGGAACTATTACCTCGGGGGCATTGGCGGGAGCCTTGGACTGGGTCCAGGCAGGGATGCGCCCGTCCGGTCTGTATGTCCACCGCCTTTCCCAGGGACTGGGGAGTCGGGGATGCGTGACGAGGTCTTCCGCGGGAGGGCAGTTGCTGAACCATAGTCGATCCCTCGGGCTGGCAACTGTGGGGGCAGCATCTAGGCGAACCGCCCAGTCTGGGGGGAGTTCTCCCAGTGCCGTGCACATTGCCTGCTTGTGTGCCGGTAGGATCGTGGCTGGGCATTCGCAGCATATTATGACGCGCACATCCGGTCGGAGCCTACGCGCGGTGCTCCATAGGAGCGGCACGGCGAAGAAGTGCACTGCCTGAGAGCCCGCAAGTCCGTCAAGTCATCCGTGTTGGCTGGCTGCAGAAAGGCTGGCACCTGGGAGCCCAGCTGTGATAACAAGTAGACTTCCAGGGTCCAGGGTTCTGAGGTGGTCGGTCCAGGGACTTTGGCGGTCGTCGCCTCTCAGGAGGCCCCATACATCAGCTCCTGATCTCACGTGCGGGGGGCCTCCATCGAAGCGTATGGCGCTGTCACGGCCCCAACGCCTCTCGACTCGAGATGCCGCTTCCTCGTTTATCTCGACGAAGGCGGAGGATCTGAAACGTGGAATCGTGGCAACTTTGGCCATGAGGTCGCCAATCGCGCAAGCCTCGCCAGACTCCATTCATCGAAGAGTGCTACGAGATGATGACTTGGTCCCACGGCGGCACTCGGGCTCGGTCGAGGGTTGACTATTCGTGCTCTTGTTTGCTGGGTGAAGTCGTGCGTCCAGTCGTCCCCGAGCCTGGGATCAATGATTGGGTGGAGCCTAAGGTGTCCCGTGATGTCCCATGTACCGTCGGGGGAACCGCTGGAGACAAGGCCGTCCTGCTGGAGAGTCCTTAGAGTGCTGATGATCTGTGTGTTGTCCAGACCTGCGATCTGGTACGCAGCGAGCGTCGTGTCGGCCGGTGCGACTGGAGAGAGACCGCTTCGCCCGTCCCTGTGTCGCTCCCATACCTGTTGGAGCACGTCGGCAGGCTGGGGGGCGGCCGTGGGCTCGTCTGGTGAGAAACCGGTTGGACGGGGTCGCGGTCTGCGGATCCGTGCGCCCTCCGCGCTCGCTGGTCTAGATGCCCGTCTTGTGACGCCTCGCCTGGCGACGCAGGTGGGGGGGCTCTCTCCTGTTCCATGACGGGAGCGCTCCCAGAGGTCGACCAGGGTCCTTGGGTTGGGAGGTCTGCTGCCTGGTCTGGTGGACCTTTCCCTGCCTGTGTTGCCCGCAGCTCTAACGCGAGTCGCACCTCGCAGTGCGGTCCTGCGTGTGCCTTCGGTCCTACCTCGGGGGGCCCGGTGGGGCGGGCTCCCGCGTGCTCTCTCAGCGGCGGTAGCGCGAGGCTGGGTGCTGGGCTCGGCCGGTCGTGGCCCAGTCGCATTTCTGTTTCGGGCGTGCCTGGTCACGCCGCTGTCAGCTGTGTTCACAGTGGTCTCAGCCGGGGCACGCGCAGGTCTGGGCGTGCCGGCGCGTCGAGCGGCGTTTCCGGTCCTGCGGACGTTCCTTGGAGAGGCCTCTACTGTCTCACTCAGAACCTGGTCCCCGTCGTCGGTGAATGGGGCGCCAGCTCCCGCGCGCAGGATGGTGCGGAGCATGGCGGGCGTCAGGCTCTGAAAGGGGGCCTCGGGTGCCGACGCGCTGTCCGAGCGAGAGGCCAGACTGCCTGTGAGTTGTCTCAATTGGGCGCAGGCTGCGTCAGCGGTAAGCGCCACATGGCGTGAGTGTATCCTCCTGCCAGTGGGGTTGCGCGTCCCCAGAGGTGGGTGGGTATTCCAATAGGCGTTGAAGGCATCTGGGATTCGCATTGCAAGGCCAAGCTCTTCGTGCATGTCCCGAACGGTTTTATCAAGTTGGGGTATCGCTGCAGCCCACGCTATCGCGCTGAGCACTTGGTTCCATTCGTCCTCGGAGGGGGGCTACCTGAGCCGTCGGCGGCGTGCACCTGCGCCTGTCTGAGCGTGCGCGCCATGGCTTCACTCCCGCCTCCAGTCCACCTCCATGCACGGGGGGAGCTCAGGCCCGCTTCTCGGCGTGTCTCCTCGCCCCAGGGGGTCGTTACTAGAGCTTTGCACCGTGCCTGGAGGCGGTCTCCTGCTCTGGGCTGTTGCCGCATCCGTGGGGACCCGTGGAGGTGCCCCCTCACTGCCCGCCGCACCCTCCATGCCCGCAGCCCTAGCGGCCGCGGGCGTACACTGCGCGTCTTCTGTGCTGCCCGGGGTCGTGGTTCCACCCCTCCCAGTCATGCGCTGCTCCGTGCTGGTAATTGCCTCTACTGGAGAGGTCCGAACGCTTCCAGGGACGTTCACGCCGGTGTGGCTCTCGAGAAATCCTGCGGGGTCCGCACTATCTCCTCCCGCTGCTTCTGCAAAGTTGACAGTTGGGGAGAGGACTTCAGCTACGCCGGGGCTCGGCATGGTTGCGCGGACCGGGGCGCGAGACCGCGCCGATCCCTCCCTGGGTGTCGCGGGGTTCGCAGGAGTCGCCCGCGGTGGGATTTGGCTGATGTTAGCATCACGTATTACGCCATTGTCCGCCTCTCCGTCGCCCGTCGGTCTGGCCAGGGAAGGTGGTGTCGTACTCTGCTCGGGTGCCGCCAGCTGGGTCTGAGGTTGCGCCCCCTGCGTGGTCAGAGCAGGGCTGTCGATAGCTCCAAAGTTGGGGCTTGTCCTTGCCTGTGATGTCGCCGCTGCGGGGAGCCCAGGGCCTGCCGATGTGGCCAGCAATCCAGAACCTGTAGTGGTGGGCAGCCTCGAGTCGCAGGCTTGCGTGCCTGCGGCGTCCGTCTCGTTGTTCGCCCGGCTGCGGCTTCTGCGCTGGCTCGCACCTGGGTTGTCAGCTGGCCTGTTCCCTGTTCCAGCGGCTCTGGACGCCTGGGAACCTCCTCTCCGTCCCCGAGTTACTCTACCGGGGTCGTGGCGCTGCCGCTCCTCCCAGTGTAGGTTTGAGAGCCTGTTGATCAGGGCGTCCAGGGCACTAGTGACGTTTTCTAGGATGGAAAGCGCGGTGGTGGCGTCAACGTCTGCGCCTCTGGATCCAGGAACTTCGAGCCAGGGCTGGTGGGCTGAGTAGGTGTCGTCAGGCTCAGGCGCGAGCCATTGCGTGAAGGGGAGCTGTCTCGTGACCTCTTCTCGGATCCCGAGCTCTCGGATGAGCTGCCAGACGTGGTCACGGTCTAGGCTCCCTGGGTTGGCCAGCTGCAGGATCCAGATTGCGGCGAACATGTCCCAGTTGTACCTTTGTATGGGCCGGCCTTCGAGTTGCCTACGGATTTCGAAGGCGATCCGGCGCTGGACACCACGCGCCATGTCGTGCACCGCTTGCTCTGGGACCACGGCGGCGAATCTACCCAACATGCCCCTTGCGATGCGTACTGCATCTTCATCGGCTCTCACCAGTTCGGCCGGGGAAGGCCTACATGCACTCACTCGCACCTCGGCACGTTCCGGGAAGTGCGTGGGCCTGGCGGGTCCTGGGAGTGGGTTGAGGGATGCAGAGGTGCGCCTAGGAAGTGGCTGCTGGGAAGGAGCGTTGACCCGCAGCCCCACGGAAGCGGGAGTTGGTGTGGCTGCAGGGGCGGAGTCCAGGCGCGCGACGTGAATGGGGCCCGCGGCGAGCTGCAGTTTGAGTCTGGCTTGTGGTCTGTCTGCACCTCTCGCGGCTGCCCTAATGTCAGCGTCTGCAGGGAGGAGTATCGTCACCCAGGTGGGGACTGACGTGAAGAGGAAACCAGCTTCGCCGCTCGTGGTGACCTCGACGGCTCCACCGGCCGCTTTTGCAGCAAGCAGGTATTCTCCAGGCTGAAGGACAGTCTCGTAGTCCCGCAGGCCACTCTCCTGAAACACGCTGGGTACCATGTTGGGCGCACTCCTGCTCATCGCCCTAGCGTTATCCCGGAGCCAATCCCCTGTGATGATAGGTGGGGCAGCTCTGGTGTTGGCTGGGTGCGAGGTACCGTCCGGGCCGTCCGGGAGTGGCCAGAGCCGGGTTAGTATCTGCGCATTCGCCGAGCCGACCGCGGCAGAGTAGAGCCGTAACGTGTTGTGTCCAGGGAGCCACGCGTCGGGGCGCATGCTGCGGGGGCGAACTTCTCCGAGCTGCGTTCCGTGTCTGTCAAACGTGGTGATTTCGAGGACTTGGGGTTGAACGGCGCGTCTGGGGGCTTGCCGGACCGAGATGCTGGCCAGCGCGTCAACATGTTCCTGTAGCACCCTGGATACCGCAGCTGCTCTGTGCATGGGGTCCCTGCTGGGCGTCGCAGGGAAGATCCTGACGGTCTGGGCTCCGATCACTATGCAGCTGGTGCCCACAAAGGCTGCTGCCATGGCGTCGGCCGCAGCCAGGCGTATGCGGACTTGCGTCATGTACCTGTAGTCAGAGACGTCTGGGAACCAGGCGTACACGGTGGAAACCTGCTCGACCGTGTCCGGACCGGTGGTGGCCTCTACGGCTTGCAGGACGTCCGTCGGCCGTGTTTGTCCCATGTCAGCGAGGTTCCACCGCAAGTGGAAGCCGTCCTCAGGGTCAGAAAGGCGCACGAACGAGGGTCCACCGTCCCAGGGTCCTTCCAGGAGGATGCGGCGCGGTCCTAGCGCCGTGGAGGAGGAACCGTCTCCAAAGACACGCGGAAGCTCGTCCCGGAGGTGTCTCAAGACGGGGGCAGCAATCCTTTCTGGAGTGGCGATCAGGAGAAGCCCCGTCCCGCAAATTCCCACTCTGTGTCCCATGGCTCCGGCTGTTGCGGAAGCAACGGAGTGGGCCATGCAAATCGCCCTGGGGGGAACTGGGACGTGCACTGAATCACTTGTCTCGTGGGTTCTCCAGACGCACGCCGTCTGGTGGGCCAGCGTGGTGCTTTGAGCTGCCGCGTGCAAGTCATCCAGGGGGCACGTGTGCCGTCTTCTCCGCTCACGGGTCTCGCCGCTCTGCAGCGAAGAACGTGATGGAAGAGCATCTCGAGTCCCTGGTGTCTTAGTAGTTCGTCCCGGGGGAGTTGCACTCTCGTGGTGACCCAGTCGGCCGCGATCGTGCCGTTGTGGGATCGCCTTAGTTCCTCCTTCCACCTCATGATCTGCGCGACGACACCGTCGTTGCCGCTCTCAGGGGTTAGGATGTGTAGTGCGTCAGAGGTGCCCCCGCTCCTCCCTCCCCAGTGCACGACTATTGACGGGGGCAGAATCGCACGCAGTGTCCTGCCCGCTAAGTCAAATTGAGCGGCAAAAAGCTGCTGCATTGGTGGGCTGGGCTTGCCAGTTCGGCAGGGGTAACCGATCGGGACGAGGTGGGTGATTTTGCTGGCCGCTCGGTATCCCCATTGCGCGGTTGCCAGGGCCGCGAGCTCGACCGGATCCGGTCCTCCAGGGGGTGGCACTCCCTCGGTGGCCAAGGCGATGACACAGCTTGGGCTACCCGCAGCGGAAGCTGCCGCCAGGGCAGCATCCATCTGCGGAGCTAGGGCGTCTACCACGAGGATCGTTGGGGCGGCGCTCCCCTGGGGCTGGTTCCTGCGCTCCGTGGCTACTGCTTTGATCTGCTCCCAGACGTCGTTCGCCGACGTACGTGCTTCTGGAAATTACCAGATCAGCTGCGATGTCTCGGACGGCCGTGGTTAGCAGCCCCACCAGGAACCGCATAGGTCCTCTCCTCCTGGGTTCGTCCTCTGGTGGGCTCCGCCCCAGCAGAAGGGCCCATCTCCCAAAGGTGATCCGCGGGGCTTGCCGTATCCTATCCGCCCTGTTGGTGGGGCCGAGGGGTCGCTGTGGAGGCGGGGCCCCAGGTCTCTGCGAGCTGTCATGCGTGTCATCGGGGTCCATGCCGCTTCCACCGTTTCCACCGTCAGGTGGGGTTCCGTCCACATCCATCGGGGCCGGACGTGTCTCCTGAGCGGTCCTCCCCCCGGTTACGTGCCCGTGAATTCTGCGCATGTCCGAAAGCGTGACATGTGTGGGGCCGTCGGATGGAGAGTGCTTGCCCTCTGAGGCAGTCCAGGTCCATGGCCAAGTGTCTGACGGCCTCGGCTAACTCCTGCAGACTCAGGAAGGGCTGCAGCGGGGGTAAGGCCCCATCGCGGAGTTGCAGGAGGTCTGGTGGTACCGCCACCGCTGCAGCGTCGGCATCTCGGACTCGTCCTGGCAACCTTACGGTGACGCTACCCCTAGCATTGGAGCGGCAATTAGGGCAGTTCACTGGGAAGCATCTTCCGTGGGAGTGGGCCTGCGTTGGCTGGCTCACCCTCCACTGTCCCAGACATTCGGCGTGGAACAAGTGGCCGCAAGGCATCAGGACTTCCGCGAAGCCCAAGATGTTTTCACTGCAGATCATGCATAGGGGAGTGCCTGTGTCCAGGTCCCAAGGGGGAACGTCCACGGCGTTCATGCTTTCCGGGGGAAGTCTGGCGCTGTCTCCAGGGGGGTGGCTGATTTGGGCAAGGCCGTCCCCCAAGCTCTCGATGAGGGCTCTGGCGGAAACACTAGCGTCAAGGTGCGTCAGACTAGCTCCCTCGCTGAGATGGCATAGGAGGGTTTGGATTTGCAGGTTGGTGAGTTCGGAGTATGGCGCTAGGTCGGCATCAGGCAACTCCCTTCGGAGACAGGTAACCACGTCCTCCGGCGTGTGTATCTCGTTCCTAGTCATCCAGCGGTAGAGAACGTCGTAGGGTCGGGAGTCCACTGCCCGCACAGTCAGTACTGGTCTGAGGAGGGGGAAGTAGTGCGGTGCCAGGCAGAGCCACAGGGCTCTAGAGATCCAAGGACCTGGTTGTCGATTTACCCTGTGCTCCAGCAGCATACTCTGTGCCAGGCACTGCGCCTGATCTCCGTTGACGGAGGTCCTTCCTTCCGGGGCCGGCATGGTCCCTCTGCCCGCCCCCTCCTCGTCACGTTGTCTGGCGTCAAGAGTGCGGATGAGTCTGTCCAGGAGCTCCTCTCTGGTGCTGCCAGGTGGTAGTCTGCCCTGAGGGGTAGCGAAGCTTGCTCGATTGAGCAGCTGTCGTATGTCCGCGTGCCAGGGCGTAGTTGTGCTTGCGGCCTCCACAGTCGCGGCCTCCGCTCCAGGGCGAGCCCTGCCTTCGAACGTGGGCCCGTGGTTCCTTGGGTTTGGCCTCAGCTCGGCACTGGCCAGCTGCGCGCGCACCCTCGCTCCAGCCTCTACTGCTTGCCCATCCCCTGACAGGATGGCAGTCTGTAGGAAGCCGTTTGCGTCCAGGTGCAGCATCATTCGTTCCTGGAGCAGTGGTGCGATGTAGCCGCCTACTTCGGGGGCCTCGAACGTGGCACCGGCTGCCCTGGACGATATGTCTGTTTCCGACGCGAGTACTAACTGGGCATCTCTGTAGGAGCTAACGCCTCGTGCTCTCCACCAGGCTGCTTCCTGGTCGATGATGGTGGTACTAATGTTGCTGCTCGTAAAGGCCTGCTCAAGCACGCTCCGACCTCTATCGGTCGCAGTGCCCCTTATGAAAGGGACCAAGATTCTGCTCCATCGCATGCCTGGGGTGACGGAGTTGCTGGCAACCCTCCTCCTGATCCTCCGCACCTCTTCGATGAATGCCTCTCGCTGGGAGCGCTCCGCTTGGGATAGCCCCTCCACAGGATCTGGGGGGGGTCTCTGGGGAGATCTCGTTCCGACCCCTTCCCCGCCCGTGTGGCTCGCCCTGTCGCTGCAGGGGTTGTCCACATCCATGGGAGAGTGCCCGTCGCTGGGACGCCCAGCACGCACTTGGTCCTGACCCCTACTGTCTGAGTCCAGGCGCCTGACGACGGCATCTGTGACGAGGTTTCCCAGGGGGGTACCCTGTCCCATTTGGGGATGTATTGGGCGCCAGTCGGTGCGTGCGGCTGCTTGTAGTGCACCTCTCATGACTTCTGCAGCCTGGGAGTGTGGGCTGTCTCTATTGTGCCACCAGCGTCTACTGAGGTCCGAAACGTCTCGTGCGTCGCTTATAGCGCGATCTAGGTGATCCCCGCCGATGGCGTATCTTAGCCAGCAGAGGTCATCCAGGTGCACCACGGTGTTCGGCCCTATGGAGACGGTTGTGGTTGTCCTGCTAGACAGGGGGGGCCTCCAGTATGGTGGTGAGTGCGCGTCTGGGCCGTCGTGATAGAGAGGCGGAGGGAACCAGCCGAAAAGTCGTCCTTGGGGGTTGGTCCTGATGACGCGTCGTATTTTCTGGCAGACGTTTAGGGCCCAGGGGCCTGGCGCGGAGCAGAGTAAGGCCAGAGAGATCGCTGCTGTGCGGAGTTGCCAATCGCTCCCGACTTCCTCGAGGACTCTGGTGTCTTCGTATGCCCAGATTTCAGGCAGGCCTGCGGCGTGGGCCACCATATGTCTCCAGGCTCCCAGGAGCTCGCCCACGAGCCAGGTCGGGGTGAAGTCGGAGGGGCCCGGCTGGGTGGGGGAGTAGAGATGCTCTGCGATTGGGGCATGCCGCATGCCCGCTCTGACAAGCTGCAACAGCAGAGCGGTGTCCAGGAGGTCGAGGGCATGCCTGTTGGGTGGTTGGCCCGGGCCTGCGCCTGGGTGACTCTGTGGTGAGTCATCTGCTCGCGGCTCCCCTGGGTTGTAGCTCCAGGGGTTGGCCAGCCTGTGGCAGGTGATGCAGATTCGCCCAGTGGGATCTCGAAGCATCCAGGTGCCGCAGAAATCACATCTCTCTCTCGGGCAGAAAAAGTTCCGCAGCCGTAGCCTATGCGCTGTGGTGGACCAGGGCCACGCGTTGTCGCTACAGTCGCTCCCTTGAATGGGTACTCCAGGGACGCCCGTTGAGCTGGCGGGTATCCCTGAGATGGCGGGCTCTACCCATGGTACTGGGCCTCTACCTGCTTGTCGTCTCGAGTGTACGTCGTTCCCCACCCGTTCGAGGTTCCCTCTCGTGATGGCCCACTGCCTGACGTCCCCATGGTCCGGAAAGTGGACTATATTTTGTCTGCGCCCATGAATTAGGACTCTGTGCGCATACTCCATGGTCTCATCATCCGCGGGGTCCTGCGTCCCGTCTGTTCGGTCGGGGCCACTGCTGTGCAGGGGGACAGCGTCTTCGGGAGAGCTGGTGGGCATGATCATCCTATCTGTGTCAAATCCGTTCGGGAGCTCCATGCCTATGTCGCAATAATGCGCAGCGGCTACCATGGCAACGTGCTCGAGACGCGCCAGCTGTCTCTCCGTCACTGAGGGGTCGGCGGCGTCCCGCCTTTTCCTTCTTATGCTGGGGTCATGGGTGATGCTCGCAAAGCGAAAGGCAAGGACCTGTATTGGGTCAGGTTGCACGCCTCCCAGGCGCCCTTCGTAGTCTCCTCCAGTGACGGACCAGACAAGCCAGGAGTGGTCCAGGATAGCGAGGATCGGGGCCGAAGTGGCTAGCTCCGAGCCGAGTCCAGGGGGGGCGGCTTCTGCTGGAGCCACCCGCATGGGGCTGTCGGCTCGCATGCCTGGGTGGCCTGGGCGGCGCCCCCTCCACGCATGGTGCATGAGAAGCTCGAGGTTGCTGGTCTCGCGCGGGGTTCTCGGCGTTCCGCGGTCGGGGACCTCGCGCCAAGGGCCGTCAATGCACACCAAGTGCCGACGGAGGGCACTCATGGTACCCCCCCAGCCGGTGACCCTGGCGTCCGCCACGCGCGGGCCACGCATGGGTCCGTCCGCCTCCCGGCTGGCCGCCCAATCAGCATTCGCGTGCCCAGTGGCGTCCAACCACCGGGCGTGGAGGTCAGCAGCGCCTTGCCCTCTGTTTCTCCGGGCTTGACTGGGGCCCTCAGCATCTGAGGGGGTGGGCTGGTTCTCCATCTGCAACTCCTCCTCCAGGGCAAGGTCTGGGGATGGGTAGGAGGGCGGGTCAGCTAGGACAGGGCCCCCATGTGCCGCGTGACTCACCACGAAAGGCGAGCCGTTGTCCGTCCAAAGGAGGGGCCCCCGTTCCCTGTCTTGTGACGCGTACTCAAAGCCGCGGCGGCGTCCGCCAGAAGGGCCACCAGGACACTCGAGCCCAGGAGGCGGGTCGGGAGGGGAGAAGTCGGGAGAAGAGCTGGTGGGCGAGGGAGGGAAGGCACGGGGCGATCCGGCAGCAGCGATCAGAGATCTGGCGTGATCGATCCGATCAACCAGGGGAGCGGCCCCGACCGCGGGATCGGAAGCGATCCCGGTAGCGTTGGGCGAGCGAGGTAGTCCCATGGGCCACCCAGCCGTCGCCCCCAGGGAAGGTCGATTGCGATCGATCATTTCCGTGGAGGAGTGCGCCTCAGGATCACCCGTCTCTCGCTCTCTTCCTTCTGGCTGAAGGCCAGTCTCGACAGTTAGGTTTGCTGCGCAGGGGCCGGGCGCGACTCTGACGTCGGCGCCCGCGCCTCCAGGGAGAGGAGCGCCAGGGGACCCAGGAGGAGCGGGGCCCCCTCCACTCGTGGTCGCGGGCACAGCGCTTCTATCAACGTCCATGCGATCACAGGTTGCTGCGGGGGCTGAAGGCCCGTCTTCTCTGTCCGCTCCGCTGCCTCCCGATACGCCTAGGGCAGGCGTCTGCCCGTCTCCCCTCCCGACGCCCTCGCAGACACCCCCTGTGGGAGCCAGATCCCTGGTCCTCTCTTCCACGTCGCAACGGCCCCTGGGTCGAACGCCGCGGGCATCCCACTGCCTGCCGTCATCCGATCCAGGGAAGCGACTGAAGGTCGCAATATCTGTGTGTATCGCAGGGATGAACGCATCACCCCCTCCTCCAGGATCGTGCCTGCCGCTCTCAAGTCCAGGGAAGCGACCGAACGCTGCGTCGGCGTCGGAAGGCGCTCCAAGGGCTGAAGGCCCATCTTCTATGTTCAGTTCGCAGCCGAAGGCTCACTCGGCGCAGGCGCGTCCAGGAGGGGAGGCTCGGCGGAGTGTAGGCACAAGCCTCTGTGAAGCGAGTCGGGACCAAGGGCAGGCGTCTGCCCGTCTCCCCTGCCGACGCCCTCGCGAGCGCCCCCTAAGGGTGCAAGTTCCCTAGGCCCCCCCTCCAAGTCGCAATGGTCCCTGGGTCGAACGCCGAGGGCATCCCTCTGCCCCTCGTCAGTCTGCCTGCGAGGACCTGGATCCGCGTGGGGGTTCGCTTGTTCAGGAGCGGGGCCCTCGCCCCCCGTACTCCTGGCATCGCCGAGGGCGGTCCCACTCTGCCCGGCACCCCCTGGAGAGAAAGAGATTGGGCGCCCAGCAGTGGGCATGGGAGGGGTTGGGGTGAGAGAGGGGGATAAGCTAGGCGGGAGGGCATCATGCCTGCCATTATCACATCCAGGGAAGCGACTGAAGGTCGCAACGTCAGTGCGCATACTGTCGACGCCCTCGCGACCACCCCCTGCGGGAGCCAGATCCCTGATCCTCTCTTCCACGTCGCAACGGTCCCTGGGTCGAACGCCGTGGGCATCCCTCTGCCTGCCGTCATCCGATCCAGGGAAGCGACTGAAGGTCGCAAGATCTGTGCGTATCGCAAGGATGAATGCATCACCCCCTCCTCCAGTATCGCGCCTGCCGCTCTCAAGTCCATGGAAGCGACTGAGTGCTGCGTCAGCGTCGGAAGGCGCTCCGAGGGCTGAAGGCCCATCTTCCACGTTCAATTCGCGGCTGAAGGCTGCTTCACTCGGCGCAGGCGCGTCCAGGAGGGGAGGCTCGGCGGGGTGAAGGCACAAGCCTCTGTGAAGCGAGTCGGGGCCAAGGGCAGGCGTCTGCCCGTCTCCCCTCCCGACGCCCTCGCGAGCGCCTCCTGGGGGTGTCAGTTCCCTAATCTCCCCCTCCACATCGCAGAGGCCCCTGGGTCGAACGCCGAGGGCATCCCTCTGCCCCTCGTCAGACTGCCTGCGAGGACGAGCAGCCGTGGGGGATTAGCTGGTTCAGGAGTGGGGCCCTCGCCCCCCGTAAACCTGGCATCGCCGAGGGCGATCCCATCCTGCCCAGCACCGCCTGGAGAGAAAGAGATTGGGAGCCCAGCAATGGGCATGGGGAGGGTTGGGGTGGGAGAGGGGGATAAGCTAGGCGGGAGGGCATCATGCCTGCCATTATCACATCCAGGGAAGCGACTGAAGGTCGCAATGTCAGTGTGCATCGCGGGGCTGAACGCATCAACCCCTCCTACCGCGTCACGCCTGCCGCTCTCAAACCCAGGGGAGAGACTGAAGGTCGCAATATCAGTGTGCATCGCGGGGTTGAGAGCATCAACCCCTCCTTCCGTTTGGCTGAAGGCCAACGGTTCTCGTGCGCACGAGGCGTCGGCGGAAGCGTTCCTACTCCAGGGGGCAGGGGGCGACGGCTGCCCTGGCGGGGCGGTGTCCTGTGATCCAGGGCGAGGATGCCTTGAGTCAGCCAGTCCGCAGGCCCCAAGGTCGACGACTGGTGACGCGGTCATCGTCGCCACGGGGATGGCAGGATCATCGCCGATCGATCGCCCATCCATGCTAAGCAGGAGGGCCGCGCACGTAGCCGAAGACGAGGAATCCAGGGAGTCTGCAATGGCGGCCCGGCCCCGGGGGAGACGCGCGGCCCAAAAGACTCCCAAGGGAAACCCCTTGAGCTGGGAGACCCGGCCGAGGGACCGGGGCCCAGAAACGGCTTGAGCCAGAGGCTACGGGGGATACGCGAAGCGTCTAGAATTGGGCTGGACTCAAATTGGACTGAACTCAAATTGGGCTGGACCCAGATTGGGCTGGACTCAAATTGGGCCGGACTCAGGTTGGTCTGGACTCAAAATGGGCTGTGCTCAGATTGGGCTGGACTCAAATTGGGCTGGCCTCACATTGCGCAGGACTCAAATTGGGCTGGACTCGAATTGGGCTGGACTCAAGTTGAGCTGGACTCAAATTGGGCTGGAATCAAATTGGGCTGGACTGAAAATTGGACTAGACTCAAGCCCCAATTGGGCTGGATTCAAATTGGGCTGGGCTTAAATTGGAAGTTGGGCTGGACTCTTGTTGGGCTCGACTCCACTTGGGCTGGCCTCAAATTGGGCTGGAACCAAATTGGCTGGACTCAAATTGGGCTGGACTCAAATTTGACATTGGGCTGGGCTCAGAATGGGCAGGACTCACATCGGACTGGAATCAAATTGGGCTGGACTGAAAAATTGGGCTGGACTCAAATTGGGCTGGACTCAAACTGTGCCAGTTGCGCCAGTTGCGCCCGTTGCGGCTGTTGCGGCCGTTGCTCCAGTGGCGCCAGTTGCGCCAGTTGCGCCAATTGCGCCAATTGCGCCAGTTGCGCCAGTGGCGCCAGTGGCGCCAGTTGCGCCAATTGCGCCAATTGCGCCAGTTGCGCCAGTGGCGCCAGTGGCGCCAGTGGCGCCAGTTGCGTCAGTGACGTCAGTTGCGCCAGTTGCGCCTGTTGCGCCAGTTGCTCCATTTGCGCCAGTTGCGCCAGCTGCGCCAGTTGCGCCAGTTGCGCCAGTGGCGCCAGTTGCGCCAGTTGCGCCAGTGGCGCCACTTGCGCCAGTGGCGCCAGTTGCGCTCGGTGCGGCCGTTGCGGCCGTTGCGGCCGTTGCGGCCGTTGCGGCAGTTGCGCCAGTTGCGCCAATTGCGTCAGTTGCGCCAGTTGCGCCAGTTGCGCCTGTTGCGCAAGTTGCCCCACTTGCGCCAGTGGCGCCAGTTGCGTGAGTTGCGTGAGTTGCGCCAGTTGCGCCAGTTGCTCAATTTGCGCCAGTTGCACCAGCTGCGCCAGTTGCGCCAGTTGCGCCAGTTGCGCCAGTTGCGCCAGTTGCGCCAGTTGCGCCAGTTGCGCCAGTTGCGCCAGTTGCGCTAGTTGCGCCAGTTGAGCCAGTTTCGCTCGGTGCGGCCATTGCGGCCGTTGCGGCCGTTGCGGCAGTTGCGCCAATTGCGCAAATTGCTTCAGTCGCGCCAGTTGCGCCTGTTGCGCCAGTTGCTCCAGTTGTGCCAGTCGCGCCAGTGGCGCCAGTGGCGCCACTTGCGCCAATTCCGACGACCATGGCAACAACAACTGACGGCGACTCCGACTCCGACGACGAAGACGACAACGGCGGCGCCGGCGACTCGGACGCCGACGACGTCGGGGGCGTATGCGACGACTCCGAGACGACGACGCCAGCGACGACGACGGCGACGACGACGACAATGGCGACTCCGACTCCGACGACTCCGACGACGACTACGACGACTATGCACTCCGACTGCGACGACGACGACGACGACGACCCCGACGACGACTACTCCAACTACTCCGACTCCGGCGACGACGATTGCTGACGACGACTCTGACGAGGACGACAACACCGACGCTTACAACGACGACGACGACGACGACGACGACGACGACGACGACGACTCCGACGACGACGGCGGCGACTCCGTCGGCAACACGACGACTCCGACAACGACGACGACGGCGGCAACGACGACTCCGACGACAAAGGCTCGTGTAGGAGGCCAGTATGCGGTCACCCCACCATCACCTTCACCATCATCATCCTCTCATCATCGTCATCACCATCGTCACCATCACCTTCACCATCATCATCAGCATCATCGTCCTCGTCATCATCATCATCATCAGCAGCATCATCATCATCGTGGTCAGCACCATCCTCATCGTTTCGAGCAGCTGCCACCGATAATGCTGGGCTGGTACGGTGGTGGGACTTGTCGCAGGCAGTTGGATAGGTAATGGCAACGGGCAGAGAGAGAGATGCTGACGATGGGGACGGTCATGATGACAATGAGGCGGCAGTAACTTCGACGCAAACGAGGATGATGGCGATGGTGATGACGATGATGAGGACGATGCGGCAAATCCGACGATGACGGTGATGATGAGGATGACGATCGACGATGATGACGGCGATGATTGTGATGACGCTGACGCTGATGACGACGATGGCGGTGATGACGTCGAGGATTATGGAGGCGATGCACGCGGGGAACGCGTTCCGAACCTGCACGCCTGCAGGTTCGGAACGCGCTCCCCGCATGCTCGCCTGCAGGTTCGGAACGCGCGAAAACTGAACAAACTCTGAACGTATGGCTCGTCATCTACCGTATCACAAACCCTCGACACCCGCACTCTTCGTCTTCGACCGTACCTCCTCGGGTGTATATTTTTTTTACCTGCAGCGTGTATTTCGTGCAGCCTCTAAGGCAGGGGAACAAAGGACGGACGGAAGGAAGGGACAAGGGGCAGGCGGGTTGCTGAAGCGTGCGTCTGCATGATTCACAAAAGAGTCTCGAGCGATAACGCGATTCCCCAATAACTCGTGCGAGAGCGCGATTCCTGAGTGTCGAGGGCGCGGCGTCCTGAATAACTTGCGAGGAAGTCCTGCGCGAGAGCGCGATTCCAGTAGAAATTGTGAGGAAGTCCAGCGCGAGAGCGCGATTTGTGAATAAACTGTGAGGAAGTATCAGGCGGGAACCGTTGTTGCTGTTCTTGTTGTTATTGTTGCTGTCAGCTGGGGGCCAAGGACACAGACTGGTGACACCTCAATTTCCCTTGTAAAACCCAAGGAGTCAGCTCAGGGAGAAACACTTAATTTCACAAATGCAATGGCTACCGGAGGGAGGATCAACAATAATTATTCTTTGAACATAAGAGTTCAACAACAACAACAACAACAACAACAACAACAACAACAACAATCATTTTACCCGAACGCTCAGTGTTCTCACCAGTGCCAGGGTTTTCATGCGACGCGAGACAATACCCCCACTTCGTGGGGGGGCAGTTCAAGCTCTACCAAATATCCAAACGACTCTTCGCGACCACCCAAACCCAGCTTCCCGCCCTATGACGTTGGGACACTTCACTTCGTGGCGTGCGGACGACCGTGGCTACTACACTGGCGTGGGGTACACACCCACAGAACTTGGTCACTTATTCGGGGCGCGCGTGTGCCCAGCATCCTGCAATTGTGACATACAATACATGACACAGACAGACAGAGAGAGAGACAGAGAGCAGACAGAGAGAGAGACAGAGAGAGCGGAGTTGGTCACATTTTTGGGGCAAGTTCCTGAGATCGTCGTGTTTTTTGTTGGTCTTGCGCGCGCGAATGTCCACTTTACTTTTTTTTGCAAGGGATGTTGAAATTTGATTATGTAAGAACAAGAAAAAGTAGCTCGCGCGAGCTTATGTAACATAAATGTTGAAAAACCATTGGTTTTGTGGGAGTCGGACAGCGCGCGCGGGATGAAATTTGGACATTTTTTTTTGAAAAACCATTGGCTTTTTGATGTTTTTATGTTGAAATCGTTACGAAACCTAAGGTTCTGGAAGGATTTCGTCTTGCGCGCGCGAATGTCCACTTTACCTTATTTTTTGCAAGGGATTATTGAAATTTGATTATGTTAGAACAAGAAAAAGTAGCTCGCGCGAGCTCATGTAACATAAATGTTGAAAAACCATTGGTTTTGTAGGATTCGGACAGCGCGCGCGGAAGGACATTTTGACAATTTTTTCTTAAAAAACCATTGGGTTTTTGATGTTTTTATGTTAAAATCGCTACGAAACCTAAGGTTTTGGAAGGATTTCGTCTTGCGCGCACGAATGTCCACTTTACCTTATTTTTTGCAAGGGATTCTTGCAATTTGATCAAGTAAGAACAAGAATTTTCATTTTATGATGTTTTTTGCAAGGGAAAACGGATTACAACAAAACAACCGGATCCGGTACCAATCGTTTTGCCTGAGACTTCCTCACGAAAATGATGAAAATGTGGCTGCGGCCTAGGCGCGGCGGGGGGGTCGTGCACCAGGGGTCCCAACAATAATTATTCTTAAGAAGAAAATAATGTTCAACAACAACAACAACAACAACAACAAAACGACGACAACAACAACAACAACAACAAACAACAACAACAACAACAACAACAATAGTTTAAATAATGTTCGCCCTTATATGCTCGAGTGTCCAATAACGCGTATTTCCCAAACCCTCGATACCCGCCCTCTTCGTCTTCGATCGAACCCCTTTTGGGGGGTATACCTTTCTTCCCTGCAGGCCGGGCCCCGGCAAGCGGCGGGGCGGCCGCGGACCGTCGGCCTGGCCAGCGGCAGCGCTGATCGGCGGGGCGGCCGCGGACCGTCGACCCGACCCCAAGAGGGACGGACAGGGGACGACGACGACGACGACGACGACGACGACGACGACGACGACGACGTCGAAGACGACGGCGACGACGACGACGACGGCGACGACGAGCGAAAGCGAGAGCGAGAGAGAACGACAGCAGGGCCACGAAGGGCACGAAGTAGGCCACGAAGGGCGACAGCGGGGACACGAAGGGAATGCGTATGGGGCCACGAAGAGTGCGAACGAGCGGGGGCCACGAAGTGCAGATAATGCGGGGCCACAGAAGGCAACTATGGGGCCACTGAGGGTAGCAACTGGGCCACGTAGGACAGAAAGGGGGACACAAATGGCGACAGCGGGGCCACGAAGGGCATGCACATGGGGCCACAACGGGCGCGACTCCTGGGTGCCTGGGTGTCGGGAGCGCGGCGCTTGGGCAAATTGCAGGAAATTACAACGCAAGGCCATTCTTCAGTAAGTTGTAAGCAAGTCTCCAGCGAGAGCGCGACTCCAGAGCGCCGGGAGAGCGATTCCTGAATAAATTGTAAGGAAGTCCCAAGCGAGAGCGTGATTCCTGAATAAAATGCGAAAGGTCTCGGGCGGGAGCGGGGGTCCTGGCTAAATTGTACGGAAGTCTCACGCGGGAGCCGTTGTTGTAACCCGGGGGCCAAGGGCCCAGTTTGAGCATCAAGACTTTCCCTGTCAAGAAACAGGGTGCGAGCGTCGAGGGGCACACTTTGATTGAGAAAAAACAGTATGCACCGGTGGGGGGATCAACAATAATTGCTCTTCAGAAATGAGAACTCAACGACAGCAGCAGCAGCAACAACAACAACAGCAGCAACAACAACAACAACAACAATTCAGACATAACAAAAGAAACGGAAGAGAGGCTGGAACCAGCGTGCTGGAGGCTCTGCGGGAAGCGGGAGGCGAGCAAGTACGACGAGGAAAAGGAGGACCTACAATAAGATCGAAACACTGCTTCTGACTTTTTGGGCCTCCTGGCCGCCATCGTGGCCGCAGATGGATACGCCTCGAAATCATGTCAGGACTGCGCCTCGGCAGAGGCTCGGAGCTCGGTTCCTGAGGAGCATGCAGGGAAAGCACCCTGCACAGCATAGCAAGTGGAGCAATGAACACGGGGCGAGCAAAAGGACGAGGGCGTGCGTGAAGATGACGCGGCGACGTTGTGGATGGAGCCACAGAAATCAGCCGTAGCGGGCTGCATCTGGATGCAACCTCCACGGACAGACGGCACGTCTGTCGGCGCGGCCCCGGAGGTCAGCAGGCGCGCGAGGAGAAGGGGTGACGATGTTGCTGATAAGCTCGGACGGGGCAGATGACGACGCTGACGCAATTGTTGGATGGGGTCGCGGAAGCCTACCCGTAACGTGCTCTACACCCTGCGAAATGCTTAAGAAATCATGGGTTAAGAAATTCATAGTCTCAGAACTTGAATAAAAACCCAACATTTCTATTATAATCTTAGGATTTACGTTGAAACATTAAGAATAATCGAGACCCTGGCCGAAAATTTAAGTTTTCTTAAGCATCGCCTGAGGTGTACGTCTGGTCTTCGCGTCTTTAAATAACTACGGTTCCAGGGAGCAGCGGCACCGGGGGGGACGACAACGACGATGTTGTTCACACGGGGGGCCGCGGGGTTGGCGAAGATGACGATACGATGCCGAAGCACGATACACCCTAGGCGATGCTTAAGAAAACTTAAGTTTTCGGCGACAGTCTCGATTATTCTTAATGTTTCAATGTAAATCCTAAGATTTTGATCGACGTTCTGGGTTTGTATTCAAATTCTCAGACTCTGAGTTTCTTAACCCATGATTTCTTAAGCATTTCGCAGGGTGTAGGGCGGGAATCGGACGAGTGCGTCATAGCGGATACGCACCGAAGCAGGACCAGGAGGAATCGCACGAGTGCATCCCAGTGGACACGTTGCGCGCCGAAGCACGGCCCAGAGGAAACGTGCTTGGGCCTTCGGTGGAGCTCCCTACGGTATGGGGCCGCGAGCCGCGTGAGATGCGTGCCGAATTGAGGGCGGGCTCGCCATGCGGACCCTGCCGCTGGGGCCCTCGGTAGAGCTCCCTGCGGCCATGGGGCCGAAGTCTGAGGACGTGCCGCAACGCGACCCAAAGGAACCGCGCGAGTACGTCTCAATGGATCCGTGCCGAAACGCGACCCAGAGGAATCGCGCGAGTGCGCCCCAGTGGATACGCGCCGAAGTGCGACTCTGAGGAATCGAACGAGTGCGTCTCAGTGGATACGCGCCGAAGCACGACCCAGAAGACGCGCACTGAGACCTTCGATGGTGGCCATGAAACGCGCGAGGGATGTGCTGCAGTGGGGCGGGTACCGCATGCGGACCCCGCATCTAGGGCCTTCAGTGGAGCCCCCTTTTGGGACACGACACGTGTGAAGGGTGTACATACATTAAGCGCGTACCGCATGCGAACGCTACCTTTTAGGCCTTCGGCGGAGTTCCTTGTAAGGCCACGAAGCGTGTGAAGGGTGTGCCAACATGGGGCGGGTGCCGCATGCGGACCCTGCCACTGAGGCCTCCAATGGAGCCCCCTCTCGGGCCACGAAGAACTGTACCGAAATGGGGCGAGTGCCGCATACGGATCCTGCCACTGTGGCCTTCGGTGGAAATTCCTATGGGGCCACAGAGCATGTGAGGGGTATGCCGACATGTATCGGGTACCGCATGCGGACCCTGCCACTGGCGCCTTCGGTGGAGCCCCCATGGGGCCACGAAGCGTGTGAGGGATCGGCGGAAATGGCGCGGGTACCGCATGCGGACCCTGACACTGGGGCCCCCGCCGGAGCTCCCCATCGGGCCACGGAACGTGTGAGAGGTGTGCCGACATTGGCCGGGCATCGCATGTGGACCCTGCCTCTGAAGCCTTCTGTGGAAAACCCAAAAAGGCCACGAATCGTGTGAGGAGTCTGCCGAGATAGGGCGGGTACCGCATGAGGATCCTGCCACTGAGGTCTTTGGTGGAGCTCCCTATGAGGCCACGGATCGTGTGAGGGGTGGGCCGAAATTGGGCGGGCACCGCATGCGCACACTGTCACTGGGGCTTTAGGTAGAGCCCCCTATCGGGCCACGAAGCGTGCGAAAGGTGTGCCTTTTTACCTAACAGCTTTTGCTGATTACCTAACAGCTTTTGCTGATAGGTTTCTAGTAGGGCCAAAGAAAGCAGCAGATGACTCCACAGGGGGGTCTGGGCGGGTGCCGGACAGGGTGCCGCAGAAGTCGTTTTAAGCCAACAGTCACACACTTCGTGCTCTTCGACCTCCCAGAACTCCATTCCCGGGCCACATTCTGAATGCCCGGAGCCAACTGTAGGCCACTTCGTGCTCTTCGACTTCCCAGAACTCCATTCCCGGGCCACATTTTGGATGCCCGGAGCCAACTGTAGGCCACTTCGTGCTCTTCGAGTTCCCAGAACTCCATTCCCGGGCATGATTTTGAATGCCCGGAGCCAACTGTAGGCCACTTCGTGTTCTTCTAGTTCCCAGAACTCCATTCCTGGGCCACATTTTGAATGCTGAGGCAGGCTGATGCTGCGGCCGAGGCAGGCTGAGGCTGAGGCAGGCTGAGGCTGAGGCCGAGGCTGAAGGCAGACTGAGGCTGAGGCTGAAGCAGCTGAGGCTGAGGCTGAGGCAGGCTGAGGCTGAGGCTGAGGCAGGCTGATGCTGAGGCAGGCTGAGGCTGAGGCTGAGGCTGATGCAGGCTGAGGCTGAGGCAGGCTGAGGCTGAGGCCGAGGCTGAAGGCAGACTGAGGCTGAGGCTGAAGCAGGCTGAGGCTGAGGCTGAGGCAGGCTGAGGCTGAGGCTGAGGCAGGCTGATGCTGAGGCAGGCTGAGGCTGAGGCTGAGGCTGATGCAGGCTGAGGCTGAGGCAGGCTGAGGCTGAGGCCGAGGCTGAAGGCAGACTGAGGCTGAGGCTGAAGCAGGCTGAGGCTGAGGCTGAGGCAGGCTGAGGCTGAGGCAGGCTGAGGCTGAGGCTGAGGCAGGCTGAGGCTGAGGCTGTGACTGCGACTGCCGTTGCCGCTGCGACTGTCATCGCGAATTTGACTACGACTGCGAGAACAGCAGAATTCGACAACTGGATTTTCATCTGAATCTTAAGGAGAATGCTTTCAGATATGCTTCTACACATCGCTGTTAGGTTGCTTTGCCGGGATAATTGACAAGCCATACGGGCAACAAGCGCGATTGCCGACGCCTGGCGCGGAGCCCCCTAGCCGGGCACCTTGGGGAGCTGTGCGATGCGGCGCGCAGCCAGCCCAGCGAAGCTAGCCACGCTGCCGCCGGCGCAGCGCAGGCCTCCCAGAAGCAGCAAAGCCTGTCCGCGCGCCGGCAAGCGATCTCGGAGAGAACGCGCTTCACGGGCGCTTGCCTTGGTAACATTCGGCGGCGCGTTTCGGACCCCGGGGGTGCACCCCCCCCCGAACACTCGGCGCCGTCGATCAAGAACCAGGGGGACTCCCCTCCCCCCCAAGCCCCCCCCCCTTCCCGGACCTCCCCCCCCTCTCCCAAGGGAGGGGGGGGTTCAAAACCCGGCGCCGGTGCCGGCGCTGGCGGCCGCCAGCAGCGCCGACGGCGGGGACGCAGCGAAGATGACCAGAGGCAGCCCAAGGGGGGGAGGTTTCACCCCCCCCCCAGCGCCGTTCAAAACCCTTCCCCCCCACCCCCCCGGCGCCGGTGCGGGCGCTGGCGGCCGCCAGCAGCGCCGACGGCGGGGACGTAGCGAAGATGACCAGAGGCAGCCCAAGGGGAGGGGGTTCACCCGCCCCCCGCCCCAGCGCCCGGGGGGGCCCCCCGCCCCAGCGCCCGGGGGGAGAGGGGGTTTCAAACCCCCCCCCTGGCGCCGGCGGAGACGCAGCGACGATTACCACCACTACCACCACCGCCACCACTATCACCACCACCACCGCTTCAACCCACCACCACCACCACCAACCCACCACACAACCCACCACCACCACCACCACCATCACGAACCACCACCACCACCACCACTACAACCACCACCACAACTCACCGTCACCACTACCACCTCAAAAACCCACCACCACTACCACCACCACCACCACCACCACAATCTACCACACCACCACCACCACCACCACCACAATCACCACCACTACTAGCAGCACAACCCACCGCCACCACCACAAACCACCACACCACCACCACCACCACCGCCACCGCCACCACCACCACCACCACCACGTCCACAAACCACCGCCACCACCACAACCCACCACCACCACCACCACAAACCATCACCACACCACCACAACCATCACCACCACAACTCACCACAACGGCCCCGATGGGGTTGAGGGGCTGGATGCGTTGAACCCCCTCTCCCCCTAGAAGCCTAGCAAGATATCCCTCTTGCGTGGTATCGGCGGGATCCTTGGCGAATAGTTCCCCCATTAATCGGAGGTGAGGGGGTGAGATCGAACTGGAACGGAGAGCCCCCCTACCGGGAAATCGGCTTCGGTTTCGTGTTCTTGCGTGCCGTGCGTGCGGGCGAGGCGAAGCTGCGTGGGCGGGCGAAAAGAAAGTCTCCTCTGGCTGAAGCGCGGCCGGACCAAATGACTCCCTTCCGGCAACTGGTGCCGCGCAGTGTCTCGCTGTGGCTGAGGCGCGGCCAGACCAAATGACTCCCTTCCGGCGTCCGGTGCCGCGCGGTGTCCTGCCTGTGTCCCGCCGGTGAACCGTCGGTGTCCCGATGATGATGATGATGATGATGATGATGATGATGATGATGATGATGATGATGATGATGATGATGATGCTGATGATGATGATGATGTTGATGATGATGGTGATGATGATGGTGATGGTGGTGATGATGATGGTGTCCCGATGACGCTGATGATGATGATGTTGACGATGTTTATGCTGATGATGATGATGCTGATGATGATGGCCATGGTAGGGGTGATGATGGTGTCCTGATGCTGATGTTGATGATGCTGATGTTGCTGATGTTGATGATGACGATGATGATGGAGTCTCGATGATGATGATGATGATGGTGATGTGGATGATCCTGATGATGTTGGTGATGATGATATGATGAGATGATGATGCTGGTGATGATGACGGTGCCCCGATGATGGTGGTGAGAATGAGGTTGATGAGCATGCAATTGATGATGATAATAATGATGACGATGATGATGGTGTCCCGGTGATGGTGATGCTGTTGATGATGATGATGACGACGATGGTGTCCCGATGATGGTGATGTTGATGATGAGGATGATGATGAGCTGATGATGATGATTTTGATGATGGTGTCCCGGTGATGATGATGATCCTGATGTTGATGATGATGGTGTCCCGATGATGGTGATGATACTGATGATGGTGATGATGATGGTGACGATGATGATGGTGCCCCAGCGATGATGATGATGCTGCTGCTGATGATGATGATGATGTTGCTGATGCTGATAATGGTGTCCCGATGCTGCTGATGATGTTGCTGATGTTGTTCATGATGATGATGAGATGATGGTGTTGATGATGGTAGTTAGTGTTCCGATGTTGTTGATGATGATACTCTCCCGCTGATGATGTTGATGATGATAGTGACGATGATGGTGTCCAGGTGACGATGATGATGGTGACGATGATGATGTTGATGATGATGGTGATGAGGTGATGATGATGATGATGATGATGGTGTCCCGATGATGATGATGATCATGATGATGACGTTGATGACGATGACGTTGATGAGGATTATGACGTTGATTATGGGATCGATTGTGATATCGATAGTGAGACTGGTAGTGAGACCGAATGTGAGATCGATAGTGAGATCGATAGTGATATCGATAGTGAGATCGAAAGTGATATCGATAGTCAGATCGATTGTGAGATCGATCGAATGAAATAGATCGAGTGATCTCGATTGTAAGATCGGTCGAGTGAGATCAATCGAGCGAAAGCGATAGTGAGATCGATAGTGAGACCGATCGAGTGAGACGTTGGTTCCTCCCCCCCCCGAACCTCCTTATCACCAAGAGGGTGGTCGCGTAGGGTAATCTAATTTTCGCCCGGCCAACCATAAATCCCACCCATGAAAAATAGGGTCCGGATGAATCCCGCGGTGGGACCCGATCCCGCGAATGTATGACGTTTTCGGGTCTTCTTGAAGTCATCTTGAAATCCTTTCTCAGACCATGGTGTTGTACTCTGGGAATGATCCGGCCACCTCGGGGTCGCTCGGGGGCCACCGCGTCTGGTCTCGGGGGCTTCGCTCACATCTTGGGCCATCTTGGATTCGCCCCCGAGCCATTTCGACGCTGCGTCTGGATCCTACGGGGTCTTCTTGGGGTCGCCCCAAGGTCATCCTCGTGCCCGTCTGAGACCGTCGTGGAACCATCTTGGGGCCATCGGGCCGCCCAGGCATCCTGTCTGGGTCGTCTGGAGGTCTTCCGTGTTCCCCAGGAAACTTTCGTGGCGCCTAAATACCACCACCACCACCACAATCTACCACGCCATCACCACCACCGCCACAACCACCATCACTACTAGCAGCACAACCCACCGCCACCACCACAAACAACCACGCCACCACCACCACCACCACCACAACCCACCACCACCAGCATCACCTGCACAAACGACCGCCACCACCACAGACCACCACCACCACAACAAACCATCACCACACCGCCACCAAACCACCACCACCACCACAACCCACCACCACCACCACAACCACCACCACCACCACCACCACCACCACCACCACCACCACTACAAACAACCATCACACCATCTCCGAACCACCACCACCACCACCACCACCACCACCACCACCACAACAACAAACCACTACACCACCACCACCACCACCGCCAACGCCACCACCACCACCAGAACCCACCATCACCACCACCACCACCGTCGTCCTCGTCGACGCTCCCCGCCGCCGCCGCCCGCCGCCGCAGACGCGCCGGCGCCGGCCCAGAAAAAGAAATCGTCGTCCCTGCCGCAGCCGCCAGCAGCCGCCGACGCAAGCGCCGGCCCGAGGAGAGGATGGGAAGCAGGGGAAGGAGGGAGGGGGGGTCCGGTTTCAAGCCCCCCCCCTCCAAGCGACCACAAAACGCGCTATTTCCGATCTCGCCATCCCGGACAAGCACTGGCCAGCATCGCCACCGAGGTCTCGGCGCTGCCGCCGCAGCGCAGGCAGCAGACCTGCGAGGGCCCCTGCACGAAGGAGTGGGGCCACCATGAGCGGCCCGCAGAGAACTCGGCAGGCATGGCGCTGGCGCTGACGGGTTCGGCGCTGGCGCCCCAGCGTGCCCGAACTGCAGGCGGGACCGCGGGTGCGTGGTCGGCGGCGGCGGGGCCCGGCGGCGGCGCAAGGGGGCAAGCGCCGCAGCCAGGGCTGCTTGCTGGGCAGCCGCTTGCACCCGCTGCGCCGCTTCCCGCAGCTCAAATTCCCTGCGGAGGGCGCGCGCCGCGTGAGGTCCTGCTGCGCAGCGGTTGCGGCGTTGCCGAAGCGGTCGCGTTCGCTGACCCAAAGGCGCCGCGCCTCCGCCGGCATTTTGTGCGCTGGCACCCAGCGGGCCCGCAGGCGCCCGCACAGGCGCGAGGGCGTCGGTGGCAAGCAGGCGGCGCGTCGCCCACCTGTCCCCGCCGCCAGCTACGTGGGCAAAACACGGCCGACGCGAGGCGACCTTGCGGCATTCTGCCCGGCGCCGCGCCGCCAGCACTACGCGCTTAGTGGACCGCCGCGACCGCTCTGCTGGGGGCCAGCCGTTCGGCGCCGCCGGCGCGCCGACCCGGCACTCCATGTCCCCGCCCAGGCCCAGCTCGCGGAAGCTGCACAACGCGGCGGCTACTGGCCCGACGGCGCGCCCAGCTGCAGCGCGGACTGCGTCAGCCGTGCTGCGCCACGTAGCGAGGTCGAGCTGGCCGGCACGGAGCGCCCGAGCAGCCTGCAGCAGCGGCGCGGTGGTGACAGCCGCCTGGGGGTCCAGGCGCCAAGCGGGGCTGAGCACGCCGAGCGCCATCTCGGCGGCAGCCCGGGGCCCATGGCCGGTGGCAGACTTGGCGGCGCGGCGCAGCCGCTCAAGCTCACCCGCAGCAGGGCGACAGCACGAGGATCCATAGGTGCCCGCGGCCGTGCCGGCGGCCGCCCCCATCAGACGCCGCCAACGGACGGGCGCTGGCAGGCGCCGAAGGCGCGCGAAGCGACCGCAGGCCAGCTGCACCCGCGCCGCGGCCACGGGGTGCTTGCGCCGCTTGCCGGCGACCGTGACGACTCCGAGGTCGCGAAACGCGAGGGGCCAGGGGGCCACGAAACGAGAGGGTGTGCCAAAATATGAACATTGCTGCTGATATTGTTTTTGATGATGCTACTGCTGGCGGTGACGATGATGGTGGTGATGGTGATGGTGATGGTGATGGTGATGGTGATGGTGGTGGCGAGAAAGATGATGGTGATGGTGGTGATGATGATGGTGGTGGTGCTGCTGAGGGTGGTGATGATGGTGATGTTGATGATGGGGATTTAGATGAGGATGCTACTGATGATGGCTGCTGCTGATGATGATGCTGCTGTTGATGATAATGATGATGGTGACGATGGAAGTCAGGATTCTGGCGGCGGTGATGACAATGACGATGACGATAATGATGATGATGATGCTGATGGTGATGATGGTGATGATTCGGATTATGATGATGCTGATGATGATGGTGTTGTTGCTGTCGTTGATGATGATGCTGGTGATGATGCTGATGCTGCTGATGCTGATATGGGATTGCTGACGATGATCGCGATGCATATTTTAACTCGGCATCGTGACCAAAAGAGCCTGCGCAGCGTTAAAGAAAGATATGGTCCGCCGCAGAGAGCCGAATCTCTCATTTGTCCTCGGTCTTGGGGCCACGCCTCGCGGGCGCTGACACAGGGGGGCTGCGTCGCGCTGCCGCGAGACGCTTCGAGGAGGCATGTGCTCGTCAAACAAAAAAGCTGCGGCCTCTTCTTCTGCTGCTGTATCGAGCTGATCGCGTCGGCCTTCGGGCTGTTCGAGATAGGGCGGCCCCGAGTCGGCAGAGTCCGGCCGCGCCAGCCCTGCCGATCCCGAGTCTGCTGGCCCAGACAAGAAGACAGAACAGCTGAGACTGGCGGCGCACGCCCTGCGGCATGCTCCAGCTCTGAGTCTTCCAGGATTGGCGGCGCGCGCCCTGCGGCATGCTCCAGCTGCGAGTGTTCTGAGGCTGGCTGCGCGCGCCCTGCCGATCCCGAGTCGGCAGCTGCTGGGAGGTCTGGCCTGGAAGCGACGACAGAAGATGCCGAGGCTGGTGGCGCGCGCCCGTCGGCGCGCTCCTGCTCTGAATCTTCTGAGACTAGCGGCGCGCGCGCCCTGTGGCGCGCTCCTGCTCTGAGTCTTCCGAGGGCGGGCGCTGGCGCTGTACCTGTGCGCCGCGGCGGCTGGCAGGGAGCGGGGGCCCCCTTAATAACAACTATTGCTCGAGTGTCTCCAGCCAGCGCGCCGCCTCTTCCTCGAGCCACCCCGCTGGCGCCGCCCCGCGGCGGTGCTGCGCCGCGCCCTCGGCGGCCAACGCCTCCATGATTGGCTTGCGGCCTGGCCACTCTGGGGCCCCCACGATCAGCTTGGTTTGTCCGCGTCGAAGCATCGCTCGAGCCGTGTGAAGCTGATCTGCCGCTGCTGTTCGCACTTCGTGATTTCGACTTCGGCCGTCTCGTCGGACGGCTGGGCCTGCCCCAGGTGGGCGCTGATCTTCTGCTCGAGTGCTCCGCCCACGTCGCACTTCAGGGGGCTCTCCAGCGCGGCGAGCCACATTGCTGGAGCTGGGGACACTATCTCCTTGAGCTTATGCTTGTCCTCCGCGTCTCCGCTGCGGAGCTTGTCGAGCATGTTCTCGTTGCCCCCCAGCTCTGCGGAGATCCCGTCCACAGGGGTCCCCTCCAGCTGGTCTGGGGCAGCAGCTTGAGCGCGGTGCGTAGCAAGGCCATCCGGTCCTTGTCCTTGCTGCCCCGGACCGCGTCGCTGTGGGCCCCCCTCCGCGCCCTGCGGCCGCCCCTGCGCTTCCTGCGCGCGTCGCCCCTGGATGCCTGCTCGTCCGCGTCCACCTCAATCGCCGCGTCGACTGGCGCTCTCGGTGGCTGACCTGGCTTCGTCGGCGGCTTCTGGAGACGGGGCTTGGCCGCAGGGGGGGGGCCCTCGTCGCTCCTGGAGGCGGCGCCAGATGCTTTGGAGCCCTCGGAAGAGCCCAGGGGGAGGCGCCAGCTCGCGCGCTTCGGCTCGGCTGCCGGCTGCGCGGCCTCGGCGGTGGAGCCCCCCCTGTTAGCGCCGCCGCTGCCGTCATCGTGCTCACGTCGTAGCACTGGTAGCGTGGGCTTCGACGCTGCGGCGGGCGATGGAGCCGCTGTTGGAGCCGCTGTCGGGGGCGCTGATGTCCGACGTGGTGGTCGAGCGACGCGTGGCCGATGTCGAAGTGCTTCGCGCGTGCCCAGAATGAGGCCCGCTGCTCGGTGGAGGGCTGCCCCGGCTGCCGGGGCGCCCTCGATCGCGCGAGGTTGCCGACGCGCAGGTCTGAGCGGGGCGGCTGCTCGAAGCTGTGCTGGGCCCGACTTCGCCGGGCGGGCCTCGGCCCTGTTAGTCGGCTTGGGCCTCGGCCCCAACGGCGACGGCGGAAGGCGCGAGAGAAGATGGGCTCGAGACCTAGAATAATTCAGAAATTCGCGTTGGCAGACGGAATCGACGTCATATTCCCGAAGGGCACACTGTAGTGCACATGTGGCCTGGTGCCATGGATATACATGTTGCGTGGGCTCCGCTATGCACCTACCAGCAATCCATGAGCGTCGTAGACGTCGTGTAGCATGATCTTGATTTGGGAAAGTAGTTCGGCATGCGATAAATTTGTTGCCGACCTGTAATGTTGTGAGTAGTGGTGGCGTGCCGCGTCCGCCCCCCCGAGATTTCGACTGAAGTGTAACCGACTGCTTGAGAGGCCCAAGCCGTAGCCCCCACGAAGGAATTTGACATGCGAACGGGCGGCTGCTTTTGTCGTCGCTGTCCGCCTCGTCGCATGAGGTCGTCGAGGGGAGGGGGGGGGCCAACATGCTGGTCCCTGGTGGTGCCCAGTGTGAGATCCAGTAGGAGGCTCCGAGTGCACGAACGTCGCAATACTGGAAGGCGCTCCGAACATACTCATCTTCCCACGAGTTTTCTACAGCGAGCGGCTGCCACGCCTTCTGGAAACTCTCGCCGATGGGGTGTGACGCCAGGCGCAACAGGTCATCTGCGAGCTGCTTGGCCCACGGGTGAACACTCGGAGCAGCGGAAAACCCACCCTGCTCGTTGAGGGTGGAGGCACTGACTGGGCGGTGACTTATGGCCGCCTGCTGCTCGAAGAGACGTCGCCCAACAAAAATTAGCAAGGAACTGGCCATGGTGGCTCGGATTATGCGCATTGCTCTGCCACCAGCTTAGTCTGCGCACGAGTAGTTCGACGGCCGACGGAGCAATCTGCCACCCTTGAGACACCTGATGGGTTGTGAGAAGAATGGGCATCCTGCTCATCGAGGTGACGCGCCGCACCTATCATCATAGCTCGAAGTTTCCGCGCTAGCGAGCTGTCCAGACGATGTAGTTCCCGTTTGCTAAGGTCGTAGCTTTCCAGTCCTGCCCACAGGTGCCGCGCGACGCTGGGCACAAACGATAGTCGTTTGGCCTTCCAGGGGCCGCCCGAGAACCAGTAGTCTCCAAGACGTGTCCAGCCTACGCTCCCAGATTGTAGTCGTGTTTCAATTTTTCGACGGTTATTGTTGGCCACGTTGACGTATCCCCCCAAGCGAATGAGGCGTTGACGTATCCCCCCGAGCGGCCCCGCGCGCGCCCAAAGAGACCAGGGCGTCCTGCTCACCTATGTTCTGGGCGCAGCCTCCAAAGTCCAGGGCCTGGGAGAGGGAGCGGTCGTCGATCGCATCTAACTGGAGGGCCTGGAGCGCGGCGCCGCCGGGCACCGGCGGGGTCTTGAACAGGTCACCGATGAACGCGCCAATGCGCGCGTCGTAGCTCTCGGTCGTGAAGGGGCGCACTACTTGAAAAAGTTCCCCTTGGACTTTGGCCATTTCCTCATTCCATCTGGTTACCAACGGTTTAAAAGATCCCGTGAATAATTCAGGTTCGTTTGAATCTCCCACCGCCACCCCCGTGCCTGGCCGAAGAGCAAGGGCGGGGTCCGAGGCCTGGAGGTGCACTGCCGCCTCCTCGCGACGCTGCTCGAGGAGCGGCAGAAAGCGATCGTCTTCGCACCGAGCAGCGTGCGCGGCGATGAGACGCACGTGGTGTCCCGTCGCAAAAACATTGCACACGTCATGGGATTTGGCAAGGAATGCCCAGCGCGCAGCTCGGAGCTTCCAGATCAAGAGCTTAGCCATCAGCACGAGGGCCTCACGGCGTCTGGAGTGGGCCCCATCCGCAGGCCCAGTAGGGGGAGGGGGCGTAGGCGGCGCCATATTGTAGCAGTCCGACACGGAGATGGAGCCGCCAGAAGTGATCAAAACAATGCTGGTCATAGTCGAGCTCGGGCTTGCGCTTGCGGGGCTGGCGCGGGTGTCGGGCGAGAGGGTCGGCGTGCTCGCAGTCAGCGCTGGCGCGCCCAAGTCCAACGCGCCGCGCGCCAGGTCGCGCGAGGTATTGCGGGTGCAAGAGCAAGACGGTGACTTCCAACGGCCAGCCCCATGGTGGGTTGTAGCGTCGGCGCTTCGCTTGCCAATATCGTTTATGGATGTGCTCTAGCTCCTCGGCCGCTGCCGCGATGTCCTCGAGGCTGGGGGGGCCCGCGACCTCGCCAACCGGCGCCGGTTGGTCGTCGCTGCGCGCGAGGAGGCGCTCGATAAACTCGGGGTCGTCGAGGTAGAAGCTGACGCGAGCAGACGCGGCGGCGAGGCCCCCTCTCGCGGCGTCGGTGGCGAGCGCGGCGGTGCACTCGGCAGCGGCGGGGCACGTGGAGGGGGGCGACAGGTAGGAGCGTCGTCGTGGCACAGTGCGGCGACGCGGCGACCCGCGCGTAGGTAAGTAAGGTGAGCCACTCGTGCACGGTCGCGGCAGGTCCATGAGTCGCGCATATCCTGGTTTATGCTCACCTTCCACCAGTGGTCCATCCATCCTTGGTGATTCCGTAGCTGGAGCTGGATGTTGCGGAGGACGACGTCGTTGAAGGGCAAGCGTTGAGCTCGTAGGTGGGCGCGGCGCTTGAGTAGTTCAAGCCGATCTCGTCGAGCCTGCTGATACCAGTGTGGTTGGTGACCCTCCCTGGTGAAGCAGCGGCTTGCACGCGTCCTGATGATGTTGTTGAGAAACGCGTTGTGGCGGGTGGGGAAGTGGTCCATCTTGACGACGCGGAAGAGCTCGCGGTGGTGGTTGATGCGGTGAGCAACGTCGCGGATGAACTCTTCGCGCCTCTCGTCTGTCTGCAAGCATGCGGCCATGATGCCGTGGTCCCATTTGATCGGGCTCTGGGTGGGGCAGCCGAAGTGGAATGGTATCTTGATCTGCATGGGCATCGGAATGTGGCCGGGTGCGTGGAAGAGGGCGCGAACGCGGCTGTGGATCTTCCAGTCCAGGCGGACGTACTTGACGATCTCGAGGATGGCGTGGTGGCCGATAAAAGAGTCGATGCGGGAACGGGAGCGCTTCGGGCCGTAGTACGCGTGGCCAACGTCGGTGCGCGTTGGCGGTGAGTTCGTGGTGGAGCAGCTGGTCGTTGACGTAGCGGCCGAACTCGGTCTCGTCGTGGGCCTAGTGGTATCCGACGGCGTCGTCGGTGTGGAGGCGTCGTGCGCGGCGTCCGAGGCCCTGGTTGAGGTCGGTGAAGAAGAGTGGTGTGACCCTCGTCGGCGTAGTAGTCATGCAATTCTGTACCCAGGTCCATAATCGTCGGCATCCCAGCTTCCATTGGGCGTGGTGACCAGGCCCGCTTGGGCGTGGTGGAATGTAAGCGGCCACGATGCGAAGGCGTATTTGACCTCGGCGAAGTTCCATGGCGCCCGCTCGGCCCCGCAAGTCGGCCATAGGTGGGTGGAGAATCTTGACGATGTCCTGGCATCGGAAGTGGCGCCTGGCGATCGCGATGCTGCATCCCGCCGAGCTGTTCGTGTGGGCGCCACGCCCCCAGCCGAAGTGTACCCATGCGCGGCGGATGGAGTCCTCAACGTGATGTGGGGCGTCGGCGGTGCGTTGTCTGAGATGTGTGCCGACAACAATAAACACCTGGATGTGGCGGCACGTGTCAGAGATGTGGTCCAAGCGGCCAGGCTCGCACTTGAGGGAGAATGGGTTCCAGCCCATGAAGGTGAGCGGCTTGGTGGAGCGGTGTTGGGGCGTGGGGTCTTGGCCGTCGTGGGTGTCGTGCTGGGCGCGTGGGCGTCGGGCACCTCTGGGTTTGCGGACGGCTTTGCCGACGCGAACTCGTCGTGGATCGCATGCTGAGGTCGGAGTGGTGGTTGAGTCCTGGCCGTGGTGGAAGTCGCTGTGGTCTGGGGCTCGTCTGGGTTCCCGTGGTGCTTGAAATTGTAGTCCCTGTCGCTCGCAACTGGCAGCTCGAGCGCGGTGAACTTAGAGTTCCCGTCCGTCGCATCTACGTTCGCCAGCGTGCAGAAATTAACGTGCGGAGGGCTCGGGAAAATCGACGTCCAACGTGATAACCTCTAGGTTCGTGCCGTGGATGTTCGGCATGGTCGGCGGGAGTCGGCTCAGGACCTGTGGGTACGCCACCGAGGGTTGCGAGTAGATCTCGTGCAACTGGTCCGACAAACACATGTGCAGCGGGCTGGTGGTCATAACGTTTTGGGCCGTCCTTCTGCACCCCCTGGCGCGCCTCAAGCGCGCGGTGCCCGCGCACTGGAGCACCATGCACTCGGCATGGCGTGCTGAGCGGGGTGCCCTCGACGGCCCTCCGCCTCCGCGGGGGGGCGGGGGGGCGCCGCTGAAAAGGCCGCTGTTCCTGCAAAAGCCTGAACGCGCGGCGGCCTTTCGTGATGCTTATCGTGATGGTGGTGGTGGTGATGGTGGTGATGATGATGATGCTGTTGTTGTTGATGGTGATGCTGCTGATGCTGATGCTGCTGATGATGATGATGATGAGCATGATGATGGTGATGATGATGCTGCTGCTGATACTGCTGATGCTGATGAGGACGCGCGGAAAGCAGAAGCAAGGATGGGAGGGGGAGAGAAGGAGGAGGAGTTTTAAACCCGCGTGCTCCCGCCCTTGAGTGCGCGCCCCTGGTCTCGGCACCCCGCGCAGGCAGAACGGCCCGAGGCGGGGTGGGCCAGCGGCCTCATCTCACGGCGTCGTACTGCCGCCACTCAATGACTCATGGAGTCGCCCCGTGAGCGGCGGCAGTCTGAAGATATGCTGCCGCCGCCCTCTCAGAGCTTGAGGAGCAGCCTGATGGACGGCCGCAGCCGCTCCTCCGCTCTGCGCTCTTCCAGGGACCGCCCTGGCCGCTGGTCCCTGGACTCGCGGGCCTTCACGGCCGCCTTGCCTGGCGCAGGGCTGTGGCCTAACCCCTCGCCGCGCTGGGGTGCATTGCGGCCTAGCCCCTCGCCGCGCAGGGGTCCTCCGTGGCCTAACCCCTCGCCGCGCTGGGGCCTGCTGCGGTCTGGCCCCTCACCGCGCTGGGGTGCTCCGCGGTGGCCTAACCCCTCGCCACGCAGGGGTCTGTTGCGGTCTAACCCCTCACCGCGCTGGGGCCCGTCGTGGCCTGACCCCTCGCCACGCTGGGGGTCGGCGCGGTCTAACCCCTCACCGCGCTGGGGAAAATCGTGGCCTAACCCCTCGCCGCGCTGGGGGCTGCTGCGGTCTAGCCCCTCACCGCGCTGGGGTGCTCCGTGGCCTAGCCCCTCGCCGCGCAGGGGCCTATTGCGGTCTAACCCCTCACCGCGCCGGGGTCCCACGTGGCCTAACCCCTCGCCACGCAGGGGCCTGCTGCGGTCTAACCCCTCACCACTATGGGGTCCGCCGTGGCCTAACCCCTCACCACGCTGGGGATCGTTGCGGTCTAACCCCTCACCGCGCTGGGGTACTCCGTGGCCTAACCCCTCGCCACGCTGGGGCCTGCTGCGGTCTAACCCCTCACCGCGCGGGGGTACGCCGAGTCTCGCACTGTCCCCGTCCTCGGTGCTACTGCCCACTGGCTCGGGCGAGGTCCCCCGACTATGCCTCTCGCTGTGTTCGCGGTTCACGTGGTATCCGCGGGCCAAGCCCTCCCCCTCGCGTTCAGTCTGTCGGTTTCCCAGGGTATGGGTCCGCTCTGTTAGTTGCGAGGTCCTGTCTACCACACTGTTGGTCAAAAGGTCCGCGTCATGCTCACTGGGCTCGTCAGGGACCTCCGCCTCGAGCCTCTGATTGCCTTTGGCACTGCGGTCTACCCCCTCACCGCGCAGGGGATTGCCGTGGCCTAACCCCTCGCCACGCAGGGGTTCCATGCGGTCTAACCCCTCACCGCGCTGGGGAAAGTCGCCGAAAAACTTCTCCAAGTCCCGCTGCAGGTCTGTGTCGTCGTAGTCTGCCGTCGTCTCGGGCTGCGCAGTTTTGTGGCCTAACCCCTCGCCACGCGGGGGAACGCCGAGTCTCGCACTGTCCCCATCCTCGGTGCTACTGCCCACTGGCTCGGGCGAGGTCCCCCGACTATGCCACTCGCTGTGTTCGCGGTTCACGTGGTTTCCGCGGGCCAAGCCCTCCCCCTCGCGTTCAGTCTGTCGGTTTCCCAGGGTATGGGTCCGCTCTGTTAGTTGCGAGGTCCTGTCTACCACACTGTTGGTCAAAAGGTCCGCGTCATGCTCACTGGGCTCGTCAGGGACCTCCGCCTCGAGCCTCTGCTTGCCTTTGGCACTGCGGTCTAACCCCTCACCGCGCTGGGGCCCTCCGTGGCCTAACCCCTCGCCACGCTGGGGTCCTCTGCGGTCTGCCAGGTGGTACCCTGTGCTGTGCTGTACATCTGGGATCTGCTGGTGGTTGTCATCGCTGTCCTGCTTGTCTACGGGCTGCTGGAGGCAATCCTCGCTGTTCTCCTCTTCAAGGAAGTGGTCGAGGTCTGCCATGTCCATGGTGCTCCGTCCTGCTGGTGGGGGACGGGCACCCTTCTGCATCCCGTCTGGCGCAGGGCTGTGGCCTAACCCCTCGCCACGCTGGGGTCCTCTGCGGCCGACCCCCTCGCCGCGCAGGGGTCCATGGTGGCCTGTCCCCTCTCCGCACAGGGGCCTGCTGGAGGGTTTCTGCTGCTCCTCCGCCCTTCCCGCCTCCAGGGACCGCTCTGGCTGCGGTACCCTGGGCCCCCTGGGCCTCTCGAGCTCGGGCGCTGGCGTTGCCGTGCGCAGCTCGGCGGGGCTGCTGGTGGCCCTGGCCACTGGGTTCCTCCTCGGCTGTCTGGCTGGAGCCCTGCCTGGCACTCGCACTGCTGCTTGCGGTCGCGGGCTGCGGCTCCTCACCACTGGCTCTGTCACGCCCAGGAACTGCTCAGCCATTGCTCTGCGCCGCTCTGCCTCCTTCGGGTCCTGCTGCTGGATCTGCCTGCGCGCCTCTCCGCTGTTGAGCCATGCCAGGCGGCAGATCTCCTCCGCCGCTCGGCGCTGGCTGCGCTGGCGGCTCGGCCCTGACAGGTTGCTGAACAGCCTCTGGTAGACGCCAGTCTGCAGCGCCCTCAGCACATGGGGCGCGCACGCAGCCTGCCACGATGGCCAGCCCTGTTCGCCCTCTTTCTGGCTCCAGCAGCCTGCCAGCGACTGCATGAGCTGCTCGAGCCTGTTCCTCTCGAGCCACGCCACCTCCTGCTCGGGGCCCTGGTCAGCTTCTCATTTGTTGTGTCGAAGCCTTGGGTGGAGCAGGCCGGCCTCATCGGCTTCGCTCACGAACTTCATCAGGTCTGGCCCCACTGGCTTGGTCAGCGTTACTGCCACCTGCACAGCCGTCTGCATCAGGCTGTTGGCGTCGTGCCTCTGATCAGGTCCTGCCATGGTCTCCATCTCCTGGTTGCTCGGCTCACCCTCCAGCTCTGGGGCTTCACTGTCTGGGGTCGAGTCATCATCGTCCAGGTTCTCTGGTGACCACTCTCGGCTGGCCTCCGCTGTTCTCGGCAGCGGCCTGCGCTCGCTGCTGGGGATGCTGTGCGCTAGGATGTTGTTCCTTCTGTTCTGGAAGGCGTCCATGTGCACTCTTGCTGCCTGCTGCCTTGTACCGTGCGGGAGGGTAAGCATCCTGGTCATGAGCCTCCGTCGCGTGCGGTGCGTGTTGCGCCAGACTTCTTCGCAGAAGTCCTTGATCTGCTGAAGCTCCTGCACGGTGACGGCCCTGGTCTGCTCTTGCGTGTCCATTCCGCCACCCACACTGGTGATGGCCAGGAGGTACGGTACGCAGTGCTCCATCCAGTCGTCCATGTCGTCCCAGACCTCTTGGTCGACCATGTTCATCCACTGCTCCGCGTAGCCCTCCATGTGGTTCACGAGCCTCCAGCTGGCGTGGACGACAGAGTGCGGATGGCTGGGTGGCTGCTGTGGAGCTGGCTGCGGGCCCCCTGCCACTGAGCTGCCCCCGTCCAGGTCGATCGCCTCGTGGTTACTCAGGCCGAGCTTGAAATCACCAGGCATGGTGATCTCGTTGAGACCCTCATCAGCTGGGTCTGCTGCTGGCTTAGCTCCTCTTGGCAGCTTGCCCCTCTGCATGTCCGCCAAGACCCGCCGCCCTGCTGCTGTTGGGGGCTGACATGGCCTTGCCAGCTTCCTTGCCACTCCTGCCGCGATCCTGCTCGTGGTCCCCAAGGTAGCTGGTGCCGCCACATTTCTCGCACCAGAGCCAGCCATGGGTGAACTGCGTCTTGTGGGAGACGTGCACCACCTGCGTGCCGATCTGCACCGCCTTGAAGTCGAGCCTGACGTTGCCGTGCTGGCCCTGGTGGCCGCCGTACTTCCCGAGGCATTCTCCCGTCTCTGCCAGCCAGTCTCTGATGCTTTGTCCTTTGGCTGGGCCACTGCGACACGCTGCACACCACCATCGCGGATGTAGCTTGCGCAAGTCGTGTCCCAGCTGGGCTGCCCTGTCCCTCGCCGTCTGCGGCTTTCGGCGCTTGGCCTTGGGACGCTGAGGGGCCTTGTTGGGGTCCTCCACCGTCACCGCCATGTTGATGGCCAGCAGCCGGTTTTGCACCGCCGTGGTGATCTGGTCCCTGATCTGCTGCTGCGCGATGATGGCTGGATCCAGTGCTCCATGCTCCGCTCCCCAACCTGCGCACTTGTCTGCCATCTCGTTTCCTATGACCCACCAGGTGGGACCATTCCACCTCTCCAGCTCGGCTGGGTGCTCAATCAGGTGGCTTGGGATGTGGTGGCCCATGATGGTGTCCGTGCTGTTCTGCAGCTGCTGCTTCGTCTGGAGCCAGAGGTCGTAGTTCGTGCTCCTGTCGTCCAGATCCTCAGGATCCTGGATCTGCTTGAGTGCGTCCAGGGCGCACTTGCAATCGCTGACTATGTTGAGCCCCCTGGCTGTCGCCGCCGTGGTGTACCCGATGGCTCTGCTCGTGGCGGTGAGCTCTGCCCGTGGCACCGTGTGCGGTGCCCTGATCGTGCCGTGCCAGGCGGCCACTTCCTGCGGACGCCCTTGTTCGTCGAACCTGAAGGCCACCACTGCCCGGCCGCAGCGTCTGAGGCGGGGTCCTTGGCCGTTTCCCCTGCACCACCTGAGCCGTCCGTGAAGACATAGTCTGCTCGAACCTTGTACCCTGACTGGGCTGCCGCCTGAGCCTCTTCGCTGGTGCAGAAGATCTGCGCCGCCTTCGCCGCGTCCTCGTCTGGGTCGACCTTGGCTGCCCAGGCCGCTGGCGGGATGCCTCGGAGCCAGAAGTGCAGGTCTTGCCGCTGGTCCAGCGCGCCCTTCGCCTTCTTCGCCAGGTCGGTGTCATTGCTGTGCCCTATCTCTGCGTTGGCAGGGCATGCGTAGTAGCGGTGTTCCTCTGTCTCTATCGCCTCGCCGCATCTCGCGCAGGTGTCGTCGCCTTCTTGGTTGAGGTTGGCCGCCCTGCGACGCTCCATGGCCCAGATGCCCGCCACCGGTATGGTCTCCAGCATGGCTGCCTCTGCATGCTGTCCTTTGCGCCTCCTCCTCCTCAGGTGGCGCTGCAGCTGATAGAGGTCGCCTCCAGCCTGAAGTCCTTCTCCACTGCGATGGCCAGCTGCCTGCTGCCAGAGCTGCTGCTGCGCGCTCTGCTGGACTTCATGCAGGAGCGCGCCGAAGTGAGGAATGTCATCTGGCTTGTAGGCCCACTCGTCACCTGCTGGGCTGATCCAGCTGTCCAGGCGTCGCGGTATCCAGCCTAGACCAAGCAGCTGCGCGATGACCCCTGCCATAGGCCCCTTGACCTGCTGCCACCTGCGGTTGGGTTCCAGGGCGTCCAGCTTGGCGTAGAGCAGGAGCCAGCCTCTCTGGTACCTCTTGAGCTCCGTCGGGTGGTCGACTATGGTGAGCCAGAACTGCTTGATCTGGTCGCCGATGGCTCGGGTTACTGCCTCTTGCATTCCCCTCTGGATCAGGAGGATGGTGGACGTGCAGCGTCCAGCCTTGTGTCCGCCTGTGAGGAGCGCTGCCTCCGTAGCCCTGACCGACTTCGCCTCCGTGGGCGTGATGCCGTGCGCTGGTAAGTCCCAGGCCTGCTGGCAGTAGGCGCCTGCTGAATAGACCTTTGCCGCGCCTCTGGCGCCCGTCTTCGCTAGGTCCTTGAGCTTGGCCACCCTCTGCTTGGCCTTGGCCTGGCGCGCGGCATGGGTGGGTCGCCGCAGCTGCTTGCCGAGGCTGGTGTCCACGCCGAGGTCGCGCACTACACCTGGTTGCTTGTTGGGGGTGCCCAGGCTGTCCAGGATGCTGGCGACTTCTGCCTGGAGGTCCTTGTCCGAGGCCACAACTGCCGTCTTGACGGAGATGGGTATCGAGAGCTGCTTGAATCCATCGTGCACCAGCGCTGCCACGTGCTTGATCTGGTCAATGGCCTGCCGCCGCGCACCCTCTACCTGCAGGGCCAAGTCGTCCAGGTACTGCTGCATGACGACGAAGATGTGGTGCCTGTGCGCTGCATCCAGGATGCCATACAAGAGCGGTCTGGTGAGGTCGACCGCTTGGCCACAGCCAGCTACCATGCTGTTGGCAGGCTCGAAGATGTCCGAGAAGAGGCTGTGGGCCATGATGGCCCTGGGTGCTAGGTACATCTGCGCGGCCATTGCCAGCGGCAGCAACGGGTACTGGAGGGCGCTGGCCTTCTCGATCAGCTGGTCGAGGCCTATGTTGTCGTAGAAGTTTGCCGCGTCGTAGAAGACTCCTGCTGCATGAAAGCCCATCTCCGTGGCGGCTTCTGCCCTCATCAGTCTGTGCATTACCACTCGTAGCGCTGAGGAGCCAGCTACTGCCGTATCCCAGAAGCCCGCCGCTGCCTTGCCCCAGGTGGCTACTATGGGCCTCCTGGCTGCGCTCCAGATGCGGTACGGCATGGGCATGAGGCCGATGGGGCGCTCACCGCCGATTCCCGGCTTCTTGCCCAGCAGCAGCTCCAGCACCAAGTAGAATTGCCACGGCCACGCTGCCCGTTGCTCACAGCTGGTCAGGCACTGCACGAAGTCTTCCAGCCCCTGGGCGCCCATGGCCTTGAGCTCTGGAGCCCTCCACCAGTCCGCTCCTTGGCTAGCATTGCGCTTCAGGTAAAGAAAGAGAAGGAGGAGGAGGAGGAGGAGGAGGAGGAGGAGGAGGAGGAGGAGGAGAGGAGGAGTGGAGAGGAAAGAAGAAGGACGCGGGTCGCTGCGCTGATCAAAACGACGACCCAACACCACAGGATGGTTGGGAGACAACGTGTGGGCAGTCGCGTGCATGGATGAGGGGCAACGGTAGGGTCGGGACCAGCTCAGGGGCGGAATCGGCGATACATCGCAGATAGATCGGGGATAGGCCCCCGATAGCGAATCATCGAGTTCCTGGGCGGGGTGAGCCATCGGGCCCCTGCTGACGATGAATGGGCGAGTGGGGTTCGATACATTCCCCCTGGGCCTATCCCCCACGAACGGTGCCCCTGAAGGGAACGAGGCCCTTCTCCTGGCCCCCCTGTGCGCACGGCTGGGACTTCCTCGAGGAGCCCCAGGAGGAGCCGAGGGTGAAGCCACCAGAGGAGCGTGCTCCCTGCTTGGGCGTGCTGACTGCACGCCGACGACGGTCAACGGCGACGGCGGCGGCGGCAACGCCAGCGACCGACGGCGGCGGAGGCGACAATGGTTGCGGCGACGCGGCGCGACGGCGGCGGCGGCGGCGCAACGCGACGGCGACTGCGGTGGTGAAGGAGGCGACGGCCTCTCTCCTCCCTCCTCTCCAATCGACAATCTGGCCCAGGCACAAAGGAGGATCCAGGCTCGCCGTTTCGAGCAGCGCGGTCTGAGCCCCCGCCGCGCGGGCCACCTCGCCCTGGGCGCCCCTCACCACGATGCCGCTCGCCTTCTGCGGAGGAGGGGCCCCCCTTTGAGGGCAACATCCTTCTCCTGCCTCGCCCTCCTCTCTTTCCTCCTCCCCCTCCTCGCCCTCCTCCTCCTCCTCCTCCTGCTCCGTCGCCTCCTACGTATCCTCCTCCCCCCATCCTCCTCCACCATCCCCCTCTCTACCTCCTCCTCATCCTGCCTCCCCTTCTCTGTCATCCTGATCCTCATCTTCCCACTTTCCGTTCCTCCTCTGTCTCCTCCTCCTCCTCCTTCTTCGTTTTCCTCCTCCTCCTCCTCCATCCCTTTTCCTGATAAATAACTCATCCCTGTCGCACCCCCAGGCGTGTCGGTAGGGCGGGCTGGGCAATTCACCTGAGACTCCCCCCACCACTTACGATCCTGAAGCTTTCAATTAGTAACAGCTTCAAGGATGGAGGGCGGGCCGTTTTCAAAATGGGGTTCCCACCTTAGCGCCGAGCGAATCCGTCGTAGCAGCTGCTGACATGTACGGGGATGGTGGACGGCTCCTTTTCAAAACGGGGTTCTCGCTTGAAACTTAATTCAACAGCTGCACAGACGAACGGCGGCTCCTTTTCGAAGTTGGGAGTCCGCTTGCGTCTTCTTTGAACAAAGAAGCAAGAACTTGAACAGATGGTGCATCTGCACAGATGGGGGGCGGCTCTTTTTCAGGACCAGCACTGGGGGAACCATCGAGCATGAATCGGCGACACATGAAAGTTACATCGGCGATAAGTTCCCGACAGGCCACCCGGGCAAACGAGCACCTAAGGATTTGGGTCGCCGCGACCCCTCCCGTCAGGAGCGGGCCCGACGCGGAGGCCGCGAGGCCGCGAGGGCGCCTCGTGCAGCGCTTTGGCCCAGCGGCCGGCCACGCCGAGCCGCCTGCGCAGCCCCGCGAGCTCCTGCCGCGCTGCGGGACGACGACGACGACGACGACGACGACGACGACGACGACGACGACGGCTGGGCCCACTCAGGAGCTGGGCACATCAGGCTCTCGGAACATTCAGGCGCCGGGCGCATCATCAGGGGCTGGACCCATGAAGGCGCTGCGTGCGTCTGAATATTTCGGGTCTGGGATCCCTGCCCCGTCTACTCCCTCCACAAGTGCACAACGTGAACACTACTCTGAACAACACTCTGCGCGGAAGGTGTCCGGCCCGCGCGCTCTGCCTTTCCGAAGCACGAGACTGCATTAATCAGTTGGTCTGCCTATCGCTTTCCATCTGGAACGTTCTCTCGGTGATTCAAAATGGCGATCCCGCTGGGGCGTGGGCCCCATTTAGGATCGGTTCGCTCCCGCCGTTTAGAATGGCGCTCTCGCCCCAGAGCGGGCAACTTTTCTGGACCCGGGTCCTTCTTTATCGTTCATGTCCTTTTTTGTTTCCCCTCCCCCGCCTTCCTCTGGTCTTCTTGCTCCCCCCGCTGCTTCCACTGTAGTTCCTGCTGCTACTGTTCTTCCTCGTCGTCGTACTCCTCCTCCTTCTCCCCCCCCTCCTCCTCCTCCTCCTCCTCCTCCTCCTCCTTAGCCGTATTGCTACTCGTCCTTTTTATCCGCCACGTTATCCTGCATGCAACGTTCGCAGCTCTCCTTTTCTGACTGCGCACTACACGGTGTGCCGTCTTCTTGATTTCCGGATTGCAAAAAAACCCAGGATTGCAAAAAAACCCAGGATTGCAAAAAAACCCGAAGGATTGCAAAAAAACCCAGGATTGCAAAAAAACCCTTCGGGTTTTTTTTGCAATCCTTCGGGTTTTTTTTTTTGCAATCCTGGGTTTTTTGCAATCCTTCGTCCGCTGTGACACGCGTCGGCGGATAGAGAAACCATCCACGCCAAGACAGGGGATGGGTGGGATTGGGGTAGGATGCCACATGTGGCGTGAGCGCGCCTAGCTTGACCTCCTCCTCCTCCTCCTCCCCCTCCTCCTCCCCCTCCTCCTCCTCCTCCTCCTACCTCCTGCGCTCGTACCAGGTGGAGTCGGATCAATCCTCGGCTACTTCTGGCAGTAACGGCCCGCGCGGCGCGCATGCAGAGGTGCTGGAATTCTACTGGAGACCGTCGTGCTGCTCTCTTGACGAGCGGCGGCACGAATGGGCCCTCAATCTATCGCTCCTCCAGGAATGCCGGCAACCCTTGGGCGGTGGAATAACGGGATCCGCTAAAGGAGGGGCCAAGAGAACCTGGCAGCCGAAGAAGCGGTTCGTGATTACGCGAGATTCCAGGGACGCCCCCCCTCCGCCGTCGCCCCCCCGTAACGTCACGACTCGCGCCCGACCCACATGGGAAACGCTGAAAGATATGTGATTCCCTGACGGCCCCAGCGCGAATCGCGACGCTACGGCCGCCTCGCCCTTCTCCATCACACACACACACACAAAACATGTTATTCCCAACCATCCTGGGGTGTTGGGTCCTCGTTTTGAAGAAACGGTCCCCGCGTCTCCTCCTCCTCCTCCCTCCTTCTCCCCGTCCTCCCTCCTCCATACGTTTCACCCACCCAGTACAGCGCTTCGTGGCCCCATAGGGAGCTCCACGTAAGGCCCGAGTGGGGGGTACCACATGCGTCCGCCACACACAGTACAGCGCTTCCTGGCCCCATAGGGAGCTCCACGTCGTAAGGCCCCAGTGGGGGTACCACATGCGTCCGCCACGCCCAGTGCAGCGTTTTCGTGGCCCCATAGGGAGCTCCACGTAAGGCCCCAGTGGGGGTACCACATGCGTCCGCCACACCTAGTACAGCGCTTCGTGGCCCCATAGGGAGCTCCACATAAGGCCCCAGTGGGGGTACCACATGCGTCCGCCACACCCAGTGCAGCGTTGCGTGGCCCCATAAGGAGCCCCACCCAAGGCCCGAGTGGGGGGGGCCACAAGCGTCCGCCACACCCAGTACAGCGTTTCGTGGCCACATAGGGAGCTCCACCGAAGGACCGAAGGCCCCAGTGGGGGTGGCCACATGCGTCCGCCACACCCAGTACAACGTTTCGTGGCCCCATAGGGAGCTCCATCAAGGGCCCCAGTAGGGGTGGACACATGCGTCCGCCACACCCAGTACAGCGCTTCGTGGCCAGTGGGACCGTTCGCATGTGTCCCGCACACCCAATTTGGCATTTTCACCCACCCAGTACAGCGTTTCGTGGCCCTTCTGGGAGCTCCACCGAAGCCCCCAGTGGGACCGCCCGCATGCATCCCGCACGCGCAATGTGATATTTCTACCCACCCAATACAGCGTTTCGTGGCCCCATAGGGAGCTCCACGGAAGCCCCTAGTGGGACCGCCCACATGCGCGTCCCACACACCCAATTTGGCAGTTTCACCCACCCAGTATAGCGTTTCGTGGCCCCATAGGAAGCCCAATTTTGCATTTTCACCCACCCGGTACAGCGCTTCGTGGCCCCATGGGGAGCTCCACCGACGGCCCCAGTGCTACCGCCCGCATGCGGTCCCCCCCAACCTGTGCAGCGCTTCGTGGCCCCATAGGGAGCTTCTCCGAAGAAGATATTCACGATTGCGGTACCCACACCTATATATGGTTGGGTCCTTCGCCAGGATAATTGGCTGGCGGCCGTTGAGAGATCCAAACGGCGGTAAAGCGGCGGCGGGACGCGCCAGAGCACAGCCAGGCACCAAGAGAACGCGGGGAGGGAGGGCCGGAGGGGACGCGGGAGGGAGGCACGCTCAGACCAAGAAGGCCGTCGCGTGCGCGCCGAAGAGCAAGTCCGAGCAGAACGCGGCGTAGGAGCAAGTCCGACCCTCCCCGCACGCACACACACACACACACACACATACACACACACACACGAACACACGAACACACACACACACACACCACACACACACACACGAACACACGCACACGCACACGCACACGCACACGCACACACACACACACACACACACACACACACACGCGCACACGCGCACACACACACACAAACACACACGCTGTAACGGCCGTTATCGCGAGAGGATAAGGAACTGTCTCCAGCCCCCCAGCCAGCGGAGGAGTCGGTTCCTCCGAAGAGGGGGAGGGGCAGGGAGACGGGGGTTGGCGCATCGCGGCCCGAAGCGCGTGCGCGGATGATTGGGGCACAAGGGACGTGCCGAGAGATGGGGACAAATCTCAACGCCCCCAGGAAGGCAACGCCGACCTGGGGGCCCAGTGTCAAAGGGCCTCGGGTCACCCTGCAGCGTCAGGAGCCGAGGCAACTGCAACCGACGACGCGTCCGCCCCGTCTTGCCTTGCAGCAGCGACGCCACGAAGTAACAGAAGGCGTAGGCGGGCGGCTGCTGATAGATGGAAACGGGAGCAGGGAGACCTCCCCCCGCACTACAGTCGGGCTGGTGAAATGAGGAACGCTAAAAAACAAGGGAACGACGCTCTTCTTCCACACCAGAAGCGCATGGGTGCACGAGGAGTGCTGGAATAACAACCACGGAACGACCTGAGGAACAGCGACCCCCTTCCGACCCCAAAGCGGTCCTTACAACGTCTTGGCTGTAGTCCTGACTAACCACTTGGACGTCCCCCGGTGGAGGGGGCCGGCCAGCCCCTCCAAAAGGCCCCCTTCGCGGATCGAGGCGGGGAACCAAGACCCCTTCGCGCCTTAACAAGAAACAACACGTTTGATTGTGTTTCTTATCGGATGAAAACCAAGCGCGACGATTTGGGGCTTCTTTCGGCCTCCAGGAGCCCATGCTGGGCAAGGGACCGTCAAGGAGCCAGGATTAAAAACCATTCCCGGGGAAACGGTTCATGGTTTCAGGGATCCACGCTGTGAAAGAAAAAAAAAAAAAAAAAAAAAAAAAAAAAACGAAAACACGTCAGATGTCCGGGATGGCCTTTTTCTGAGTCTTTTGACGGCGCCCTCAGAAGCCTCCAGGATATGAGCAGACGCTGTTTGACGCTCTCTGGTCCTCTGGTGAATGGTGCATTCGGACGTGGCGGAAATTGCATGCCAACGGCGTTTCTCGGGGTTTTCCCTGCGCAGCGAACCACCAATTCATAACTGGAGCGGCCCAGGACAAGTCTACGGCTGCTTCCTTCGCATCATCACTGCTCTTCCTTCTCGTTGTCGTCGTCGTCCTCCTCCTCCTCTCCTCCTCCTCCTCCCCTCCCCCTCCTCCTCCTCCTCCTCCCTCCTCCTCCTCCTCCTCCTCCTCCTCCTCCTCCTCCTCCTACTCCTACTCCTACTCCCTACTCCTACTCCCTACTCCTACTACTCCTACTCTACTACTACTCTACTACTACTACTACTACTACTACTACTACTACTACTACTACTACTACTACTACTACTACTACTACTACTACTACTACTACTACTACTACTACTACTACTACTACTACTACTACTACTACTACTACTACTACTACTACTACTACTACTACTACTACTACTACTACTACTACTACTACTACTACTACTACTACTACTACTACTACTGGCGGTCTCGTGCACCACATCACCACGGCTCAATCGCCTTGGGAAGAGCGTCCTTGTGGCTGCCTCATTTCCAGTATGTAGCGAGCACCTCTTCTGGGTGATGAGGCGGGTCTGACGTGCATGCAGCGGCGGGCGCTTATCCGAGGGCAGCTGGTCCCCACGGCCCAAAGTAAAGCGACAGCGGCGGCGCAGCAGCACACGGGGCGACCCCAGTACCGCCATCGAGGCCAACTAGCGCAAGTAGGCGCGAGAAGAGGCCAGGATGGCAAGCCAAAATGGCTAGGCGCCCAGCGGCGTCGCGGCGGCGCACGGGGCGACCCCAGCACCGCCAGCGAGGCCCACGAGCGCAAGTAGGCGTGAGAGCAGGCCAGGACGGCAAGCCAATTGGCAAGCCAGAGTGGCTAGGCGCACAGATGACCGTGCGAAGAGCGGAGGCTTAAGCAACAGGAGCCGCGGCGCGAGGGGGGCACCACTGTGGGCGTGCCCGCGCTCGCTGGCAAGGCGGCGCTGCTATAGCTGGGGCGTAAGCAAACCTACAGGTTCAGCACCTTTGAGAGTGGCAAGCTCGGGACCTCAACATGGACTCACGTAGCCCCCACCGAGGGCTTAGAAGTATTCGATGCTGTGGGCCTGCAGAGTTTCGTCATTCAGGCGGACTGGCCTGCTCCTTGCGCAATGGCTGCAAAGACCTGCGACGGCAGCGCTTGCACTTCTACCCCGAGGTCGCCACTGCCGCCCGCCTGCCCTGAGGGCCCAAAGATCTGGCGCTCGGGATCCTCGCCGAGGGCCACGTTCAGGGCGGCAACATTAGGGATCTGCTGCGGGAGCGGGTCCGTCGGCGGCGGCGGCACCACAGGGGGCGCCGTCAGCGGCGGCGGCGGCGGGGCCATGATGGCCGCCAGCAGGCGGCGGTGGCGGGTCCTGGCTGCCGCGGGCCGCGCCAGCTGGAGGGGCGCTGGCGGTGCGGACGGGAGCGGCGCGCGGGGCGACCCCGGTGCCGCCCCCGCCGCCCGTGAGGCTGCCCTCCCGAAGGTTGTGGCGGCGTTCGTAGAGCGCCAGTTCCTCGCGCGCAGTCGCCGGGCGCTGCCTCTTGGCCTTATCCCGCTGCTTCTTGGCGTAGCCCGCCCACTCTGGATCGTTCAGCCCCCAGGCGACCTGCGAGCACAGGTCGGTCCACTTGAACTCGGGCAGGCTGTCCCAGGAGAGCCCCTCCATCAGCGCGCAGTGGCCCTCCCACTGCGGCTGCTGCGGAGCGTAGCGCTTGAAGACGGTGCCCGCCGCCAACGGCTCGACCTTGGGCAGGTGCTTCAGGAGGTCCACAGCGCTGAGCACCGCTACCCCCTCCTTCTTGAGCTTGTCGTAGCGCAGCAGGGCCTTCAAGTCGCGGATGTCCTCCTCGGGGAAGTCCGCGTGCATGTAGTACGCGCGAGGCGGGTTCTGCTCTTCCTCTATCATCTCGATGCAGACGCCGTAGGAGGTCGCGTAGCGCGCACCACAGTGGCAGTGCCAGCGCTGGCCCGTCCCCCCCGCCGCCTCCTGCGCGCAGGTGAGCAGTTGCGCCCATCGACCCGAGCGGACCACCGAGCAACATCCCTTGGGATTGTCCCAGGTCTTGTTGGCCGAGCACTTGTAGTACATGTTGAACGTGAAGCCCTTGCCACGGTAGAGCTGGTCCGTGTAGTCGCCCATCCGTCGGTAGGCCTCCTGCGCCATGGCGTTGCCCTGGCACTCCTCCTTCCAGGCACGTTTGTGTCCCAGGTGTGCGTCCGCAACCCCCGAGGCTGCCAGGAGGCCCTTCTTCAGCCTTCCCACATCATCCTCTGCCTCCGCATTCAGCGCGTCGAGCCACTTCTGGACCCCGTCCTGCGCCTCTGCGCCCCTCACCATGTCCTCTTTCTTCTCCAGGCTGGGCCCCAGGCCCCCCAGCATGTGGGTGCGCATGGCCTCGAATTTGAGGACACCATAGGCCCGCGCCATGCGCTTCAGCGATTTCTTGAAGGCGATCTGGAAAAGGGCGGGGGTGGCGGCCGCGAATCGCCGGGTCGCCGGGTCGCCGGGTCGCCGGGTCGCCGGGTTGCCGGGTCACCGGGTCGCCGGGTCGCCGGGTCGCCAGGTCGCCGGATCACGGGATCGCCGGATCGCCGGGTCGCCGGGACGCCGGGTCGCCGCGGGTCGCCGGGTCGCCGGGTCGCCGGGTCGCCGGGACGCGGGGACGCCGCGTCGCCGCGTCGCCGGGTCGCCGAGTCGCCAGGTCGCCAGGTCGCCGGGTCGCCGGGTCGCCGGGTCGCCGGGTCGCCGGGTCGCCGGGTCGCCCGGGTCGCCGGGTCGCCCGGGTCGCCGGGTCGCCGGGTCGCCGGGTTGCCCGGTCGCCGGGTCGCCGGGTTGCCGGGTCGCCGCGGGTCGCCGGGTCGCCGGGACGCCGGGTCGCCGGGACGCCGGGTCGCCGGGTCGCCGGGTCGCCGGGTCGCCAGGTCGCCGGGTCGCCGGGACGCCGCGTCGCCACGTCGCCGCGTCGCCACGTCGCCGGGTCGCCTGGTCGCCGGGTCGCCGGGTCGCCGGGTCGCCGGGTCGCCGGGTCGCCGGGACGCTGGGTCGCCGTGTCGCCGGGTCGCCGGGACGCCGGGTCGCCGGGTCGCCAGGACGCCGGGTCGCCGGGTCGCCGGGTCGCCGGGTCGCCGGGCCGGGTCGCCGGGTCGCCGGGTCGCCGCGAATCGCCGGGTCGCTGGGTCGCCAGGTCGCCGTGGTCTCTTGGTTCACCGGTCCAGGTGTCCATGATGAAGACGATGGTGATGATGGTGATGCTAGTGCCTCCGTCGACTCTGTCGCTTACGATGGTGATGCTTGTTGATGACGATGCTGATGGTGATGATGGTGGCCTGATGGTGATGGTGATGTTGTTGGTGATGGTGATGGTGATTTGATGATGATGCTGATGATGACGACGACGACGCTGATGGTGGTGGTCATGATGATGATGACGATTTAAACCAGGAAGGGGATGATAATGAGAAGCAAGACGAGGAAGAGGAGTAGGAGGGTAGGGAGATCAGGCGAAGGACGAGGGTTGGACGGAAGAAGGAAGACGAGGAGGAGGAGGGTGAGGATGATAACATTAAGGGGGAGCAGGATGGGGTTGAAGGCGATAATTAGCGACACGGACGACGACGGCGACGAATCATCCATACAAGTTTCTGCCGATCTGCCGCTCTTCGAAGCCTCTTCGGAGCCGTTTTGGCGCCCTCTTGGGCTCCTCTTGGGGCTTTCTTTGGCCATCCTGGAGCCATCTCGGGGCCTCGGAAGATCATCGGAAAGCGAAAACGCGAGACACAAAAACACACACACACACACACACGCACACACACACACACACAAGTGCATTTAAGGTTTTGGAAAAATGTGGCTTCTTGGGAGTCTTCTTGAGGGTCCATGGCCACCTGGATTCGTCTTGCGAGGTCATCGGGGCCGCCTGGAGTTTCTTGGAAGTTTTGAGCCGTCTGGGGATGTTCTGAGCCATCTTGGAGGCCAGCTTGGGCTCTCTGAGGCCTTCTTGGAGCCATCTTGGGCCACCTTGGACGCTCCAATGGATCGCCGCCCCTCCCGTCCAAACCCAAGGGGGAGGGGTCAGCGAGAGAGGTACAACCTCCCCAAAGGGGAAGAAGGGGAGGTTGGAAGGGGTAAGCACTCCCCGAAAGAGACGGATAGGGCTTCAGGCGATCGCGACAAGGACGATTACGGCGAATATTATATTATACAGGCTTTTGCGGATCTTCCACTCTAGGACTCTCTTGGTGGCACTTGGGGGCTGTCAGGCCCTCTTGGAGCTACTTGGGACGTCTTGGACGCTCCAATGGGTCGCTGCCCCCATCGTCCAGACCCAAGGTGGGATAGCGGGAGGGGCAAGCCCCAGTCCGAAGGCAAAAAAAGGAGAATGGAAGAGGAAACGATCGAACCACCTCCGCCCAGAGGGCTGCTGTGTTTTTGTTCGGTGTTTGTGTATTTCGCTTTCTTTGGGCCTCGGAGGGTTCCTCGTGGTCACGATCGGGTTCGCTTCGAAACCTTGGTCGGAATGCTCTGGTCCAGAGGTCCCGGGGCTTGGAGACAGATCATGCTGTCGCCGTCCCCGTCATTCCTCTTCCTCCTCCCTCCCTACCCAGAGGATCCCTAGATCCCGATTCGGGATCTACATAAATACATGACACCATTAGATCCATAATGCGTGCCGCATGTATTTTCAGATCCCGATTCGGTCACTGTCTTGTTACAATGATTCGAAAATGTTCATGCGTGATGCCATGTTCGAATCGTTGTGCCAGCGCAACAGCCGCTTGACTGCGCGCCGCCAGCGGAGGGGGCGGAAGCCCTAAAACCAAGCCCATAGGGCCAGCTGCAGGGGCGAAGGGGAGGAACCCCTAAAGCCCCATAGGGCCAGCGGCGGGGGGCGGAGGGGGCGGAAGCGGGCGAGACCCATAGGGCCAGCTGCACGCGCGCGGCGGAGGGGGCGGAAACCCTAAAGCCCCATAGGGCCAGCGGCGGGGGGCGGAGGGGGCGGAAACCCTAAAGCCCCAAAGGGCCAGCGGCGGGGGGGCGGAGGGGGCGAAGCCCTAAAGCCCCATAGGGCCAGCGGCGCGGGGCGGAGGGGGCGAAGCCCTAAAGCCCCATAGGGCCAATGGCGAGGGGCGGAGGGGGCGAAGCCCTAAAGCCCCATGGGGCCAGCTGTAGGGGGCGGAGGGGGCGAAGCCCTAAAGCCCCATAGGGCCAACGGCGGGGGGCGGAGGGGGCGAAGCCCTAAAGCCCCATGGGGCCAGCGGCGGGGGGCGGAGGGGGCGAAGCCCTAAAGCCCCATAGGGCCAGCAGCGGGGGCGCGGAGGGGGCGAAGCCCTAAAGCCCCATAGGGCCAGCGGCGGGGGGCGGAGGGGGCGGAAGCCCTAAAGCACCAGAGGGCCAGCAGCGGGGGCGCGGAGGTGGCGGAAGCCTGCGAAGCCAGCCGCATGGGGCCAGCTGCGGGAGGCGGAAGCGGCGGAAGCCCCAAGCAGCGGGCGGCGGAAGCGGCGGGAGCCCCAGTGCCCCGCAGGGCCAGCGGCAGGGGGCGGAGGGGGAGGAAGCCCTAAAGCCCCATAGGGCCAGCTGCAGGCGGCGGAGGGGGCGGAAGCCTTAAAGCTCCATAGGGCCAGCGGCGGGGGGCGGAGGGGGCGGAAGCCCTAGAGTCCATGGGGCCAGCGGCGGGGGGCCAAGGGGATCCAGAAAGACCCAGA